>CAMZMU010000036.1:29405448-29553954 GCA_947311845.1 Poa pratensis | reverse complement strand
TCTAGTCGTTTTCCTTGGCCATGCATCTTAAGCTGTTGTCTGCTTAATCCTTCCTTAGTTAGTGTTAGCCCTGTCTGTCACTTGTCTCTGTCAAAGTGAAAAGTCTCCGAATAAACTGAAAACTTGTGCCGTAGTATATGTTTGATTATAAGAGATCGGAATCTCTACTATATAATATTAGGAAGGTTTCTTCCTCCTAATTTTTGGTACGTTTTTCGTCCGTCGTTTGGTACGTCGAAAAGACCAGATCGGTGTGGAATTCCTGGCTCCCACATGCTTCCGTATCGTGAACGGATCCTTCCACCATGGTAGTTTGAAACGGATCCGAGACGCTGTGGAGCGCCGGGTACCTGAGAGACAATTTAATCGACACGGACCTGTGGAGACCAAGTTCGACAGGAACCTCAAGTTTCTCGGCAGCAGCCGAAGGTGGCCGATCGGAGGTACTTATACCTGGAGAACACCATGACGCCGCATAGCTGACGAACCGATTATGTGCATCGCCGCGAGATATTAGCCAAGGGCCTCGGCGATAAGTTGCAGTTTTCTCCACCGACTTCTATCGATGGCGCCTTCGAGATCAATGGCGGCGTGTGGCGCGCGAGAGGGCCCAGCGTGCATGGCATGGGTTTGTAGTAATTAGATGGATTGCCAGGCGCGATTAGTGGGTTAATTACTTTCTCCTCACCAGCTAGGGTCGTGCAGCGGTGGAGGCGTGCTGCTCGCCTGCGTGCGCGGCCGCACCACCTACGCGCTCGCCAACCTCCACGGCGCAGGTCCATCGTCACCACCTGCTTCTGAGTCATGCAGCAGGCCGGCACCAACAGGGAGCTTCTATATATAGTGCGTTGTTGGAAATAACACGGACGTGCAGTCCCAGTTCGATCTGTACGTCAAGCTAGAAAAGTAATGAGATAGGCTAATAGCAAAGCGTCAATACGTGCATGTCCACCTGATCCAGCAACCAGCATGATTGCTAGATAGCTTGTATGTGCGCATCTCGGCGGACTGAGTGCGGCACAAAATCTCATAAGTTTCTTATTTTTCTGTCAATGACATATTCATACAGTATAGGAAACTCTCATGCAGCCAAGCATTGGGAGTACAATATTTAGTCATGGATATCAAAGATCAAAGAAGGAAAATATATAGAGAGATTGGTATGCACACATGACCAACGAATAAAAACAAGAAAAAATAAAAATGCATCTAGATTTTTAGAGCCAGAATAGAAGACAAAAAACTTCGTGTTAGAAAAGCAGAAATATGCAAATATGCAGGTAGAGAAATAAGAAGATTTAATAGAGCTTAGGTGCAACACACCATGCAAAGATTCAATTGCGATGGAGCATCCTGCATATGTGGCAACGAAAGAGCAAGTTAGCACATCTACCATCAATGTTTAGCAAGAGGTCATATTATTATACGGGTGGGGCGTAAAATTTGATATTTGTCAATGTTTTGCAATCAAAACTTACTTTTCACCCCGTAGCAACGCACGGGCACGTTGGCTAGTAAAATAAAAGATACGTACACATATCAAGAATCCTGCGAGAATAGTTCTGTGTGGGGCATCGGAAACGAAGAAAAATAATGGCGAACCAAAGAATGCTGTTCCATAATGTGTACGACTAGATTGACATGTGTCCTATCTGCGGCACTATCATTATTCACCACACATGTCATGGAGGCCATCATTCACTTAAAGTTGGCCTTTTGAATTCTAGAATAAATCTGTTTACCCGTCCTTCAATAGTCGAGAATTTTGGCTAGGAAAATCTTGGTTGTTTCTCCTGTCCAGAATCGAGCAGCACATATCTTTCTCGCCAGATCTTCTGGAACTGAAACGAAATGTCGACCAGTTGTGTGACCCGTTTTTAACGTTTTTTAGATGTCTGACTTAAGTGCACACACGCGACGAGTTGTGTGACCGCTAGTTCAATTTACTCCTTTGTTCACCACACATTACATAGTGGCCGTCCGTCCTTCACTTAAAAATTGCACAACAGCCTCGTGAACTCTAGAATAAATCTTTCTACCCGTGCTTCCAGAACTCGTGTCCCTCCCGTGGAGCTATGCCATCGGCCGGCTCGTCGGCCGACCACCGTAGAATAGATCGATGCGCATATAGACCGGCCTATTTTATCCCGCGCTGATCGAGCCAAGAAACAGCCGTACCTTTTTTTCCCGTTGTTATCCTGTCCCTGACAAGGTAGGACCGTCCCCGGTTGGTCGCCATGTTTAGGACGTCCGGTTGAACCAGCCTGTCCCTGCCAACAACCACGAGCGCCGCCGCGCGTTAGCTTGTTTTAGCTTGGTCACCCGACGGCCGCGCGCGCCCATTGTGCCTTTGCGCCCTAGGCTAGGTACGGTGCTGGTTCCGGCGAGGCGACATTCCCCTGCCGGACCGGCTGCCGCGGCCGCCGATATCGCTGCCGCCAGCCTTTGATTCGCTCGTCGACGTCCCCGGCCGTACGTCGTCGTCGTCGTGCTCGCTAGCTGTCTCAGGTACCCCAACTAATCCCACTTTGTTTATTAGCGATCAACTTGCGTGCATCACAGCGGCGCCGTACGCCTCCGACAGCAAGGATTTGCTTGGTTATTATATTCCTTCTCGGACAGATTTGCGCATGTTCTTTCGATCGCAGACGCTTGACGCCGAATTCCGGTCGAACGCGCGTGGCGTGGCTTGCGCCGTCGAAGCCTTGGGGTAGGAATAGGATATCGGCTAGCTGGCCGGGGATTAAGGCGTAAACCAAGATGCTAGCTACGGCTGGCTCCAGCTAATCTCATCGGTCCTATCTCGCCAGGACATGAGGAGCTTTGACTTGGATGAATTTAAAAACCGGGCGCCTCGTCTTGCACAAGTCATCCTGGGACATGCGGCGTCTCGTCTATCGCCGGCTGACCAGACGGCGTAGTAGGCCACCCCTTCCAGACGTCGACGTACGGCCAGGCAGGCAGGCAGCCACCCGCCGATGTGTTCCGTCCAATCCTCTCTCGATGGACCATCGTCGAAGTCAGATTCCAGATAGCGGCTGCTGTTTAATCCGCCGGTGGCCGGCGACGCCTGAGCTTGTCGTGTCTCGAGGATGTCAAGCCTTTCCATGCCCGATCGATCGTATAAGTATCGTCTGCTTACGGGAATGTTACTGTCAAGAAGACGACGGCGACTGCCCGGCCGGGACCGGCCATTTTTAATTAGTCACGTCCTGCATGCGAGGTTCTCTCCGATTTGAACTTTGCATGCACAGGGCATGCACAGCTGTTTCTCCCTCGCACCGCGCAATCGCCCGGCCTGGAATTCGCTCGTGCCACCTATTTTAGACTGTAACTTGTGATGACTGATGAGTCAAGCTTGTTGAACATATGACCCAACGTTTTCAGGAAGGGGAATTGTATAGCAGTGCCTTAGGATCGTGTTCAGCGCAACACTGTTCAGAAAACTTGCGTAAAAGCCTTCTGATGGACATGAAATTTGATCAGGATGTTTTTCTAAAGCCGAGGGATTTGGGGTCGGATTAGCGTGTATCGAAATTCAACAAAAACTTGTTCTCCTAGATTTAACGAAGCGACATTACCTTTCTGGTACTGAAAGTGACGGTCGAGTGGATTACGAAACGAGAACAAAAAAAACAACTGACTTCCATGAATTGAGACCCTTCGCCAAGAATGCAAGTGGTTGTTACCATCCGCGTTAGAACATGTGTAAAAATACTGTAAATGTGCAAGTGCAGGACCGCTCGCCACACTCCGGGAGCCTTGTTTCAGGGAGCTTGGAAGATTCTTCAGTTAAGAAACAAAGACAGTTGGTAAGGTTTTCCTATGTAGCTTCAGTGCTAGTAGAGGCCTGTTTTCAGTAGCTTCCACTAGTGGCAGGTGGTGACGCGTCCTACAAACAAGTACTCCACCACATCCAGCTGCTAAGATCTGTTCATGCATGATGTGTTGCGCAGTGAGTGCGAAACCCACCAACCAGCCAGTCATCGACTCATCATACATGGCGCGTTTCCCCTATTTAAATGATCACACACCACGCCGCCGCTTGCACATGCTCTGTCCACCTCCTTCTTCTTCTCCCCTGCTTCCTGATCCTAGCTAACGCTCTGGTCTCCTGCCTCTCTGCCTAAGCAGAACCTTCTACTAATCCCCTAGGTAGGGTTGAAACTGTTAGCCAAATCTGTTGATCATCTGCTGGTCCAGCTAGACGTCGACAGTTTCACACTAGTAAGTCTGCAGAAAAAATATTGATTTGCTCTTGACAGCTTGACGGTGACATGGATTACTCGGTTAATTTTGTTTCATTTCGATCTTGGTCATAGCAAAAAGGAAATGCTTAACTTTTGTTACTCCTATTTAAGTTCACTTACTTGGTTCTCACACTCGCTCCATATGTATGTGTGCATCGCGCAGGTCTCGTCTAGCTGAGTGAGCAATGGAAGCCAACACAAGCAACCAGAGCGGCGGCGGCGAGGTGCCGTCCCTCCTCGCCAACGTCGAGGTTTCCCATCTCGACGGCTTCGATGTCACCACCCCGGGACCGAGCCCCCACAAACAGCAGCTAAATCACGACACGGCCGGCCCCGCGCGGGTGAGCTTTCCGGTCCCCTGCATCAATCATGGCATGAAGAAATGGAACTAGCTTGGACATGATCGATTTCTCTTTAATCAATGCAGGTGCGGCCTCAGGATCGTGCGGCGCACCGCAGTGAGGCGGTCCTCCCGACGTTCAACTCGCCGTTCAACCTGCCGGGATTCCGGGCGGCGCAGAGCCTGCCGTCGTCGCCGATGGGCTTCCGCGAGCACCTCCCGACGCATGCCGGCGGTGACGTGCAGGAGCTCCATCGGCTGTCCAAGGCGAGCGCCGCACAGGAGGCAGAGCACCCGCCGGCGCAGCAGCACGTCAGGCCGAACAAGGTCATGTTTCGGTCGCAGCCGATTCCCGGCGGGGTGCCCGCACACATGGCGGGACGGATGAACAGCCGTGGCGGCAGGGCGCTGAACCGGGGGCGCTACGACTCGTTCAAGACGTTTTCCGGGAAGCTGGAGCGGCAGATCACCCATCTGGCCGGCGGCGGTGGCGGCGTGCCGGTCAATACCCCGGAGGAGGAGGTGTATGGCCAGGGAGACGCCATCAGCAGAGAGCACTCGCCGTCCATGCCGAACGTTGATCGCTTCTTCGCCGCGCTGGAGGGCCCCGAACTGGACAAACTCAAAGTAAGTTAACTCTCTCCCGACTGTCTCTGTTAGCCTTGTCACTGCATTTGCTTCTAGAGCTCATGTTGTTGTTGTGGAACCCGTGTCCAGTCTTCAGAGGAGCTGGTGCTGCCGTCGGACAAGAAGTGGCCGTTCCTGCTCCGGTTCCCCGTGTCGACATTCGGTATGTGCCTGGGGGTCAGCAGCCAGGCGATCCTGTACAAGACGATCGCGACGGCGCCACCGACCGAGTTCCTGCATGTCGGCCTCAAGGTGAACCTGGTGCTCTGGTGCATCTCCGTCGCGCTAATGTGCATCATCACGGCCGTCTACGCGTGCAAGGTGGTCTTCTTCTTCGAGGCCGTCCGTCGCGAGTACTACCACCCCGTACGCGTCAACTTCTTCTTCGCGCCGTGGATCGCCTGCCTATTCCTTGCCATGGGCGTGCCCCCCTCCGTCGCCAAGGAGCTGCCCGGCTGGCTCTGGTACGCGCTCATGGCTCCGGTGCTGTGCCTCGAGCTCAAGATCTACGGGCAGTGGATGTCCGGCGGGGACAGGCGGCTGTCCAAGGTGGCCAACCCGTCGAACCACCTGTCAGTCGTCGGCAACTTCGTGGGCGCGCTGATGGGCGCGTCCATGGGACTCAAGGAAGGCCCGCTCTTCTTCTTCGCCGTCGGGATGGCGCACTACGCCGTGCTTTTCGTGACGCTGTACCAGCGGCTGCCGACGAACGCCACGCTGCCCAAGGACCTGCATCCGGTGTTCTTCCTCTTCGTGGCCGCGCCGAGTGTCGCGTCCATGGCGTGGGCGAAGATCACCGGCGAGTTCGGCGTCGGGGCCAAGCTCGCCTACTTCATCGCGATGTTCCTCTACGCGTCGCTCGCCGTCCGGATCAACTTCTTCAGAGGCATCAAGTTTTCTCTGTCGTGGTGGGCGTACACCTTCCCGATGACCGGCGCCGGCATCGCTACCATCCGGTACGCGACCGTGGTGGACAACACCTTCACCAAGGGACTCGCCGTAGGGCTCTCGTTGCTGGCCTCGCTCACCGTCACCGGGCTCTTGGCCACCACCATGGTGCACGCGTTCGTGTTCCGCAATCTTTTCCCCAACGACATCTCGATCGCCATCACGCACAAGAAGATCAGGCCCATCATGGAGCTGGAGCAGAGGGTACACGACGACGACGACAGCCGCTCCGGCAGCAGCACCAAGGACATCGAGGCCGGGCCCACGGCCGCAGTAGCGCCAGAATCTTGAAGGATTCGCTCGCTGAGATGTTTGATACATTTGCATGTAAAGGATCGATCGAGTTCTTTTTTTGCTTAGGCACCGGCACCGGCACCGGCAGTGTGCGCGGCTGGTGGGTAGACACGATCGTAGGAATGTCTCCTGGTGGTGTAAAGCGGAGAGGAGCTTTCGACTCTAGTAAATCTTTTTATAAAGCATTTTCATTAGTACTCTAGTAAATCTTGCATGCAAATCTAAAAAAAAAGAACTTGCATGATGAAATACTCGTTTGGCGAGAAACGTGAAACGACCCTAGCCTCTCGGGTCGCCCGAGGCGACTGTGAAGGCCCCCGCTTCGCCGTCCAAAAAGACACCTCTCCGCCGCTAGAGGAGGCCATAGCGGGGTGCCCTCCAATAAAGTCGTTTTCTTGGTGTTTCTCACATCCTTTTTGGGCCCTAAAATTTTCGGCCGCCGCCGCCCTGTGTGACCTCTACCGGGCGTCGCTAGACTGAATCGGAAGGAGGGATCCAAGCGCGGTCACGGCGTGCCTCTCGCAACATTTTTTATGGCAACAATCTTGCGACTCTGGAATCCCGAGTGGACTGCTTCGGCCTTTTGTTGTTGTTTTGACTCTGATTTGCATGATTTGAATGAAACTAACACGGAATAACATTGTTTTCAGCAGAATTGTCTTGATGTCTTATTTTTGTGCAGAAATAAAAGTTTCAGGAAAAATCCTGGAAAAATAGAAAAGATGTTTTTGGGCGAAAAGAGACACGAGGCCCACAGCTCCAAGGCGACCCCTGGGCGCGCCAAAGGTGTGGGCGCACCCCAAGGCCGTCTCCTCGCCTCGTGGATCGCCTCCCAATGCCCTTTGGACTATATATCGCCCCGACCTGAAAACGACGTCCCGAGAAGGATTTTACGAGAAACACTTCCGAGCTCCGCCGCCACCAAAAACCCTAGTTCGGGGGGTCAAAATTCCAGTTGCACCCTGCCGGGACGGGGTTTGGAGGAGATCGTCGCCATCATCGTCACCAACGCCTCTCTATCAACCTTCCATGATTCCCCAATCCATGTGTGAGTAATTCACTGCTGTAGACAGAAGGGGATGCTAGGTATTGGATGAGATTTTCATGTAATAGGAGTCAGATTATTAGGGCATGATGCCTAGTATCCACTATGCGTGTTAATTATCGTTGTTGCAACTTGTTATGCTTAATTATTGTCACTTAGGACCCGAGTGGCCTGTTTACGTCCGAATTTTTTCCCACCGTCGCTCCCCTCCGTCTCATCTTGGGGCTCCGTGGATATTTTCGCCTAAAATAATTATTGGGGTAGTTTTCGGAATTTCTAGAGAAACTTTATTCCTGCACAAAAACAAGAGACCAAATTAATTCTTCCAAAATATAACA
The DNA here is from genome assembly GCA_947311845.1 of Poa pratensis. Taxonomy (NCBI): domain Eukaryota; kingdom Viridiplantae; phylum Streptophyta; class Magnoliopsida; order Poales; family Poaceae; genus Poa; species Poa pratensis. The sequence continues at coordinate 29,546,112 of CAMZMU010000036.1, read as the reverse complement.
AACGAGAGGGTTCAGAGGATATCTACCCATGTTGGAGGGGCAAATTATGTCTTGGCGATCCACCTAACGCAACTTACTTCACAGCCGACTCAAACACAGCTTTTATGACAGCCAGTTACGGACAACGTTTGGCGATCTCAAAGTCAGTTTATCTGCATTCCAGATAGCACAAACACCTCAGATCTACAATGAATCGGATCGTATGACGACTTAGTCACGCGCACACCGACTCAATACTTGGGCCACTCCGGCCGGCTTAACTCTTTATCACAACAAGTGTACGTGGGATTCGCACCTCCATGCCCATTACATGTAGAACCTAGTCATCTGCCCACATACACCTTAGTCTCGGTCATATGTGTCTTACGCACAAACTCAATTGACTAAGGACAAGACTATATAAACTAATTAAGCACAAGGTTCCCCAATCGAATCATGTTTTCAGTGACAAGTGCAATAGCTTACACAAATACACTACTTTCTACTTATGAATACCTAAGGAAATGTTATCGTCTCCAGAGAACACATATTACTAATAGTATCCCACTTACACTAGAGTCGATCACTCAGAGACATCACATATCTAGGCATCTCATGCCCGTCGCTCTCGCCTGCGCCTCATGCTTAGGCTGTGTAAGTGGCTTCATCAAAGATTTTTGTTTGCATCCGTGTGTATCTTGCAGCTTGATATCTCCCATCTCAATGAACCGCCGAATAAGATAATACCGAGGAGTACGTGTTTGTTCTTCTCGTGCCATTTTGGTTCCCTGGATTGTGCAATATCACCGGTGGTCACAGTACACGTCCAATTTTGGGAGCTTCTTCATACTTTCCAGCTGATGTTATAGACTCACCATCAAAATTCAAAATAAACAGTTCGGCTTGGATAGGTGAAAAGTAGTGAAACATTTTGGGTGGTTTCTCGGCCACTTTGGAGCCTTTTTTGTGCCTTTTAGACCATTTTTTGAAAGAAAAAAATCTAGAATAAAAATATATCAATGGGTCGTGCCCTACCGGCACATTTTTTTTGTTGAGGGAATGCCCTACCGGCACTTTTTTTTTTAGCAGAAACACTACCGGCACATTTTTTTTTTTTGAGAACTCCCCCTTTATTTATTACTCCATAATGTTTACAACGACACCATCAGGTGGATCTAGAAGCCATACATGCCTGCCCTGGTCTAAGCACAACGAGCTTCTACCTAAACCATGAGCATCTACGTTCGACCGGCGACCTTCATGGACTATCTCAAAATGATCGAAATTCTTCGCCGTCTCTTTTATTTCTTGCACCAGCTGGCCGTAACCTCCAAATTTCTCCCCAGCTTTGATCTTCCTGACTGCATTGATACAGTCACTCGCCATCTTAACCCTTCGCAAGTGAAGGTCATTAGCTAGTGCCAGGCCTTCTCTACAGGCTGAGGCCTCTAGCATCTCCGGGTCTATAGCTCCGAGGATCACCACTGTCGATGCACAAAGGAACATGCCCGAATCATCTCGCGCCACTGCCGCTATCGAAGCAATGCCTCCATTTTTTAGACAGCGCCGCATCCATATTCACCTTCGCAACCCCAGCCGGAGAAGGAAGCCAGCGAGGGACTACCACCGCCGCACGCTACTCCCGCTGCACCGGTGTATTCACCAATGCAAGATCAGTGATAAACCTTTCAATAAAATTGAAAGTCGAGAGAGGAATCTGAAAGATTGCCTCATGTAGAGCCTTCCTCCGAGCATGCCAAATAGCCCAGAGTGTTACCACCGTCCAGGTGAGTTCGTCATGTGATACTGACTCAATCACCGTGGCTAACCAGTGTTTAGCGTTTGGCTCCTGAATATTAAAGACGGCCTCCGCCAATTCTTCCGGCAGCAACGCCAAACACTTCTCGCCATATTGCACTCCATAAGCGAGTGTCACAATGAATCAACTCCTCCACACAGCGCACATGCATTCGTAGTAGCCATATGTCTGTGATGTAGGATATCTGCAGAGGGCAAGGATTGCTTGGCAAGCCTCCAAAGAAAAAAATCAGTTTGGACGAGACTCTGACTTGTCACAACCGTGTCCACTCCTTCTCCTCCTTTTTCGTATCAGATCTTCCGGCGCTTCCTTCCAGCCACGCCGTCCTCCTCTCCCTCGTGTTCACCAACATGTGGTATGCTGAGCGAACCGAGAAAACACCTCGCCGGTCATAATGCCACGCCCAGCGATCCGCCTGCTGCCTTGATGGTAGCGGTATATTCTACACCACTTCAGCATCCATCGACGCCAAAACCTGCTTGACTCTCTCTCCATATTCCATGATTTGATGTGTGGGTTGATGTCTACGCACGGTTCTATTCTTGTAGACAGTGTTGGGCCTCCAAGTGCAGAGGTTTGTAGAACAGCAGCAAGTTTCCCTCAAGTGAATCACCCAAGTTTATCGAACTCAGGGAGGTAGAGGTCAAAGATATCCCTCTCAAGCAACCCTGCAATTAAGATACAAGAAGTCTCTTGTGTCCCCAACACACCCAATACACTTGTCAGGTGTATAGGTGCACTAGTTCGGCGAAGAGATATTAAAATACAAGTAATATGGATGATTATAAGTGGTAATTGCAATCTGAAATAAAAATGGCAGCAAGCAAACATGTAGCAGAACTGGTTGTAAACGGTGTTTCAATGCTTAGAAACAAGGCCTAGGGATCATACTTTCACTAGTGGACACTCTCAACAATAATAATATAATTGAATACATAGATATTTCCTCTTCACTATGCTACTCTGAGTTATTCTCTCGTTGGATAACGAACACCAATCCACCGCGTAGGGCTATAAAAGCACACCTTAAAGTCGCATTCCCATGTCTAGTTAACCCCACACTGTCAACTTGAGCGCCCTAGAAGGTACTAGACAAACACCGCAATTTCATAGAGACATCCAACGCAAATAATAACTCATGATAAGTATTCCTGTTATCTTTAGCCTAAGAGCCACACACGGGGCGCACACTGTCAACTTCGCACCGTGGGACAAAGGTGACTCCGGAGATTACATTAATAAAACCACTTGAGTAGCATATAAGATAATGAAGAGTACATCTATGGATTCAACTAGATTACAAAGCTCATGATCACATAAAGATCACACCATGGGAGAGAGAGATAAACCACATAGCTACCGGTAGAGCCCTCAGCCCGAGGGAGAACTACTCCCTCCTCATCATGGGAGGCAGCAACGGCGATGAAGATGGCGGTGGCGTCGATGGAGATGGCTCCGGGGGCAATTCCCCGTCCCGGCAAGGTGCCGGAACAGGACCTTCTGACCCCCGAAACGGAGTTTCGTGGCGGCGGAGCACGGAGATGTATTCGGGAGTTTCGTCAATTGTGTTAGGGTTTACTCCGCGGGGGCTATTTATGGTCCAAAGGGCAGCTTCAGAAGGTCCCGAGGCAGCCACACGTGGCCTCGGCGCGGGTCAGGGTTTTCCTGGCCGAGCCGACTTGTCGGGCCTGCACAGGCCGCATACGAACTCGATGGAGATGAACCTTTTGTATAAAACGTGCGGCGGAAAATTCCCGCAACTTTCGCGACTAGACTTTTTCCATTTGACGTCGTCTTCAGGCCCGAACGTGACGATCTTTGAAAATAGTTTTCAGACAGATTTCTGGAAAGTCCCAATTTGACTCCAACAAGGTTTCCTTTGCCCAATTTTGATAATTTCTACACATCAAAGTGTAAAACAAGAACATTGTGCACTTTGGCAACTATTAGTAGGTTAGTCCAATAAATGTCATAATATGATATAAAGTGCATATAAAACATGTGACAATTGATATAAAACATGCATGGAACATCAAAAATTATAGATACGTTTGAGACGTATCAGCATCCCCAAGCTTAGTTCCTACTCGTCCTCGAGTAGGTAAACGATAAAACAATAATTTTTGAAGTGACATGCTACCAACATAATCTTGATCTAATAATGATGTAATGGTAAGTGAGCTGAGATCAAATCATTCAAAGCAAATGTCTATAATTGATATTAAATAAGAGATAATAAAGCAAGATAGTTAAACAAGCTAAAAGTTTTCATGAATGACGGCCTTTAAGACATGAAACCGTACAAGGTTCATTATAGATGTTTTAAGTATCCAGTGTAGGAGTTCTATCCTTCAATTCCAAGCATCAAGCAATTTTTCATAACATAGAGAACGGATCCAGTCAAGTAAAAGTAAACATGAACGTCATGAATCCACTGTTTCGAGGTCTACTCAACCGGTGAGCGTAAGCATTTAGTATCGGCACCAGGATGTTATGGCAAAGAGAACGTTAATGGGGGTTTGGAAGGCCAATGGAAGAAAGTCTCACAAAGCTATAAGTGATCATTAGACAAGAGGAAGTCTTATAATCGAAGCTATGCAAGGAGTAGTGATTGCCATGCAACGGATGCACATAGAGCTATATGTGTATGAAAGCTCTCCAATGGAACTAGTGGGGGTGCATCCAACTCGGTTGCTCACGAAGACCTAGAGCACTTTTGAGGAAGCTCATCATTGGAATATACAACCCAAGTTCTATAACGTAATATTCCCCACATAGTTATACTAGTAAAGCATGAAAACTCTCTCAAATGGAGCATAGGTGCTAAACATGAGCACAAATGATGACTATGAATACTGCAAGTGCTAAACATGAGCACAACTTTGATAAAGGATAGTAGTGTTGCCCCCCTTTTCTTTATTCTTTTTTTTTTTTTTTTTCTTTTTTTTCTTTTTTTTTTTTCTGTTTCACTTTTCGATGGCCTCCATGGCTCTTTTCTAGCAGGGGCAACACTCTAATATGATTACAAACTTTTTGGTACAAATAACTCATAATGAACAAAACATGATGTATAAAACTGTATGCCTCTGCCAGTGTAGCAGGATGTGCAATGATCTAGCGTAACATGGGTAAACCACACATCAGCTGTATAGAATCATGCAAAGCAATATATAAATGATAAATGACAACAAGTCATGTAATGTAAAATGGAAGTTGCATGGCAATATATCTCGGAACAGCTATGGAAATGCTGTGGTAGGTAGGTATGGTGGCTGTTTTGAGGAAGATGTATGGGTTTATGTGTAGGAGAACAAGAGGAAGTCCTCCCACGGGTTTTGGATGTACTGGCGAAGTATGCACAACTCTCAATGTGAGAAAAGGGCAATGCACAGCACCGAAGAGGCTAGCAAATTTGGATGGTGGAAGTGCCAAAACCGTAGCTTAACATTAGTCAAAAAGAACTCACAAGTTTATTGCAAACAACTAGCAGGTTCAACATTAAGCGCATGGTTAACATTTACCCCAAGGAGGGCCGTTCACGGCGGCACAAGTACCCCGTTAGATCCCTCGACCTTCACACACAACCTAGTTATTACGAACCACTTTTCAGACATGGAAAGCTATCAAGTCCAACTACACCTTCAACAATTTTAGTGTTTGTAGTACGGTGCAAGCTTAAAGACAATAATCCACTAATGATTTTAACTTAATTAACCAGCAAGCTTTACCATCTATTACTTAATACCTCAAAACGTTTGCAAGGAATCAGGTTATCAAAGTTCAATGATCTACAAGATTATGCAAGTTTTCATTATACCACTACCACACGCAACATTTTCTGAACCAACATATTAACCAAGCAACTCTCCAAACAAATATAAGTGAAGCAAGAGAGTACTTTCTACAAAAGAACTAATAGCTCTGACAAGAGGTACATGAAAACCAAGAGCTAGAAGCTAAACAGCGCGAAAATTGAATACTCAACAGATATAAGTGAAGAACAAGAGTATTCCAAGAAAAAGCGGAGCGTGTCTCTCTCCCAATCAAGAATGTTGTGATCAAGCTTATTGCAAAAATAAAAGTACAATACTGAAAATAAAAGCACACAGACGCTCCAAGAAAAGCACATATGATGTGAAAGAATTAAAATATAGTTTCACTAGAGATGACCTGATAATTTTGCCGATGAAGAAGGGGATGCCTTGGGCATCCCCAAGCTTAGACGCTTGAGTCTTCTTGAAATATGCTGGGGAGATCCATGGGAGCCTCCCCAAGCTTAAGCTCTTCACTCTTCTTGATCCTATTATATCATCCTTCTCTCTTGACCCTTGAAAACTTCCGTCACACCAAACTCAAAGTAATCTCATTAGAGGGTTAGTGCATAATCAAAAACTCACATGTTCTATAAAGACGCAATATGACTTGTTACTTTAAACATTAGCTACAGCCACTGATGTTATGTGAAGCTCTTCCACCCAAAAAAGAATTTCACTCAACACTAGTAAAAGAGAGAATGCAAAATAAAAAGGCATAATCTGTCTAAAACAGAACAGTCCGCAAAGACGAATTTTTTCAAGGCACTTACGACGCTCAGATCGAAAAACTCTAGACTAATGAAAGTTTCAGACATTCATAAAGATTACGCACAAAAATTTCAGATTTAATTAACAATCTGGTGATTTTAGGAATTTCGTACAGTGAACAGCAAAAATCTGTTTCTGCGCAGCAATCAAAATTAAGCATCATCTTAACATTAGAGGCTACTCTTGGCACAACAATGCGAGAAAATAAAGATACAAAGGAGTTGCTACAGAAGTAAACACTCCTTGACTCAAATAAAAGAAAAATTGCAGAAATAAAAATAATGGGTTGCCTCCCATAAGCGCTTTTCTTTAAAGCCTTTTAGCTAGGCATATGATTTTGATGATGCTCTCATAAAGTATGAGAGTTGAATAAAGAGAGCATCAAGAAGCATATAAAACATTTAAGTCTAACCCACTTCCTATGCAAAGGAATCTTGTAAGAATAAATCAATAAGCACAAAGTGACTAGCATAGGAAGGCAAAACAAGTGCAACATCAAAACTTTCAACATAAAGAGAGGAGACTTAATATTATTGTGATGTATGAATCCATGTCTCCCTCTCTCATAATGACCAGTAGGTTTAAAGTACCATCAAATAAAAGCAATCAAGAGAAAGCTCAAAACCTTCATCAAAGAGAGAAATTTAGTAACATGAAGATTTCTATACCATATTTTCCTCTCTCAAAATAATTTTCAGTGGCATCATGAATAAACTCAACAATATAGCTATCACATAAAGCATTCTTATCATGATCCACATGCATAAAAGTATCATTACTCTCCACATAAGCATAAACAGTTTCATTAGTAATAGTGGGAGTAAAAGTATCACATCCATCATTGTAATCATCATAAATTGGAGGCATAGAATAATCATAATGAATTTTATCCTCAATAGTAGATGGACTGAAAATATCATATTCATCATTGTAAACATCATATATAGGAGGCATATCATAATCAACATAAACTATATCCTCAATAGTAGGTGGAGTGAAAATATCACAATCATTATAAACATCATATATTGGAGGCAAAGTATCATCAAAGCAAATTTTCTCCTCCAAAACCGGGGAACTAAAAAGATCATTTTCATCAAAACCGACCTCCCCAAGCTTAAATTCTTCCATAGCATTAGCAATAATGGTGTTCAAAGAATTTATAGTAATAACATTGCTACCATCATGCAAATAATTTTCCATAGGTTTTTTAATTTTCTCTTCAAAAGCATCATGTCCTAATTCAAGATAAATTTCATAAAGCTCTCTAATTTTTTTGTTGTTTTCCATTAAGCCTAACTAGTGAAATAAAAACAAGAAACAAAAAGATATAATTGCAGAATCTAAAGGAAATACCTTCGAGCACTCACACGTCAGCAACAGTGCTAGAAAATAGCTAAGTAGCTGGAGGATGTGAGTACCTTTTACCTTACCTCCCCGGCAACGGCGCCAGAAAATAGCTTGATGTCTACGCACGCTTCTATTCTTGTAGACAGTGTTGGGCCTCCAAGTGCAGAGGTTTGTAGAACAGCAGCAAGTTTCCCTCAAGTGAATCACCCAAGGTTTATCGAACTCAGGGAGGTAGAGGTCAAAGATATCCCTCTCAAGCAACCCTGCAATTAAGATACAAGAAGTCTCTTGTGTCCCCAACACACCCAATACACTTGTCAGGTGTATAGGTGCACTAGTTCGGCGAAGAGATATTAAAATACAAGTAATATGGATGATTATAAGTGGTAATTGCAATCTGAAATAAAAATGGCAGCAAGCAAACATGTAGCAGAACTGGTTGTAAACGGTGTTTCAATGCTTAGAAACAAGGCCTAGGGATCATACTTTCACTAGTGGACACTCTCAACAATAATAATATAATTGAATACATAGATATTTCCTCTTCACTATGCTACTCTGAGTTATTCTCTCGTTGGATAACGAACACCAATCCACCGCGTAGGGCTATAAAAGCACACCTTAAAGTCGCATTCCCATGTCTAGTTAACCCCACACTGTCAACTTGAGCGCCCTAGAAGGTACTAGACAAACACCGCAATTTCATAGAGACATCCAACGCAAATAATAACTCATGATAAGTATTCCTGTTATCTTTAGCCTAAGAGCCACACACGGGGCGCACACTGTCAACTTCGCACCGTGGGACAAAGGTGACTCCGGAGATTACATTAATAAAACCACTTGAGTAGCATATAAGATAATGAAGAGTACATCTATGGATTCAACTAGATTACAAAGCTCATGATCACATAAAGATCACACCATGGGAGAGAGATAAACCACATAGCTACCGGTAGAGCCCTCAGCCCGAGGGAGAACTACTCCCTCCTCATCATGGGAGGCAGCAACGGCGATGAAGATGGCGGTGGCGTCGATGGAGATGGCTCCGGGGGCAATTCCCCGTCCCGGCAAGGTGCCGGAACAGGACCTTCTGACCCCCGAAACGGAGTTTCGTGGCGGCGGAGCACGGAGATGTATTCGGGAGTTTCGTCAATTGTGTTAGGGTTTACTCCGCGGGGGCTATTTATGGTCCAAAGGGCAGCTTCAGAAGGTCCCCGAGGCAGCCACACGTGGCCTCGGCGCGGGTCAGGGTTTTCCTGGCCGAGCCGACTTGTCGGGCCTGCACAGGCCGCATACGAACTCGGATGGAGATGAACCTTTTGTATAAAACGTGCGGCGGAAAATTCCCGCAACTTTCGCGACTAGACTTTTTCCATTTGACGTCGTTTTCAGGATCGAACGTGACGATCTTTGAAAATAGTTTTCAGACAGATTTCTGGAAAGTCCCAATTTGACTCCAACAAGGTTTCCTTTGCCCAATTTTGATAATTTCTACACATCAAAGTGTAAAACAAGAACATTGTGCACTTTGGCAACTATTAGTAGGTTAGTCCAATAAATGTCATAATATGATATAAAGTGCATATAAAACATGTGACAATTGATATAAAACATGCATGGAACATCAAAAATTATAGATACGTTTGAGACGTATCATGGGTCAATCTGTTCGCTTACTAGTTTCGGGGGTTCATCGTGTGGACAACACACTGGCCACAGCAAACCGTCTCTAGGTAACCAGTTCATGTTCCAAATGTTTTTATGCTCCCCTGTACCAATACGACGGATAAGACCTTGTTTTAGTACGTCTTTCCCCTCCATAATCGCTCGCCACACCCTGGATGGTGCCGAGCCCAATTCTGCTTCCAAGATCTCGCACGCAGGAAAGTAAACTGCTTTCAAAATTCTTGCACTCAACGTGTTGGGTTCTTGTACCATCCGCCATGCTTGCCTTGCTAGGAGAGCCAAATTGAAAAGTTCAATGTCTCTAAAACCTAGCCCACCATGACTCTTCGGTTTGGTCATTTCCTCCCATGCTACCCAGCATGTTTTTCTCTTACCTTCTTTACTTCCCCACCAGAAGTTTCGAAGTAAACTGTCTATATGCCTGCATAAACCCTAGGCAATTTGAAGCATGACATAGAGAATGTGGGTATTGCTTGAGCTACAGATTTGATCAAAACTTCCTTGCCTCCTGCAGACAAAAGCATCTCTATCGAACCTTGTACTCTTTTCCAAACTCTATCCTTCAAATATTTGAAAGCACCGCTAGACGAGGTACCCACATCAGATGGCATTCCTAGATTCTTCTCACTCAAGGCTTCATTATGTACCTCCAACGTGTTCATAATTTCCTCCCTGATCATCGCGTTGCATCCTTTTGCAAAGTGAATTGACGATTTATCCATATTTACCTGTTGTCCCGAAGCACGACAGTAAATTCTCAACACATCCTTGATCTCCTCAGCACTCTCCCTATTTGCCCTGAAAAACAGCAGGCTGTCATCTGCGAAGAGTAGGTGTCCAACAACCGGAGCTGTCGGTGCCACCTTAATACCGCTTAAGTTCGATGACTCCAATCTTGAGTTTAACAGGCACGAAAGGCCCTCCGCTGCCAACGAGAAAAGATAGGGGGAGATAGGATCTCCCTGACGTATACCCCTAGATGGGATAAAACTCTCGGTACACTCCCCATTGAAGAGAACCGAAAAAGATACAGAAGTGACCAGTCTCATGATCATCTCCACCCACCGGCTATGAAACCCCAGTCGTAACATGATTGCCTTCAAGTAGCCCCACTCTACCCGATCATAGGCCTTCTTCATATCCAACTTCAGAGCACATCACCTTAGCTTTTGGGCTCTCTTCCTCTTCATAAAATGAAGGCACTCATATGTTGTGATTATGTTGTCGGTAATTAGCCTGCCTGGAACAAACGCAGACTGCTCCTCCGAGATAATCTCAGGTAACACCTTCTTTAGCCTGTTAGCAGCCACTTTAGAGGCTATTTTATAAATAACATTACACAGACTAATAGGTCTAAACTGACCCAACTCCTCTGGACTTGCCACCTTCGGAATTAGAACCACAAAGGTGTTGTTTATTACAGCCGGGTCATCTTCTCCTTTCAGTACTCGCATCACCACAGCAGTCACTTCAGCTGCACAAAGCTCCCAATGTTTCTGGAAGAAGTGGGCCCGCTAAGAGCAGTTTACTCACGTGGCGGCCCAAAAATGCGTGCCTCTAGGCGGCAAATCCTATGCGGCGGCCGTTGGCGCCGCATAGGGATAGCGCCGCCTACACGAATTCTTCCGCGGCGCTTTACTGGGCCGGCCCGTCTGGCACCTTTTTTTTCTTTTTCTTTTTCTTTTTCTATTTCTTTTTTGTTTCTATTTTCTTTTCTGTTTAATTTTCCTTTTTTATTTTGTTTTTCGTTTTTCTTTTATGTTTTATTTTCGATTTATTTTTCTTTATTATTTTTCGTTCTTTTAATTTTTTTGAAAATGGTTCCAAAATTGAAAATGTTTCAAATTTGAAAACGGTTCCAAAATTGAAAATGGTTCTAATTTTGAAAATGGTTCCAAAAGTGAAAATGGTTCCAATTTTGAAAATGGTTCCAAATTTGAAAATGGTTCCATTTTGAAAATGGTTACGAATTTAAAAATGGTTCCATTTTGAAAATGGTTCCAAATTTAAAAATGGTTCCGAATTTAAAATGGTTCCAAATTTAAAAATGGCTCAATTTTTTAAATGGTCCCGAAATTAAAATGGTTCCAAATTTGAAAATGGTTCCATTTTGAAAATGTTCCAAATATAAAAATGGTTCTGAATTTAAAATTGTTCAAAAATTAAAAATTGTTCATTTTTGAAAATGGTTCCAAATTTAAAAATGATTTCATTTTGAAAATGGTTGCAATTTTATAAATGGTTCCGAATTTAAAAATCGTTCCATTTTGAAAATGGTTACAAATTTGAAAATTGTTAATTTTTTAAAATGATTCCATTTTTTAAATGGTTCCAAATTTAAAAATGTTTCCATTTTAAAAATGGTTCCAATATTTTAAAAATGCTTCCGAATTTAAAATGGTTCTAAATTTTGAAAATGTTTCTAAATTTAAAAATGGTCCCAATTTTAAAAATGGTTCCATTTTGAATTGAAAATGGTTCCAATTTTCGTACTATTTTTTTGTTGATCTAAAGACCACGAAAAAAAAGCAGTCAGAAAATATCGGAAATGGGCCGAGTGAAATGCGCGCGAAGGGAATGAAACATTCGAAATCTTCGACCGAGTGAAATGGGCTGGCCCAAAACTGGACCGACGTAGGCTCCCCAACTCCTATGCGGCGCTAACGAGTGCCGTACAAGAGTTCCCCTCTAGCGGAGCGCCTGTATATCGCGTGACGCGATGGTAAACTTCCCCTTCGCGTACCCCCGCTGGCGTGAGCAACTAATGGACTCAGCCCAGTTTCCTGTGTCGCGGTTCGGCCCAGTTTCCGTGACGCTTCAGCTTCCTATGTAACGAACATATTCCGAAAATTCAAAATCTGAACAAAATTCGAATCTGAACAAAATTCAAAATCTGAACAAATTTTAAAAACGAACAAATTTTGAATCTGAACAAATTCTGAAAAGAACAAATTTAAAAAATGAACAATTTTCAAAATGAACAAAATTCGAAAATGAACAAATTTTGAATCTGAACAAATTTCGAAAACAAAAAAATTCAAATCTGAACAAATTTCAAAGTTTGAACAAATTTTGAAAATGAACAAATTTCGAAAATAAACAAATTCCGAAATGAACCAAATTCGAAATGAACAAAATTCGAAAATGAACAATTTTTGAATCTAAACAAATTTCGAAAACAAAAAATTCAAATCTGAACAAATTTCAAAATTTGAACAAAATTCGAAAATGAACAAACATTTCAAATCTGAACAATTTTTGAATCTGAAAAAAAATTGAAAACAAAAAAGTTTCAAATCTGAACAAATTTCAAAATTTGAATTTTTTTTCGAAAATGAACAAAATTCGAAAAGGAACAAAATTGGAAAATGAGCAAAAATTTCGAATCTGAAACAAATAAATTTTGTAAATGAACAAATTCCGAAATGACCAAAATTCGAAAATGGTTTTTTTAGAAGATGAACAAATTTCGAAAATGAACAAAATTCGAAAATGTTTTTTTTGAAATGAACAATTTTTGAAAATAAACAAAATTCGGAAATGAACAAATTCCGAAATGAACAAAATTTGAAAATGAACAATTTTTAAAACTGAACAAATTTAAAAAATGAACAATTTTCGAAAATGAACATTTTTCGAAAATGAACAAATTTCAAATCTAAAACATTTTTGAAAATGAATAGGAAAAAGAAAGAAAAAAGAAAGAGAAACGAAAATAAAAAGAAAAAGAAAAACAGAGACGAGAAAAGAAAAGAAAAACGAAAATAAAAAGAAAAACAGATAAGAAAAAAAAGAAAAACGAAAATAAAGAGGAAAGGAAAAAAATAGAGAAGAGAAACGAAAAAAACAGAGAAGAAGGGCTGCCGAACCCAGAAGAAGTTATTGGGCCAGGCCGACGAGTCGTCGCGCGCGGGGGAAGGCCGGGAGGGGGTACGCGAACGGAAGTTTCCGCTCGCGGTACGCGAAGCATAGGTGGCCCGCTAAGAGCATCCCGTTTGGCCAGCTATACTACGGCTGACACGCGGGAAACCCTGAAACCCGCATTGCATCAGCGCGCGCTCGCCAAAATGGCGCCGCCGCGGCGAGACTTCCCGGCGTTCCCTTTCGCGCCGTACCCGATCCAGTCTGAGTTCATGTCCTTCCTCTACGCCGCCCTCTCCTCCGGCCCCCGCTCTCTCGCCCTCCTCGAGAGCCCTACCGGTAAGTTCTCCCCCTCTCCTCCTTCTCAGCCGCTCCCCTCAAATCCCTAACGATTCCGCCTCCCACGAGTCGCCGTAGGCACCGGAAAGACCCTCAGCGTCATCTGCAGCGCGCTCCAGTGGCTCCTGAACCACCGCGACGCAGCTGCGCTGGGCCACCCGGACCCGGCTAATGGCTCGGCCGGCGGCGGCGAAGACGACGAGCCCGATTGGATGCGGGATTTCACCCCGCTGCTGCCGAAGAAGGAGATCAGGAAGGAGAAGAAGCCTCACCCCGCGAGGAGGCAGGAACCCAGGAAGGCGGCGGGTTCGGAGAAATCCGAGGGAACCGGGGAGCATGACGGCGAGGAGGAGTTCTTGCTGGACGAGTACGAGAGTGAGGACGAGGAGGGAACAAGGCGGCAGGCCGGGAAGCGGGCGCATTGTGGTGGAGATAGTAGTAGTGAGAGCGAGGGTGATGGGGATGAAGAGGAGGAGGAGGAGGTGACTCCCAAGGTGTTCTTCACTAGCCGCACGCATTCGCAGCTCTCACAGTTTGTCGGTGAGCTCAAGAAGACAGAGTTCTCAGGGAAGCTACGGACAGTGTGCTTGGGGTCCAGAAAGAACTTGTGCATTAACATGGGTAAGTGGATTTGGTTCGTTTATTTTGCGGCTTTGATTGGGGTAAGTTGATCTAAACTGTAGTGAGTTTGCTTGCAGACGTCCAGAAGCTGGGGAGTGTGAACCGGATCAACGAGAGGTGCTTGGAACTGCTAAAAAACAAGAGGAGCAGCAAAACTAAGGCATGTGCCAAACAAGTCGAAATTTTATTTCCAATGCTAAGCTGTTGTTCTGATATTACATTTGACTTCTGTACCCAAATTAAGCTGCTTCGTGCGTGTTTGTGGCCTGCCATGCTTACATGAATGATAAGTATAGCTAGGACTGTTTCATGACCGTGATTTCTCCAGAAGATTTCAAACTGAACTTTGTTTTGTCGATTCTTGGTGGAAATGTATCTAGATATGCACTAAGTTAAATTTTCTCATACTCGCATCCAATGTACACATTATCTTTTTACTCCTCATATATGCTGGTTGCACATCAACTGTTTAGCTACCATTTTTTGCATATGCTTTGGTTAAATACCATCAGCATGCTTCCATTTACCGCTTCGTTGTAAGCTGCTAAAAGTTATTTGTGGTTGTGGATATTCAGGTCGAGGGTGATAACAGAAAGGGATGCCGAACAAAGACCTCTTGTGGGTGTCCAATGTTAGCAAAGAGAAGTCTGCAAAAACAGTTCAAGAGCGAAGTGTTAGATCATGGTGCATTGGACATTGAAGATTTGGCACAAATTGGAAAGAAGATTGGAACATGTCCGTACTACGGTGCACGTGACATGGTCCGCTCAGCTGACCTTGTAGTGCTTCCTTACCAGTCTTTGTTGCTGAAGTCTGCTAGAGACTCACTTGGCCTTAATCTGAAGAATAGTGTTGTCATCATAGATGAGGCTCACAACTTAGCAGACTCCCTTACTAGCATGTACAACTCAAAGATCTCATCTTCCCAGGTTACTCTTCCTCATAATTGACCCTTCCTTTTTGTGCTCCTCATAATTGCCTTGCCCCTCATAATATGGCAATGATGTTTTTGTTCTTAGTTCTAGATCTCTAACATATGTCAGAAACTGCATTGTGAAGCATCTCATTCCAAACACATAGTTATTTCTGTTCCATCCTGTCCATTTAATTCAGAATTATTCCGACTGCATAACTGGACTCTAGTTTCATAATTTCATCTGCTTTGCACATTCAATAATGTTATGCAAGATCCAAACACAGCGATACTGCAAGTAGGTTCTCCATGTTGCTGTGAAGAAATATAATCTTTGGTCCATTTTTTGAGTTTTCCCTTACAAAGCAAACTATAGTTAGCAAATGAACTTAGATTGTCTTCTTTCAAATGTGGAAACTAACTTAATTTTATGATTCTCATTTCCTTAGTTGAGGGCAGTTCTTTCCCACCTGGAGGCATATCTCAATAGATTTCAGAATGTCCTGGGAGCTGGAAATCGACGTTACATCCAGACTCTGACAGTTCTAACACGGTCATTCCTACGAGTTTTGACAAGCAATGAAGATTGTTCCTCCATTGTAACCTCTATGACTATAAACAAGTTCTTATTCTCCCTTGATATCGATAACATAAACATAGTAAAACTTTGTCAGTATGTGAAGGAAAGCAATATAATCCACAAGGTGAATATAACTTCCACTACATGTCCTTGCAGTATTGTGTTGTCCAGAATCTATATCAATTGACTATTGATTTGCAGGTTAGCGGATATGCCCACAAATTACTCATCACCCAAGATGGCGTGAGCGATTTGAATCATCTGCAGCAGCATGATGAAGGAAGCAGTATAGCGAGATTTCAGGCATTGGCTAACTTCTTACGCTCCCTATTGAACTGCAATGATGATGGAAGAATCATAGTTGCACGGCAGAAGCCTGGTGGACAACCTGAAGATGCATATATTAAATTTGTGATGCTTTGTGCAGAGAAAACATTTTCAGAGGTGATGTAACTTTGCTCCATTTCTTGCCTGGCCATAAGAGATATCCTATTTCAAAGTATTTATAAATCTTTCCTTTTGCAGGTTACAGATGATGCTCATGCTGTTATTATGGCTGGTGGAACCCTCCAACCTATTGAAGAAACCAGGCTGCGCTTGTTTCCGAGCTTGTTGCCGAGTGATATAAAATTCTTCTCATGCAACCATATTGTTCCCCCCGAGAGTATCCTTCCAATAGCTGTTACACGTGGACCCTCAGGCATGACATTTGATTTCAGCTACGGTTCAAGAAGCTCTCCTGCTATGGTTCGTGTACCTTGAGTCATTTATCCTTTTTCCTTTTGCTACTCGAGTGTATTCCAAGAATTCAATTTTATTAGTTTATCTTGCAGTGGACACCGCTTTCTGATTAATACTATATAAATATCAATACAGATATTTTTTGGGGAAAACACGTAATGTTCTGATAGTAATCCAGGTAGTACAAATTTGTGTTACAATATAGGTGCAGCTTTTAACCCATATGACTCTTTGTTTTGTCAATATTGCAATTTAGAACTTGCTCAAATACACATGCATAAGTGCACATGTCCTGGTTTATTTGGTCGTATTTTACTATGGTATATAAATGTTAGTCAAAATGAGTGTGTGGATTGATGGGTGCAAACTATTTACCACTGGCAACTTCTGTTCTGTAAAAAAATACAGCCTCATTTTTTTATTTTTGTTCTTGTGTTAACCAGCTTTCGTAATAGGCTCTACTCAAGTGCATGCCATTTTTATTCTGTTCTTCATTCTTTGCCCATATGTACAGATCGAAGAGCTTGGGCGTTTTCTTTGCAATATTGTGTCAATAGTACCAGAAGGAATAGTAATGTTTTTTGCTTCCTATGAGTATATAAAGCAAGTTTATGATGCATGGACGGCTTCAGGCACAATTTCCAAGATTTCTAAGAAGAAACATGTTTTCAGAGAGCCAAGAAACAGTGTTGATGTCGAGGTGATACTCAACAAATACAAGGGGGCAGTTCAGTCCTGCAGCAAAAATTCAGGAGACACAGGTGTCAACGGTGCACTTCTATTGGCTGTTGTTGGTGGGAAAATCTCGGAAGGTATAAACTTCAGTGATGGTATGGGTCGTTGTGTTCTGATGGTTGGATTGCCTTATCCAAGCCCAGATGACATGGAACTGATGGAGACAATAAAGCACATAGGAAATTATACTACTAGAGATGATAAGTCGTCCAGCGGCAATGATGAATGTAAGCTTGAGCCTGGTTTTGGTATACTAAGGAAGTGCAATAGAAGTGGTCAAGAGTACTATGAGAATTTATGCATGAAAGCTGTGAATCAATCCATCGGTAAGCTCCTTTGTCATTTTAACATTGTGATGCTGATTTCTTAATAATATTGTTGCTTTAGTTCTTATATGGTGAAATAATTTGCTTGCAGGTAGAGCAATCAGGCATGTAAATGACTATGCTGCAATGCTGTTGGTTGACGCACGTTACTCACACACCTCATCAAGCAGGACTTTCTCTTGCCCCGCAGAGAAGCTACCCCAGTGGATAAAGACACGGCTTACTTGTGGTCAAAACTATGGGGAGGTTCATAGATTGTTGCTTCAGTTCTTCAAGTTCAACAAACAAATGCATTGAAATATTATACAGATGTTGCTACTTTTAATGAAGCCAAGCACACACAGGTTAGCATATACCAAATGCGTTTTTGTTTGGCTGATACGAGTGCAATTTTGGGTACGCAGAGCTGTCTGGCTACCTGTTGATGAACAATCGTTCCCAGGTTCAGTTAGCACACTCAAAATCCTATGTTATTCGTGGGAAAGATGCCGTTGGGGAGGGCGTGGGCACCTCCATTCTTTCCACATGCCCAAATCCAGGAAGAAGCACCACACCCGGACTCACCTGTCACCAACTATTTCCTCATTCCCACATATCACAACAGTTAGTGCATCCACCTACAATTTGCACAACAATACATATATTGAAGGAAAATCTAGTTTTTTCTTTGAAATGGAGGTTGAAACTCTGGCCTCTGCATCAAACTGATGCACACAATCTTTTTTCTCAAATTTATTTAAAAAGGCATTACAAAGAAAATACATCAATCAATCGGAAGCCACCTTCTTGGCACAACTGTCACTTGATGAAGGGGGTGACCATGATCGGGGCCGTCGCCTAGACTGCACACATACGCACATCATGTAAAACCGGAGGCCTCACCAAGTAGCCCAAGGTCGAACCAGGAGCAGAAACAAGGTTTAGCAAACCGTAGCACGCGTCGTATGCACATGCTCCCGAAGCTGCCGCCGCCATCTTTGATGAAGGGGGTGGCCATGATTGGGGCCGTCGTGCCTAGACAGCACACATACGAACATCATGTAAAACCGGAGGCCTCACCAAGTCGTCCAAGGTCGAACCAGGAGCACAAACAAGGTTTAGTAGACCGTAGCACATGTCATATGCACATGCTCCAGAAGCTGCCGCCGCCATCTTTGATGAAGGTGGTGGCCATGATCGGGGCCGTCGTGCCTAGACTGCACACATACACACATCATGTAAAACTGGAGGCCTCACCAAGTTGCCCGAGGTCAAACCAGGAGCACAAACAAGGTTTAGCAGACCGTAGCACGTGTCGTATGCACATGCTCCGGAAGCTTCCGCCGCCATCTTCCGCGAACCCATCTTCAGGAGGAATTAACGTATTGACCTAGTCAGGCCTGCCATCGAGGCCGCAACGACGTCAGACATTGTCATGCCCTGCGCCCATCCATCATCACACATCCATTGCCGAGATCCCGCAACGCCACGCCGTTGAGACCCGTCGTCGATAATGCGCTGCACCACCTCGTGATCCTTGTAGCCAACACAACTCCTAACCCCCCCTCCCCAAGAGGGAGAACGACGTCGAATGCCACCATCTTCCAATCCGGGAGACCTAGATCAAGGTTTCCCCAGAAGCATCGTGAGCCAGGAGACGAGGATTGCATCAGTTGTAACAAAGAAAAAGCTCTCAGACGATGCCTCCATGGAGGGGTGTGGTACTCACAGCACCATCATCGACTGATCTGAGGATTTAGGGTTTCCCCTGGATACTATTTTGCATAGGTCCACCAGCACTGTCCTACTACCCTAGCGCCGCCGGATGCCTCCGCCACCACGCAGCGAGGGCGTCGACGTCGAGGCCTAGGGAGATGGCCCACATCCTCCAAGGGGTCGCATCACCGCCGCCCTGGGATCTGATCTCCGTCCGCCGCAAGACCTACCCGCCAGATCCATTGCAGGCCGGATCTGGACAGGGAGAGCCGCCATGTCCGCCGGAGGAGCACCACGGCTTGCAGCCATTTCCGCGTGCCAAATTGCCATCCCACTCCCATCAAGCCAATCGAACCGTTTAACCGCCTAAGCATGTGAGTCCCTCCAAACTGCGAGTCAAGACCGGAGAAAGGGACCAAAACCTCGCCTTCCCCTTCCTCGACGCCCGCAGGGCTTCGCCCGCAGCTATCTCTAGAGACGGCGAGGAGGAGAAGCTGGGAGGCGGCTGCGGGATTTAGGTTTACCCCTAAGCCGCCGGGAGGTGGGCGACCCTAGGGACAGTGAACTGCTGAAGAAAATTTGCACTGTGTTTTTTTCTTATAAAAATATATGCATGCAGAAAAATATCATGAGTGAAGATCAAAATGGCTAGAGCAGAGCACATGCATTGCACCATCGAACTAATGAATAGACCACAATCACAAAGGTCCAATGCGGCAATGCAGAAGAGGTGAAAAAACAGTAAGGACGCGTGTTTGTTAGCTCCATGGACCTCACTAGGCCCGGTGATGCAAATTTTGTCCGTTTTGTTGTCCGGACCAGTCCGCGGTACTGCATCATATACCTTAAAAATAGTGCTCAGCCATTTCTTAGAGAAATGATTAATAGTGCGCAGCCATGACGTGGTATCGGACACGGCAGTGCTACACGGGGTAGCTTGAGAAGAGGAGTGGGAGCAGCGATCTGCAGCGTCAGCATCCGAAGGCAGGATTGCGCTCGAGCGCGGGGACACGGTGTGCCCAGGTTCAGGGCCCTCACGATGGAGGTAAAACCCCTACTCCTGCATGATCTCTCGACTATCGGTGGGCACAGTACAGAGTTACTCCTTGAGCAGTTCGGGAAGCCCTCCATGGGAGGATTCGAGATAGTTCTCTTTTTCTCTCGGGGGTGGAAGGGATGAAGTGCTCAGTTACATGATACTAGCTCCGGTTATTAGGTAGGTTGCTTTACATTTCCCTCACCTTGCTTCATCTAATCCCTTTTTATTTATACAAATATACTTTGATTTGAAATGATTTATACATGAAACATGTGCGCATCGACGATTAGGTTTCATTCTCGTGCTCGGTTTCGTCGTCTGTAACTTCTCAATTTCGAATCGATGTTTGCTTTTTTTATGAACTTCGTAAAATTTGTCGCACTCAGTCAACCGTTTGAATTTTCTTTTGACGAGTAGATTCATCTCGTTGTATCTCACAACTTTCGTGTTGTAACTTTTCTGTTTTGAGGGGTATATACAAGTAAATTCTGTGTAAATAGGTATGTACGTATTTAAATTGTGCTTGGTATACTTGTGTTTTTTTGACCTCTCTGTCATCTAATCTTCACTGCTCGCCGTCATGATGAACTCTGGTGTGTTCATGGTAACTGTAAGCATGTTTATGGTGTGTTTGCGAGTCTCACCTTACCTCCAAAATTTTCTGTGGTCTCCGCTCCATCGTGTCGTTCGCTTCCGCTGCAACCTTCACCTGCGCAGCTCCTACTGTCTCCTCTGCCACCGTGCCACACCATTATCTTGCTCGCCACTTCTCATGTGGCTATCTCGTAGACGTTGTTTCAAATGTGGTGCTGCGATGTAAGTTCACCAAAGAGGTAAGAAGTGAGAAGTGGGCACATGTTTGTAACCAAACACCGATTTTTGTGTTCCCCAGATCCAAACAAAACTCATACAACCAAATGGGCACAATATGGCTCATGTCACGTTTTTCTGGAGCCAGCCCTTTTTTCTTTAGAATAAATGGGCTCCCCCGTCGATTTCATATAAAGAAACTGCCAAGTCTTACAAGGACAAACAGAAATAAAAGTATCACCAGCAAACTAGAGAAATCCCAAACAGGTTTTCTCATAAGACCTAAGTAGAAATATAACCGAGAGCGACAACCCCGCCCTCTTGGGATTAAATGCTGACAACACCACACCAAAAGAACAGACAGCCAGAAACTAGAGCGCAAGTCTTGCTGTAGTATGGGTCCATCCATGAGCTCTAGAGAGAGCACCTTCGATCACCGTCTTGAGCTTCTCCACGCCATCTTCAAGCTCTTTTTTGTCTTGAGGTTTCTGCAGTATTGACCAAGCATTAATTGTATTACACAACCTGAAGATCACAGCTGCAGGGTCATCAGGATTTTTTTTGTTAAAGCAAGCATCATTCCTAGTTTTCCAAATCACCCAATAGACCGCCGCACTTCCACACATCACAAGCTTCCTCCTATTTCCAGTGAACGATGCAAGCCAAGCTCCAGTCAACATCCTGTACCCCATCAGGTGGTCTGACTAGATCAAAGGCAATCCTGGACTAAAAATGCAAGCCCTTAGTGAATCAGAGATGCAAGTAGACTAAAAATGATGCAATTAACTAAACACTCGCCCAAGATGTAGTCAACCTGGTACGATTGTCTCATCAGTATTGTCCCGTGAGTGACACCACCAGGAGTATTTCAACGGACATGCCATGAGGCACGCTGTAGGCATGCTCCGTGTACGGCATGGACCTGGACGCACCATGCATGTTCCTAAAAGTTTGACTTGACCGCATCATACACGCTGTAGCTACATGTACGCTCACACGCATCGAAGCAAACATGTACGCATGCATCCATGCACGCACCTGCACGTAGGTACAGAGGTCGACTTGGATCGACCCAAAACGTCGGCCATTCCTGGCAGCAGACACAGGACGCGTCGGTGTCGCCGGCTGAGGCAGGCACACAAGAACGGCAACTCGAATGACACTACGCTGCGTTCGGTCCGGCAGGTGAGCACTGAGGATGAACAGCGCAACTGAGGCGCACATGCGCGTCCGTGCGTGCGTTCCATGTGCACGCGTGGTACCCTTGTCCATCTATCTAGTTCCAGCGATCATTGCAGCGGCTAACGTGCTGTATTACGTCCGTTTTTTCAGGTTAAAACGCTGTACTACGTGGGATTGCGGGGGAAGTGCGGAGACCGGCACCTGGCACGGCCCATGAGCCACATGTTCCTGGGGAGTCACCCCGGGCGTTCGGTCTGTTCGGTTTGCTCGATCCGGTCTTTTCGGTCATCCAAAATTTCGGTCATCTAGAAACGCTACCCGAATTACGGCCGGTCTTTTCGGTCTTTTTGTATTCGGTCTTCGGTCTTTTCGGTCCGGTCTTCGGTCATGACCAAATAGATCGAAAAAAGGAAATAACAGCAACACAATCTCTTGTTATATTTAGCTCATCCTCATAGTCTAGCATGCGTACAACTAGCAGTCTAGCACTAGCAGAGTAGTCTAGCACTAAGCCTGATCTAGCACAGTCCGGCAACAAAATTACAGGGAAACAAGAACCAAGCTTGCTGTGTGCTTGGCATGCGTACCACAATCTCTTGTTCTAGTAGACATGGGAGGAGGCGGAGAATGAATGGAGGTCGCTGGTTCCAGGCGGCAAGATGGATGGATACGTGCTGAAATTGGGGAAAAGAAGTAGGGAACTAGGCCTCGATGGGCTGTGCTACATGCTAGAGTACACGAGTTGGGCCTGAATGTCTAATTCGCATCACTAGTTCGGTCCCTTCGGTCATTTCGGTCCTCAGCTCGTGATAACCGAACAGACCGATATTATTTCGGTTACTTGATTCTCAGGACCGATATTATTTCGGTTACCCGAAATTCTGGGTATTTCGGTTTCGGTCCCGGTCTTTTCGGGTTCGGGCTTCGGTTTCGGTTTTTTGTGCCCGGGGTGACTGGGGAGGATGGATCCCCGCCCTTTCATCGCGAACCTAAACGGAGTCCATGGTGGAGATGATCGTGAAGCGCCAGGTATTCGGCGCGCCGGAGCTGGAGTACCTTCGTTCAGTCGTAGCAAGTTACATTTTTTTAGAAAAGGGAATATTAATCTTAGTCTCTCCATCAAGTGATGCACACAACTGATTATTACAGAGTTTAAACGTATCTTATTCGTGTTTACATCTCAAGAATCACAAAGATTGAGACAGACATCAACCGACACTGACAAACAAACTTAAGTAGAACTACGAAATCCGACTAATATGTTGCCACGTATGTCGGGAGAACAAAATCCCGTGCCACCCGCAGAAGTCTCTTGCACCCAGCCACCATAAGGTCCCGCTGGTTCGAAGGCAGCAAAAAAGCACATAACTGGATCCAGTGCACCGCCATATGAATAACCTGTAATGCATGAAAATTATCCTTTCTGTTAAAAACAATATCATTTCGACAATTTCAAATAGACCAACAGATAGCCGAAACGCCTATAGAAATCATATCCTTGGTCTTTTTGTCCATCCCCGCAACCAATTCCCAAACATATTTGTGACATTACTAGGAGGAGGAATATTGTAGGTACAGAAAACAACATGCCACACAAGTTTTGCAAAAGGGCAAGAAATAAAAAGGTGTTCAATACTCTCATCATTCCCACAAAAGGAACAATATGAGCTACCATGCCAATTCTTTTCTTTTGTTAACAAGACTTTTCGATGAAGGGACCACATAATTATTAATTTAATTTCCAAAGATACTTCTGTAAATATCTAGTATGTCCATTCATCAGGTCCTCATACATAGATTTTACTGTGAACTACCCATTCTGGGTCAAGTTCCACTTAAAACAATCTGGAACATCAGTCAACGTTACCTCCATTAATCTAAGGCATAAATGAGACCGCATCTCCCATTTGTTCCCAACATGGGCCCTTCCAAATCCTAAATTTAGTGGGGGCGCATTGTGAAGCACATCATGAATCGAAATATGCTGGGGCTGCTGCACAATGTTATACAATAACAGATATTGGTTCATTAATAGGGAATCACCCAGCCAAGTGTCCTCCCAAAACCTTGTGGTTTCCCCATTACCAACTATAAAGGAACCTCTATTGAAGAAGTCACCTTTGACTCTCATTAGTCCCTTCCAAAAGGGAGAGTTTGTAGCAAGTTACATGATACTAGCTCCGGTTCGAGGTAGTTGTCGCGGAAACACACTAGGCTAGCACAAATTTCTAAGCAGGTCACGACAACCTTTACAGATCGGAGAGAGTAGGATATACGATAAAGAAACAAAATAGAAGTTCCATGTTGCACAACACATGATCAGAGATTCACAGTAGGAGTAGGCTAGTAGCATTGTAGCAACCATTCATACAGTACATACAAATATGGATTTTTATACACGATGTTCTTAAAAAGAAACAATCGGACGTGCTTCCAGAAAGAATTAACACATAATCTTGCCAGCACCCCGTAAGAGTACATGGCGTTAGCGACGGGGTCAATATCGTAACTATGGAGCAGCCGAGACGGCGTAAAACCGCCACGGTACGGCGAAGCCTCCGCTTTGCCGACACCACCCGCGCCCCGGCGACGTTTGCATCCCGATGTCTCCGCTCGTTTCGGACCGACACTCTGGTTTGCCTCCGCTGTTGATTCCGACTTCGTCGTGGCACTCTTCTTGCCGGACTTGTGGCCACCGAAGCTCATGCAGGCCAAAGGAATCCTTTCAAAGGGTCCACTTTGAAAGGATTGATGGCATAACCCATGCGTGACCGAGTCTCGTAGCATCCCGATCCCCGCAGTTCTGGAAGCAAATTATATCAGTTAATGAAACACTTTGCCCCGCTACTTCCTCTGTCCCATTATTTAACACGGTTTCATAAAACGTCTTATATATTGGTACCGAAGGAGTATTTTTTAATGTAAGGGTCAAAGTGGACCCTTGTTCTAGTTCGAACCGGACTCACGTGTGCACGTACGATTCGTAATCCGTCCAGGACATGGGCTGATGGACACGCGTGTATGATTGTTGTACGTATATTTTTTTTCGGTTTTGCTAATTCTCAATCGTATGAGAAATAGCTTATTTCTCAATCGCATGATGTCATCAGTTGCAAGTGGAGTTGCAACTGATTCGGACCACTTGATTTGCTTCGTGATTCGTGCATCAGTTGCAAGTCAACTTGCAACTGAGATTTGATGACGTCATGTGATTGAGAAATAAGCTATTTCTCATTCGACTGAGTTGCAAGTGGACTTGCAACTGCTCCAGACCCGTTTGATTTGCTTCGTGATTCGTGCTAATCATGAGTTGCAACTTGACTTGCAACTGAGTTTGATGACGTCATGTTCGATTGAGAGTTAGAGAGACCCATTTTTTTTACAGCGTAATCTACTGAGCGGTCTTCTTTTTTTGTAGAGGGAGTTTGTTGGGGGATATCATTGTTGCGGCGAACGCTGTATTGCGTCTTTTTTCAGGTTAAAAGTTAAAACGCTCTACTACGCGGGATCGTGCGGAAGTGTGGACACCGGCACCGTGGTACGGCCCACAGCCCACATGTTCTTCGAAAGCCCATTCACCGCGAACCTAAACGGGCCTTTAGAGATGGCACGACCTCCCTCTAGCTATAAATACCAGGACCAGTCAACCTCGGCCCGGCGAGATCTCACATCGCCTAGCTTATGCCCCCCAGCCCCCAGGCCACAGCAGATACCTCCAATGCTCTCGATGAACGGCAGCAGAAGCGGTAGCCGGCGGCTCAAGGACCGCCTGGCCTGGCTGCTCCGCCCCGCCAACTCCCTCCTACGCTCCTCCTGCAGCTCCTCATCCTCCACCTCCACCTCCACCTTCACCGCCATATCCACCTCCTCCTCCACCGCAACCTCTGCCACGGCAGCGACATCGACCAATCTCCTCCCGCTCCCACGCGTCCAGCCCTCCTCCTCCGCTAGTCTTGGCCTCCTCCGTCGCCCACAGCCGGAAGAGAACAAGAAGGGTCACGAGCGAACAAGGAGCTGCGCCTCCTCCCGCCATGCCCATGCTCGCAGCCGTCGTTTCAAGAACGCCGCCGCCGACGTGGTCGTGAGGAAGCTCTCCACCAACCCCTACGGCTTCACCACCACTGACGAAGAAGACGAAGATACCGACCACAGCGACGACGACATGGAGACTGAGGCGTTCCTCTCGGCGACAAGTCTCGTGTCCTCCGACTCCTCCGGCTTCTACACCTCCAGCAATGTGCTGCCGAAGCGCCGAAGGGGTGGCCACCATCACTGCCAGCGGCCGCAGCAAACAAAGAGGCCGCGGAGGAGGAGGAGGAGGCGGGCGGCGAGCTGTGTGGAGTCGTCGTCGTGCAGAGTGAAGGACGAGGTTCATGTGGGATTCCGGCCGGTGGTGACGGCGGAAGAGGAGCTGAGGAAGGGGCTGGCGGTGGTGAGGCGGTCCAGGGACCCCTACGGCGACTTCCGGGAGTCCATGGTGGAGATGATCGTGGAGCGGCAGGTGTTCGGCGCGGAGGAGCTGGAGCGGCTGCTGCGCACGTACCTGTCCCTCAACCCCACGCGCCTCCACCCCGTCATCCTCCAGGCTTTCTCCGACATCTGGGTCGTCCTCCGCGGCTGCTAGCGAGGCTTGCCTCAGGGAGTCGACGCCGCCGGGTCGGCATGTTGTACTAGTAGCTCTAGCTAGAGCCTAAAAGCTAGCGTGCCTAGATCTGATGCGTGCGTGTGTTAAGTTTTTTGATTTGGTTGTGAGTGAGCGGTTAGAATTAGATGGATCGAAATGTGAAATGCAGTGTTAATTAAGTAACTCATGTAGACTGCGGAGTGGACGAGTGGTGCACTGGTGCATGGCTGAGCTTCTCATCTTCAATGAATTTCGAATCTTTGTCATTTTCAGTACACGCTGAAACAATTTCCTCCCTTCAGTAGTACTAGTTGGCATGTACGTGCAATGCACGTGTTCACAATGAAAGGGGGCAATTTACAATAGAAAAAACATGGCCTATATGGATTACTTCTTTTACACTTTATAAATTTTATATTGCAAAGAGAACCATGTTTCTCTAAACATCATGCATGGAGCACACAAACCTAAAACATAAGCTAACGGAACCGGTGCACGACAATGTACAGGGACGGAGCTAGGGGGGTGGGAGGGGGTGTGTGCTGGGGTCGACTCAGAGACCTTCCCATAGGTTGGTGGCGACACTCCGACGATTGCAGCTCGCCGATTGGAGAGATGATCAGAGGGGCACGGTGGGGACCTCGGGTGGCGGCCGTTCAGAGGCAACAGAGCCGGATGGTTGCAACGTGACGACAGAAGGCAGAGCGGCGGATCGGGCGCAGTGTAGTCCTTGGGATCCCATGTCTCAACTACACCGTAGTCCAGAGGTGACATGGCGGTGGCGCCATTGGTATTTCTCGAGAGGAAGCAGAAGCTACTGATCGACGGAAGCTCACCGACGTCTCCCTGAAGCCCGTAGACACAGACCCGAAGAGCCGCTACCTCGCATGGTCCTTCTCTGGCCGTCCTACATGTCGGCGCCGCGATGGTGGCAACAGCTTGATGCCGCGACAGACTGCGCCGAGGCGGATGAGGTTGGCAAGGGACGACAGATGCCGAAGAACAATGCACATGAGCTTCGACGACATGCCCGGTCATCTACTTGTGGATCGTGGTCCGCATCCATCACACTACGATGGGAAGATGCACACATGGAAACGGGTATTACAATTGTCTCGGGCTCCATACAGTGGGGTTTGGGAAAATGTTTTTGGATAATATTATGTCATTCATGCAACATATCTATATATTGATTTATGAAAAATATTTCGAGTTATTTGTACGACTCAAGAATTAGGGTGTGACATTTCGAACATTCAAAATGGTTATCTTATATTGGATTTGTTTTCTTTCATATTTTGCTTGTCTGGCTAGAGGTGCATGGCAGTCTCTTAAGAAATCATGGATGCTCTGGTAATTACGACAAACGAAACCAAACCGACAGGGTGTGATTCAGGCTGCAGGTGGGAGTGGGACAACCTGCGGGAGTCCTGCATTGCCCGCATCTGCCCGCTTATATTATGTGGGCTTATGTGGCTGCCCACTTAATTGCATGCTTTATAAGCGTTGTCCACTTGCCCACATAAATACAACACCCTACAGAGACAATCACGGTGAAAACGGATCGGAAACATCAGCTAGCTCTTGCTCCCGAAGGAAGAACGCCATCAGCTAGCTAGCCTGGTGGTGGCTGAAGAGGAGCTGGATCACGCCCTGAAGGCAACCATCGTTGGCACACAAGCTTCGGTCCAGGTTGAAGACGGGGCGGAGGCCCTGATCGTGGTGTACGACCTGCGCGCGTCGGAGTTCTCAGTGCACCGCCAACCGTCGTCGGAGCTTCGGCAGCGCGCCTGTCCGTGCCCGTGTGCTCCACGACCAGTTCATCCAGACGCCCTATTTCCACCTGCGCCTCGAGCCGTGGTCTCGCAGGACACATGCCGTCTCCGGCGGGCTGGCAGTCCGTCTTGATCTGGAGGTCCGTGTGATGTGTCGAGGAGCACCACGTTTACACCTAGACATGGCACGAACCGTTTCTTTCTTTTTTGGGTGGCAATCGTCTGTAATTATCACGAAAACGAAAGGGTGTGTTGAGTTGTCAAACATTGGAGCGATCTGAAGCGTTGATCAGATATTGAACGACACAAATTTAATGTATCCCGAAAATGTTTGCTCTTTTAATAGTATAGTTGACATGTACGTGCAACGCACGTTTTTATAATTATAAAGGGGCAATTTACAAGTAGGAAAAGACTGTATGAGGATCTATGTAGATTACTTATTTACACTTTTACATTGGTTTTAGATTTTATATTGCAAAGAGAACTATGCTTATATAAGCATCACGGAGCACACCAAAATCAGACAAAAGCCAAAAGAACTGGCGTACAACGATGAAGACGTGCTCCTTGAGTGTTTTCTCGGCGCAAAATATGCTATATCCTGAATTTCACAAACGTATCCTTCAACGCGACATTCAGTGGTGACACCACCTCAGGCATCATCGCCTACATGTAGAGGGAAAGAGGAAGAGCGAGCGGAGTAGGCACTGAACATGAAGGTTGTCATCATTCTTGTCATTGATGTCGCGGAATATGCCCTCGGCCCCGCGGGATTCAGGTGGCGCCGGCCGAAGCTACACCCGTGTGCAAGGAAGTAGGAGTTTCAGAGACCTTCCCGTAAGTCCGCAGCGCCACTCTGATCCCCAACTATCCTCGTCTAACCTCCCAAAGCTAGATTTTATTAAATATTTTTGTCATTGGATATCTTCTGATGCGGAGGCTAGGGTTGTTCCCCATTTCGAAAAAATGTATCCCTCCATTGTACTAATAATATATAAGTAACCGGTGGGCTAATCTTAAAATTAAATATAAAAGCAAAGGTCAGTATAGTATCCACTCGCAAGAAAACTGCTACTCCCACCGTGCTGATGCTGATGTGGTAAACCAACAGAAGGAGGATCAAGCAGCTCACTACATATCTCACCGTTTTCGTTCATCGATGCAGGGAGGAGGTTCCGAACTGACCACAATTGCTAGCCTGCGTGCGTTGAAATCAACAACATCCTTCAAGCTTTAACAATAGTGAAGCAAGCTAAATTTAATCATCGAGGCTTTTAATTGCACTTGATGCTTAGCGAGTCTTCATAATCCAAAAATAACTTAATTGCAATGCTCGTATCGCATGTTTAATTAGCACTTGCGTTTTAGAAAAAATAACTTAATTGCTCCGCAGGTTCCTGCTGTTTCAGCGCGCAGCACCCCCAGTACACCGCAATGCTCGTATCCTCCCTGGTTGGAAAATCTTGCTATCAGCTTGTACTTCATCTCTTTCACTTCGCTCCCAATGGCGACCACCGAACTGTAAAGTGTAAATTGGTGAGTTAAACTGCAGAATTCAGAGCCAAAAAACGGAAGATATCAAGGTAGATCAGAGCATAGCAGACTAAGGTAGATCAGAGAGATGCGTGATGGTGGTCTTGTAGTCACCGAAGATCACACGGTCTCCCGTGACCGATCATCAAATGTTCCTCAATATCGGAGGGACCAGGGAATAGAATAGAGCCGACCCTGATACGGGAATTGACGACGGTGCTGGGATGTGTGGAGGCGACGAAGCTTGATTATTGCAGGCGCCGAGGCCGGTGGAGTTGGAGATGGAGGCGGAGATCGACGCGACTGGGAGGGCCATCCGGCAGGACTACTACTACAGCAGCCACGACTTCCCCGCCTCCCTCTTCTGGTCGCCCTTCCTTGTCAAGGCCAACCAGATGCGACGCCCGCGGCAACCTGACCGAGCTGGTCGTTCCTGACGCCCTGCGCGCGGCGTCTCGGACGGCGCTTGGCGTCGTGGCCTCGCGCGAGGGGTACCGCAGGAAAGCGGTCCTCCACACGCTGACACCCGTGAGAACGGCGATTGGAACACCGACGGCGACTACGTTCGCACACGCCCGTACCGGCGCTGTGACCGCGTCCTGATGGCCCTAACATGTGGCGACACCGGCGACGACTGCGTTCACACACGCCCGTACCGGTGCTGTGGCCGCGTCCTAACGGCCCTAACATGTGGCGGCGACCGGCGAGCAACTCGCCCCGACGGGCGGCGTGACAACGTTGACCTCCCCGCAACGGCAGCGAGCAGAAACGACGGACGACAAAACGTTTATTTAGGCAGTGGCAAAATCCATGTAATTTCAAAAAAACGAAAAGGTGTGTTGAGTTGCTCAACATTGTTGGAACAATCTGGTCCGTTGACCTGATATTAAACGACTCAAGTTTAATGTATCCGTAACATGTTTGCTCTTTTAATAGTAGTATAGATACACCAAAGTCCGAATATGTTTTTTCTTTTCAAACTCATAAGCTAAAGAGTTGGTTGAATTTTAGTCGATTTCTAGTCAAACTTTAGGTCATTTGGCCCAAATTAAAATTCAAATCACTGAAATTTACCGGTGATTTTAGTTGTGGCCGAAATAATTTCGAAATCAAAATTTGAAACCATGCATGGTTGAGATATACACGTCTCCATGCATGTATCATGGTTATCAGGCTAAACCATAATGACCAACTGCAAAAGTTCATTGGCTTAAAAACGCGCCATTTTTAAGCCAATGAACTTTTGCAATTTTGGTCACTGACACAAAAAATAGTGTACCGTATTGCATCATTGACATGCTGGATCTCAGTCCCACGTGTCAAAATTCTCAGACCCACAGGTACAAGACACGATGGCGATCTTATCAGATGTAAACTCCTATGCAACCGAAGCGTAAAGTCGGAAAATGCGTTGTTGTTGTCGGATTATTGGAATTTCAGAAAACTGGTGTTGGCAATGTTCCGAAGTTTCCAAATAATCATGAACATGACAAAAGTATGTCCCAATCTTGAGGAATTTAGCTTGGAGCATCTCAATATTTCAAGCGGTTTAACTATAGAAAGTTAAATAGTAGTTGTAGCCTTGTAGGACTATGCATTTCTCTACGAACATTACGTAGCTGTACTATGCATCTCTTCGTCTCTGGAGGCTGCGCGTGGCGGCTCTACTCGTCCCCGTCGGGATCCTTGCGCGCGGGGAGGCCGACACTTGGGCGGGTGGAGGCTGTGCGGCGTGGCGGCGGCTGCTCCGGTGTGGCGGCGACGCGCTACGACGCACGGCTGGGAGGCGCGTACGAGGATGGTGACGGCTGGTTGGTCCAGGGCGGCGGCGCAGCCTGCCTTCGTGGCGGCGGCTCGCGTTGGAAGACGACGTCTTCCTGGATCGTTGCCGGCCGGATCTGGGGCGTCCTCTGGTTCTTGGGCCGGAGGTTGACCTGCTCGCTTCGTTTCGCCGGAAGTCGGCCGGCGGTGTGGGGACTGTCGGATCGGCCCTTAATAAGGATGTGGTCCTAGGGTTCCTCTCGCGGCGCCAAGATGAAGATCTACCGGATGTTCGTCCCCATCGAACTTGCTGGACGGTCGTGTTCCGGAAGGCTCCGCCGGCGAACTCCATTGGGCGTTTCATGCCTGGAGATTGCTGGATCGGGTGGTATTCGGTCGGACGCACCCATGTTTTATCTGACCGTTTGGTTTCAGAGGGAGCGCTTTGAAGCTCTGCTGGCTGTTAATTTCATGGAGCACGCTTTCTCGTTCCATGGTGCTGGCGGAGAATGACGTGGAAGGCGAGTTCTGAGGACTGGCAATGGTGGTTTGATTCTTTGTGCTGATGAGGAATTGGCTTAGTGTTTCATGACTTGGAGCAGCGGCATGTAAGTGGGGGCGACAACATACGTGAAGCCCAACGTCCTACCTTTCAGGGTGAAAATCCAAGATCTGGCCTTAATTGGTTGTGCCTGACAGTGGTCTTGCTGAAGACATTGTTTTGAGAGCGAGGATTATCTTCAGGGTGAAAACCCAAGGTCTGGCCTTAATTGGTTGTGCCTGGCACTGTTCTTCTTGAAGGCGTTGCTTTTGAAGATTTGGACATCAGGTGTTGTTTTGGTGGTGGTTGCGCGGCTGTTGCAAGGACTGTAACTCTTTAGCGGGACTTTTCTTTTTATTTCTTCTTCTTATTGTCTTTTGGCTGTGTGCATCCGTAATGGCTTCGGTTATTGCGTTGTTGCAGAGCCTGGGTGCATGTTGTATCTTCTTGATATTAATAAACACTATTTATCTAAAAAAATGCATCTCTTCGTAGCATTACTTTTTTCTCTACAAACATTCCATGGGGTAGCTATTAGTACCGACTTTCTGAGATGAACATGACCTGCCAGTGCAGCGGTCAGCATGGTATGGAATTTGAATCGAAAGATATCGATCAACGGAGGGAGTCGTACGTCCAGCTTTGCATGCATGGGATTCGAGCCTACCGAGCTCTTCATCCCAGACCTATCACGTCACGTCGATAGACATAATAAGTTAATGCGCCTCTAGTCAGGTTGGCTAGCTGCTTCGGTTCTTTTCCCTGGGCGCTAAAAAAGGTGGCCGTAAATATGGTCGTTTGCGTTTGAACTTTGAAAGTGCATAATAGGTCCACGTTCCTCGGTTCTCAATTTCATGGCATGGGAGTAAGAAAGTTGGCTGCTTGATTTTGAGGCGTGTGGGATGTTGTGTTTCTTTGTTTGGAAAATAATATGAATTTATATGTTACACACGAACGGAGGGAGTACTAGCACAAAAACCATTGCTATGTTAGGGAAAACATACATAGGCAAGCCAAGAAATTAAACATAATGTGTGTTTTTCTTTGAAAAATACCCAAAATCATCTTATATGTTATATTTATCAAGAAAATCAACCGTGGGCAGGTAAAAAGAGATACAACTCGATGCAACACGGGCAATATAAAAAAATACACTGGAAATCATACTAATCGTCCACTTCTTTCGCTTGTTCGACAACTGCCGAAGTTTGAAACATGCACTGAACAATTGGAAAAGATTGATAGAAGTGCAAACGCCCTCGCCAACCAAGATTTGAAGACCGCAATAGTCACTTGTCGTGCAACGAGATCGAATAACTTCTATAGAAACATTGGTTGGGGACACACACCAAACAGCACAGGCTTGCAGTATTTCACCACCAAAAGCCAAGAAGTTCAACATATCTATTGAGGAGTAAATATAAATCTCCTATAGCCAGACACACGATTCTGCCTTGCACTCGAAATACCATGGAGTTATATACGTGTTCATGTGCTAAATATGTGTCTCAAGCGGTTCAGGGTTATATGTGTTAGACTTTTCCTTTAACAATAAGTATGTGTATTTTACATATTTTGAACGTTTTCTTAACATTAATATTGTACTCTAGGATTATGGGTTATGGCTAATGGCTTATGTTGTTGACTTTAGGATTTTATGTTTCTAATGATTTTCGGCTATAAAAATAGAGCACGTCCATGATGGATAGCACGGTTGTACATTTCGACCACCCAAGTTGCATTATCAAGTGAAATATGGCTCAAATTTGAGTACGGTACACCATTCGTGTTTCTACATGCAAGAAGGTGCGTGCTGAGTTGCTGACATGCATGCATAGAAAGATGGGCTCATCTGGTGCTTTCGCCATAAATGCATGTCGTGTCAGTAGACCTGCCTTATGCATGTTGCCATGATGGTGCAATGATCAAAAGAGTTCTTCTCACAATTATCTTTCGGAAAATCTAACTAGCAGGCGCCTGCCAGAGGGCTTAACTCGACGCAGCAACGCCAGCCGTTGGATCAGGTGCGAACGGTCCAGATCAGCGTGGACAGGGACAACTGTAACATCTCAAATTTTGGAACCAAGAAAAAACTTAGTTTTACCAGACCCCAAAATTTAGAACCAACAAAAACTTTTTGAAATATTTTGCTGATGATTGTGTTTTCCTTCCCATTGCTATGTTTGAACTGGTGTGACTTGTTGTTTGACTAGTAAATCTAAGACCCAACCAATATAAATATATATTAAACTTGGTGATCATGTTATGACAAGAACAAAATATTCCATACATCTTCTCTACTCTTATTTGGACCAACTTATTCCCAAATGTTGCTTTGTGTAGCAACAACCAGAATACCTATTCTTTGAAAATAAAAGTATTTCCAAAATTATGTGTTTCCAAAAATATGGAGATCTATCTTGATATTTCCCTTGTATTGGTAGCCCCTATTTTCATTTCTTTGAAAACAATAAAGGTGGGAAGTTTATGGCACATATATTTTAGCAACCCTCTTTGGAAAAATATCAAATAATGGAGTTGAGTTTTTCCAACCTTATCCTTGTCAGGATGATACTTGATCACCACCCCACCACTTGACTGAGTAATTAAAACTTGGTTGAAATTTATAAATGGTTGTCTAGTGTTGGTTGTTATTTCCCTGCCAAATTGATTGCTTGTGTGGATAATTATTCAACTGTGCTGGAAACTTTAAAACACCCCTGCCAACAATTGGGAGGTGACTTGATTATTCACACACTCCCAATAAAAACACTAACTAAAAGAAAAGGGTCTTATTTAATCTCCCTCCCTATCTATATCTCTATTTTTCTATAACAATTATTTTATCTCCT
This sequence comes from Poa pratensis, assembly GCA_947311845.1. Lineage (NCBI taxonomy): Eukaryota > Viridiplantae > Streptophyta > Magnoliopsida > Poales > Poaceae > Poa > Poa pratensis. The sequence continues at coordinate 29,510,761 of CAMZMU010000036.1, read as the reverse complement.
AAAGTCCAGGAATGAGATGCAATAATAACCATCTCATTATCATATTACTCTCTCCTCAAAATATCTATTTTCCCCAAATTACAAAGATATTTCAAATTGCCAGATTCCAAAATCCCTTCTTTAACCTTTAGGGGTTATTAAGAATATGACACAAAAATATTTCAAAGGGAGAAATTGTTTTCAAACAAAAATACAGTAGGGTGACATGATGATCACTCCCACTTTGCTCTTACATTCTTTTCCCTCTCCAAAAATATTTCTAAAAATCTTGAATTTAAATTTCATTTCTTTCTTTATTATCTCAAAACCACAAAGTGTGCTATGTTGCACATATCAAATAAATTCCACCACCATGCCATAAATCTTGTTAAACACATAAGGATCAAACCATGGAAAGAAAATTTCAGAAAATGGGATTAATTCTTCATTGAAGCATTGTGTTGAACACATTGGAGGCAGAAATCGAGTTCTTCCCCAAATCTTTAAAACCGAAATCAAATCAATCGATTTGAGGATTCATTTCGTCGATTGCTTGCTTCCACACTCTCCACTCACTTCACTCAGTCACCAGAGCAAGGAGGAGGCGTGCCACTTGGTCACTAGGCCCGTGGCCGTCGAAGGAAGCACGCCACCGCACTGCACCGTGCCGGCGATGGATGCGTGTCGAGGAGAGTAGCCGAGCTGGCCCTTCTCTGCGTCTTCCATCACCTCACCTCTCACCACACTCATCAGGCAGGAGGAGACCGAACCATGCGCTCTGTGGCGCCGTACCCCTGCAGCCGTGTGCAGCTCGCCGTGTCACGGCCGCGCGTGGACGCCGACGCCGATCTTCACCACCACGGCACTCCAGCACGCACGGCTCGTCGCAGACGCTCACCTGCCACCCCGCAACCTCACGGACACGTCCATATCACCCCTGGTGGCCCGCAGCGACGGCATTGATCCGTCGAGCTCCGCGGAACACGCCATGGACGCCGTCTGTTCCCGAGCTAGCTCCCGAGCCCCACACGACCCCTCTCTCCTTCTAAGCCCTAACGGAGCACCCCTACGCCGTAACCGCACAGCACCGCCACCAATGGCGTGCTCTCCCACTCCCCAGACCCCTCCTACACCCAGTCCACGGCGAGCCCAAGCTCGGCGATAAAAGGCCACCCGAGCCTCGCCATCTCTCCACACCCCCTCACAGCCACCCCTTCACTCCACTCACCCCAGTGCACCGCCAGGAGGGCGGATTTGCAGCCGCGGAAGCCCTGCTGCCTTTTCCCGTGCTCTGCACCACGCCGGAGCCGAGGTTGATGTCGATCACGGCCGGGCCGTGATACCCTTTCTTTCACTCCTCTCTGGCCTGCATTTGTATCACCATTACCACCTCACTCAACCGCCGTATTTTTCCCCGTGTTTCGTGCACAGACGCGCCGTAGGGAGATCGCCGGAGTTGGAGCACGGCCGTGGAGAAGCAGCCGCGCGCCACCGACGCCAGGAGTCTTCCCAGCAAGTGCAAGCCCGCCCCCGAGCCTTCCCGAGCCCTCCGTCGTCGAACGCCGTCTTTTCCTCCGTCCCTAGACCACCCAGGTACCCCCTCTGGCCACCCTCGCCGTCGCCGAACTCCGGCGCCGCCGCGGGTTGTGTGTCAATGAACGCGGGCTCGGTGAGCCGTTGGATCTAGATCCAACGGCCACATACCGCTTCGATTTGAGTTAGGCTGACGGGCTGGCCCCACCCGTCATCCATTTAAACATTATCCACACGCGGGAATTTTCCACTGGGTCACTGACCAATGGACCCCACATGTCATAACTTTAAACATTATCCAGAGAAGAGGAATTTCCTAATTCTTTTTCTCTGGAAAAATCAGTACTGGGCTTAGTTTAGAAATTCAATAACTCGAGTTCTAGGAATCCAAATAAATCAAACTCAAATGTTCTGAAAAGCTTATAAAATTCTTTAACTCACCAAAGTGGTCTCATCTCTTTTAGATAAATAATAAAAGTGTATTAATAAAAATGCTCCAGAAGGTTTAGAACACCAAACCATTTGTTTCTGGAGATATATTAGTCCAAATGACTTGAAACCAATTTTGTTAGGTCACAGTTAGCCAAGGATAGCTATCCCTAAAAGGGTTTAATTTTGAAAGCAACATAAATTAATTAGTGGCTAAAACTTAACTAATGAGTTTCTGGATTAAAACAAGTATGTAGGGAGTTTGATCACTCCAAAAGACCTCAATCCAATTGAGATGTCTTCTACACATCAGTAGCTATCCATAGAATGTTAGTTTGAATTTTTGTGACCAACATAGATTAAATGGTGAATTATTTGGTGTAAAACTAGTTGCTGCCTTAGTTTGAAAATAATTAGATAAAGATTAATTCAATTAAATTGAAACCACCTTGTGTTGCTTGATGTATGCAGTAGCTATTTATAGCATTTGTGATTGTAATATTGTGATGATGCTTGAGCTAGAGTAGTGATTGTTTGTTTTGATTGTTTAACGTTTAGACGATACCGTTGACGGATTTATCGAAGAAGGAGGTTTTGTTGAACCAGAAGATCAGGACCAGTACCACTTTGTCGAGCAAGGCAAGCTACTTCACTGAGCTTGCATCTATATACATCTATTTTGATTCACATGTTTTACGTATAGAAGCATAAGTGATTTACGTGGTGTTTGCCACTAAAGTTATGATTTTGAAAACCCTTTTACAAAATACAGGTACATTATTGAGACACCCGATATAGAGGTGTTAGTAGTGTGCAGTAATTTCTAAATGTATTTGTTTTTACTCAAAAGCCTTTTATAGAAATCTTTTGGTGAGATTACGATCCACCCAAGTTTTGGTCAAAAGTATTTTGCTGGAAATGGAAATGATTGTGAAAACCTTTTCAAAAGTTTATGAAAAACTATTTTGCCACTCTATGTAGAAATATCAGTTTGTTTATATAAAACTATAGGATGGGAAAAACATTGTTTATTCAAAACTCCTTTGCAAATCCTTGGATGAATTATGGTATGCCGAGATGTCGGTGATGAAATGGAGAAATGGAGTATGGTGATGTTTATGAAAATGCACATTGTGTCCTTGTACTTACATCCCCAGCCGAAAATCTGTGCGACCACATTTACCCACATATGGGAAAGGGCGTAGTCATATAATTTGCTCGTGTTAGTACTGGATGCCTCAATAACGAGGATAACCTCGTTCCATGAGGGGATGGTCTGAGGACCTACCCCCTGACCCGGGTCCTCTAAAGAGAAGAACGCCTAAGGGCTGTTATGATTGAAATGGAGATAGAGGATTGTAGGGCCCTTTCGCCGGGCAGAACTACGAGTCCTCACACTTAGTTTCTGAGGATTTAAGTGTCGATGGAATGTTTCGTAGCGGTAGGGTCCTATACTAGCATGAGCAAAGGACAGGCTATGGCCGGGAACTCAACTTCGCATACCCCTGGTATGGCGGGACGTGGCTGACACGATGAGTGACCGGATGGGTGTGGGAAAAGCGTGCTACCTCTGCAGAGGGTAAAACTATTCGAATAGCCGAGTCCTCGGATATGGACAGTTGGGAAGAACTGCTAAGACCATGTGCAAGCTTTGCAAGTTTTGAAAAGTGTTTAGGTTTAAAAGAAATTGAAGTGGAGATGATGTTTCATCTGTACCAATGAGTTGGTATGAGGTTGCTGGAAAATGAGTGACCCTGAAGGGGCTATGTTCGGAAAAGGAGGAGTTTTGGAGAAACGGACAAGATGGTGATTTTCGAGGAAAAAGTTTTAAAAGAGATTTCTTACCTTTTCAACCAAAGGTATATTTTCGAGAAAAAGGTTTAAAAAGACTTCTTACCCTTTTTCAACAAACATGGTGAGAAAACTATTTTTCCAAAGGGTTTGTTTCCAACCAAGATATTGAGAAACTACTTTTCAAAATATTTTGCCTTCAACAAGGATTAAGATCTACTCTTCTCTTTTTCAATAAAGATATAGATGTTTTTCTAAAACTAAAGGTTTTAAAGATTATCAAAACTAGTGCATGCTCAAGTTGGGGTAGTTTGCGAGTACAATCAAATGTACTCATATTGGTTTCGTCCCTGGCTATTGTCTTAGCCAGATTTTAAAGAGGAGCAGTTCGAAGAAGAGGAGTTCACTGGCGTCTTTGCGAACTAGGGCGCTTCCCAGTCAGCTGCCTGTAGGGTTAAGGCGAATGACTTGGGCTCCACGTTGTTTGGTGATTTCCGCTGCAAGTACCTGTTGAAGCTTATGACTTCAATCACGTAAGTATATTTATTCGGTATTTATGGATGTCCTGTGATGCCAATTCGAGTTATGTGCAACAACAGACTGATCATGGGATTGTTGCAGGAAACATAACGAGTATCTCGGATAGCTAATCCGGGGTCCTCACAGACTTGGTATCAGAGCCATCCTGACTGTAACAGACCTTAGTTAGCATGGACGTTAGTTAGGAAAGCAAATATTTTGTTAAAAATATATTAATACCAAAAATATATCTTTATCTAGGGAAGTCCAAAAATGACTTCCACTCTTCTCATCTTCTAAAATAATTTCTGAGTCTTACCCTTCTATTTTAAAATTTACCAAGGATTTCTCTACTCCCTCTTACCTGTTCAAAATACTTGACGATGAACCCAATGGAGACCTAATTAGCTAGCACCTACAAGAAGAAGCATCCATCTCAAATACTCAACATTCAACATCAAGGTCATTGGTCTACAAATGCCAAGATCATCGATATCAACAAATCAAGAGATCTCCGAAGACCTCCGCTCAACATCAACAATTCTACTCAAGTGCGAATTCGACCCTCTCACTTCTTCCAGCAGAAGCCTAAGGAGACAAAATGAAGACTTCATCAACCATGTTTACCCACAACCCATAGGAAAAACATATGATAGGAACTTTAGTTATACTACCCGACTACCACGAGTATTAGGCGTCCATTGGTACTAAATGTACCTTGTGTGTTTATTGTTTGTTTGTGATGTTCCCCTACAGTGAGCCCGATGGATTTGACCCATCCCCGCCTAACCGGCATGGCCAGGCGTCGGTCCACAGTAAGGTGCAGTAAAACTTGTCCACTGCATGAGAGACGCTCGCCGGGTTCTTCCCTGAGAAGGAGCCGACACAACCTAGCTTATATGAGACCCCGTTCTATCTGCCATCTATCCCCACCCTCACTCTCCATCCTTAGCAACCCAATCTCTTGAGGCAGGAATCCCGTTCTTATCCTTTACCAGAGCCAAAATAACCCAATGGCAAACCCCAGGTCATTCTGGAAACCACTGCCGAGGATCATGGCGGTTTCCATGATGCTTTGGAAGGCCGTCTGCCATTTTCTTGGTAACCCTGCTCGCCCTCGATATGTGGTGTTCGAGAACTCACTCTCGCCTGCCGGGGTGAATTTCAAGCAGAAGTGCACATCGGCTCGTGTCCGTTGGGCACAAGTCAACCTACTTGATCCAAGGTAGGAGCATGCCTACTCTTAGTCAAGCCATCCAGGTAGCAGCCTGGGAAGTCTTGTCCGTCTCCGGTACTCGGAACCGGCGATAGCAATGAGTCGAGCCTTCCACTTTCTCCCAGCCAGACCCCAGCCAGGTGTGGCGACTATCCAAACTCCCTTACGGCGGAAGTCGACCCTGCCGTAATCACCCTGGTTACCTACGGGGCTGCAATGACAAAGTTCAGCCATTCCCTGATGGATGAACTCATGACCACAAGGCGTCACCTTGGTCGTGCTCGCCTGGAACTGTGTCAAGCCAGGAACCCACCTATCCTCCACACTGGGCAAGCTCGGAGTACAGGACTCCCGTTCCCCGATGATTTGTTGGATCGTAGTCTTGATGCATCTGTGGCACAAGCACTGGCCCGAGTTCAGCAGCACCCCCAAGAGCAGGTGTAATCCTCGAAGGTGTGCCTGTAGATCTCCACCCCGCGGAAGATGAAGAAGTGAACACCACTCTTCGTCTCGGCCACGCTCCACCGACAACCAGAGGCCGTCAAGCAGAATAGAACCCATGCTTAGTTAGCCTGATCTGCGCTTGTAGGTCGGCAAGGTTGTTTGCTTGTGTGTTGTTAGAGTTGTGTAAGCTGTTTGGTTGATGTCAAATCAGCCCTGATAAAACTTTGTGCTCGATCCTCTTGTTAACTGTGTGATTGGAAACCAGTCATAAGGTGTGTTGATTGTTCATTGTTACTTGTGTTGCTTGTTGGAGTGAATTAAAAATCTTGAACCCAAAAATAAAATGGGAAACAGCTACACAATTTGACTTGTGACCTTCTCAACCCTAGAAATTACTATTTTCCTTCCCACAAAAATTCAGAGAAGTGATAATATAATCACTCTCAACTTATTCATATTACTTTCCTCTCTCAAATATTTTCTTCAAGAACCTATATTTCAAATCCCATTTCTTTCTTTATTTCTTTAGATTATCACCTATGTCACCTGAGATTTAACCCCAAAATCAAATACCGTTATTTTCTAATGAGCGAAATATTTTGGGTGTGTTGCACCAGTTAATCATTAAGTGGAAGTATTTGAGGAGACACTGTAACAACGGTGCCCCGCTCACTTAATGTTAGCTCGTGTGTAGGTTTGAAAAACTACCTACCCAGTGTTATTTATGGATTTCCCAATTGGGATAAACCATGTGCCACCCGCAAGGTTATACTCTACCGAGACATTTTCTCAGTAGCAAGCTCTCCTATCTGAATACCTGTACCTCTGCAACTCTATGAATGCTACAAGACCAGAGTTGAGGTAGCCAAGAAAGATTTAAAAGTGCAAGTCTTGTTCCAGTTCATCAGCGGAGACAAGTTTGATACAACCACGGAGATCAATACAGAAGGGAAACTTTCAGAATCAAAGGATACAAATTCTACCCTAACGAAGAACACTACGACTACTTAGTGCGAATGCAAAGGCACTCCAGAAATTTCTACTCGCTCTCACGCTCCACGACACTGCTAGAAGATGAGCCTGGCTCACCCGAAGCCGCGTCATGAGCCGCGCGACGGCGACGGACGGCTCGAGCAGCCAGCCCACCTCCAGCAGGAAGATCAGCCACCTCATCCACCGGCACTGCAGCTGGTTCCTCCACCACCACTTGCTCCACCGCCGCCGCGTGCTCCTCCACTGCAGCTGGCCACTCCGCCGCAACTGGCTCCTCCGGCGCAGCCGGCACCACTGCCGCAGCCTCACCACCCGTGTCAGACCACCAATTGCAGAAGCGAAGGATCAAGACAACCACCGCCGCAAGCAGCAGTGCGGTCACCACCGACGACGAGATCCCAAAGAGCACGACGATGATGACATGCTCAATGAAACCCGCTCTCTCCAACATCTCGTAGTAGGCTTTGAAAAAGGCGTGAATAAAACTCATGGTGGAGATGAGGAGGAGAAAAGCCTCGGAGATTATCGATTTATAGCCGGAGCTCGGATGCCGCTCCTCGACACCGCTTTGCGCGGGAAAGGGGGAGGAATCCCGAGTAGTACTCGCCCTAATGGCGCGAAACCATCTAGGCGTCGTGTCCCAAAGCCGTGTCTGCCGCTGCATCGACAGACCGCACACGCAGCAGTGCCGCAGGGGAGTGCTTCGCGCACTAAGAGGTGGGCGGGTGTGAAACCAGGGTGAGCAAGGAGGAAGAAGAGAAGAAAGGGAAGGAGAGACTGCCAGGTGGACCTCGGACCCACACGTCAGTGAGTAAACGGTTGAATCCCGTGTTCTTATATCCTTTATTCTAAATCGTATCCCTCGCTTTCCCAGTATCCTTTGCAAAAGAAATCCCTCTGGATAATCCAATCCCCACTGTGTCCTTGAGCCAACTATTGGTGGCACGGATATTTTGGTATAAAAGAACCCCTGCATCTCCCCAAAACCGTGCCCTCGTATTCCCCTGTACCCCCGGGCAAATCTCGAGGACGAGATTTATTTTAAGGGGGGAAGGATCTGTAACATCCCAAATTTTGGAACCAAGAAAAAACTTAGTTTTACCAGACCCCAAAATTCAGAACCAACAAAAACTTTTTGAAATATTTTGCTGATGATTGTGTTTTCCTTCCCATTGCTATGTTTGAACTGGTGTGACTTGTTGTTTGAGTTGTTTGACTAGTAAATCTAAGACCCAACCAATATAAATATATATTAAACTTGGTGATCATGTTATGACAAGAACAAAATATTCCATACATCTTCTCTACTCTTATTTGGACCAACTTATTCCCAAATGTTGCTTTGTGTAGCAACAACCAGAATACCTATTCTTTGAAAATAAAAGTATTTCCAAAATTATGTGTTTCCAAAAATATGGAGATCTATCTTGATATTTCCCTTGTATTGGTAGCCCCTATTTTCATTTCTTTGAAAACAATAAAGGTGGGAAGTTTATGGCCCATATATTTTAGCAACCCTCTTTGGAAAAATATCAAATAATGGAGTTGAGTTTTTCCAACCTTATCCTTGTCAGGATGATACTTGATCACCACCCCACCACTTGACTGAGTAATTAAAACTTGGTTGAAATTTATAAATGGTTGTCTAGTGTTGGTTGTTATTTCCCTGCCAAATTGATTGCTTGTGTGGATAATTATTCAACTGTGCTGGAAACTTTAAAACACCCCTGCCAACAATTGGGAGGTGACTTGATTATTCACACACTCCCAATAAAAACACTAACTAAAAGAAAAGGGTCTTATTTAATCTCCCTCCCTATCTATATCTCTATTTTTCTATAACAATTATTTTATCTCCTAAAGTCCAGGAATGAGATGCAATAATAACCATCTCATTATCATATTACTCTCTCCTCAAAATATCTATTTTCCCCAAATTACAAAGATATTTCAAATTGTCAGATTCCAAAATCCCTTCTTTAACCTTTAGGGGTTATTAAGAATATGACACAAAAATATTTCAAAGGGAGAAATTGTTTTCAAACAAAAATACAGTAGGGTGACATGATGATCACTCCCACTTTGCTCTTACATTCTTTTCCCTCTCCAAAAATATTTCTAAAAATCTTGAATTTAAATTTCATTTCTTTCTTTATTATCTCAAAACCACAAAGTGTGCTATGTTGCACATATCAAATAAATTCCACCACCATGCCATAAATCTTGTTAAACACATAAGGATCAAACCATGGAAAGAAAATTTCAGAAAATGGGATTAATTCTTCATTGAAGCATTGTGTCGAACACATTGGAGGCAGAAATCGAGTTCTTCCCCAAATCTTTAAAACCGAAATCAAATCAATCGATTTGAGGATTCATTTCGTCGATTGCTTGCTTCCACACTCTCCACTCACTTCACTCAGTCACCAGAGCAAGGAGGAGGCGTGCCACTTGGTCACTAGGCCCGTGGCCGTCGAAGGAAGCACGCCACCGCACTGCACCGTGCCGGCGATGGATGCGTGTCGAGGAGAGCAGCCGAGCTGGCCCTTCTCTGCGTCTTCCATCACCTCACCTCTCACCACACTCATCAGGCAGGAGGAGACCGAACCATGCGCTCTGTGGCGTCGTACCCCTGCAGCCGTGTGCAGCTCGCCGTGTCACGGCCGCGCGTGGACGCCGACGCCGATCTTCACCACCACGGCACTCCAGCACGCACGGCTCGTCGCAGACGCTCACCTGCCACCCCGCAACCTCACGGACACGTCCATATCACCCCTGGTGGCCCGCAGCGACGGCATTGATCCGTCGAGCTCCGCGGAACACGCCATGGACGCCGTCTGTTCCCGAGCTAGCTCCCGAGCCCCACACGACCCCTCTCTCCTTCTAAGCCCTAACGGAGCACCCCTACGCCGTAACCGCACAGCACCGCCACCAATGGCGTGCTCTCCCACTCCCCAGACCCCTCCTACACCCAGTCCACGGCGAGCCCAAGCTCGGCGATAAAAGGCCACCCGAGCCTCGCCATCTCTCCACACCCCCTCACAGCCACCCCTTCACTCCACTCACCCCAGTGCACCGCCAGGAGGGCGGATTTGCAGCCGCGGAAGCCCTGCTGCCTTTTCCCGTGCTCTGCACCACGCCGGAGCCGAGGTTGATGTCGATCACGGCCGGGCCGTGATACCCTTTCTTTCACTCCTCTCTGGCCTGCATTCGTATCACCATTACCACCTCACTCAACCGCCGTATTTTTCCCCGTGTTTCGTGCACAGACGCGCCGCAGGGAGATCGCCGGAGTTGGAGCACGGCCGTGGAGAAGCAGCCGCGCGCCACCGACGCCAGGAGTCTCCCCAGCAAGTGCAAGCTCGCCCCCGAGCCTTCCCGAGCCCTCCGCCGTCGAACGCCGTCTTTTCCTCCGTCCCTAGACCACCCAGGTACCCCCTCTGGCCACCCTCGCCGTCGCCGGAACTCCGGCGCCGCCGCGGGTTGTGTGTCAATGAACGCGGGCTCGGTGAGCCGTTGGATCTAGATCCAACGGCCACATACCGCTTCGATTTGAGTTAGGCTGACGGGCTGGCCCCACCCGTCAGCCATTTAAACATTATCCACACGCGGGAATTTTCCACTGGGTCACTGACCAATGGACCCCACATGTCATAACTTTAAACATTATCCAGAGAAGAGGAATTTCCTAATTCTTTTTCTCTGGAAAAATCAGTACTGGGCTTAGTTTAGAAATTCAATAACTCGAGTTCTAGGAATCCAAATAAATCAAACTCAAATGTTCTGAAAAGCTTATAAAATTCTTTAACTCACCAAAGTGGTCTCATCTCTTTTAGATAAATAATAAAAGTGTATTAATAAAAATGCTCCAGAAGGTTTAGAACACCAAACCATTTGTTTCTGGAGATATATTAGTCCAAATGACTTGAAACCAATTTTGTTAGGTCACAGTTAGCCAAGGATAGCTATCCCTAAAAGGGTTTAATTTTGAAAGCAACATAAATTAATTAGTGGCTAAAACTTAACTAATGAGTTTCTGGATTAAAACAATTATGTAGGGAGTTTGATCACTCCAAAAGACCTCAATCCAATTGAGATGTCTTCTACACATCAGTAGCTATCCATAGAATGTTAGTTTGAATTTTTGTGACCAACATAGATTAAATGGTGAATTATTTGGTGTAAACTAGTTGCTGCCTTAGTTTGAAAATAATTAGATAAAGATTAATTCAATTAAATTGAAACCACCTTGTGTTGCTTGATGTATGCAGTAGCTATTTATAGCATTTGTGATTGTAATATTGTGATGATGCTTGAGCTAGAGTAGTGATTGTTTGTTTTGATTGTTTAACGTTTAGACGATACCGTTGACGGATTTATCGAAGAAGGAGGTTTTGTTGAACCAGAAGATCAGGACCAGTACCACTTTGTCGAGCAAGGCAAGCTACTTCACTGAGCTTGCATCTATATACATCTATTTTGATTCACATGTTTTACGTATACGAAGCATAAGTGATTTACGTGGTGTTTGCCACTAAAGTTATGATTTTGAAAACCCTTTTACAAAATACAGGTACATTATTGAGACACCCGTATAGAGGTGTTAGTAGTGTGCAGTAATTTCTAAATGTATTTGTTTTTACTCAAAAGCCTTTTATAGAAATCTTTTGGTCAGATTACGATCCACCCAAGTTTTGGTCAAAAGTATTTTGCTATGGAAATGGGAAATGATTGTGAAAACCTTTTCAAAAGTTTAGGAAAAACTATTTTGCCACTCTATGTAGAAATATCAGTTTGTTTATATAAAACTATAGGATGGGAAAAACATTGTTTATTCAAAACTCCTTTGCAAATCCTTGGATGAATTATGGTATGCCGAGATGTCGGTGATGAAATGGAGAAATGGAGTATGGTGATGTTTATGAAAATGCACATTGTGTCCTTGTACTTACATCCCCAGCCGAAAATCTGTGCGACCACACCTACCCACATATGGGAAAGGGCGTAGTCATATAATTTGCTCGTGTTAGTATTGGATGCCTCAATAACGAGGATAACCTCGTTCCATGAGGGGATGGTCTGAGGACCTACCCCCTGACCCGGGTCCTCTAAAGAGAAGAACGCCTAAGGGCTGTTATGATATGAATGGAGATAGAGGATTGAAGGGCTCCCTTGGGTACGCCGGGCAGAACTACGAGTCCTCACACTTAGTTTCTGAGGATTTAAGTGTCGATGGAATGTTTCGTAGCGGTAGGGTCCTATACTAGCATGAGCAAAGGACAGGCTATGGCCGGGAACTCAACTTCGCATACCCCTGGTATGGCGGGACGTGGCTGACACGATGAGTGACCGGATGGGTGTGGGAAAAGCGTGCTACCTCTGCAGAGGGTAAAACTATTCGAATAGCCGAGTCCTCGGATATGGACAGTTGGGAAGAACTGCTAAGACCATGTGCAAGCTTTGCAAGTTTTGAAAAGTGTTTAGGTTTAAAACGAAATTGAAGTGGAGATGATGTTTCATATCTGTACCAATGAGTTGGTATGAGGTTGCTGGAAAATGAGTGACCCTGAAGGGGCTATGTTCGGAAAAGGAGGAGTTTTGGAGAAACGGACAAGATGGTGATTTGCGAGGAAAAAAAAATTAAAGAGATTTCTGACCTTTTCAATCAAAGGTATATTTTCGAGAAAAAGGTTTAAAAAGACTTCTTACCCTTTTTTCAACAAAGTTAGTGAGAAAACTACTTTCCAAAAGGTTGTTTCCAGCCAAGATAGTGAGAAACTACTTTCAAAATGTTTTGTCTTCAACGAGATTAAAAATCTACTCTTCCCTTTTTCAATAAAGGCATATAGATGTTTTTAAAAATAAAGGTTTTATGAAAGATTATCAAAACTTAGTGCATGCTCAAGTTGGGGTAGTTTGCGAGTACAATCAAATGTACTCATATTGGTTTCGTCCCTGGCTATTGTCTTAGCCAGAATTTAAAGAGGAGCAGTTCGAAGAAGAGGAGTTCACTGGCGTCTTTGCGAACTAGGGCGCTTCCCAGTCAGCTGCCTGTAGGGTTAAGGCGAATGACTTGGGCTCCACGTTGTTTGGTGATTTCCGCTGCAAGTACCTGTTGAAGCTTATGACTTCAATCACGTAAGTATATTTATTCGGTATTTATGGATGTCCTGTGATGCCAATTCGAGTTATGTGCAACAACAGACTGATCATGGGATTGTTGCAGGAAACATAACGAGTATCTCGGATAGCTAATCCGGGGTCCTCACAACAACGAAACGTATGTGCGGTACAAATCGATCTCATCTCTTCTTCCTCTTATCTCTTCACCAACCTCGCAGCCACAGACGCACGCGACCAGGCTCGAGCTTCCTCCCTCGCTCCCCAGCCGAGCTCTCCTCTTCTCCTCCTACCTCGCACCAGCCCGACGCCGCCGCCCGACCCCCGTGCTTCTGCCCCTCCTCCTCTCCTCTTCCTCTACCCCCGAGCTCATCCTCCCTAGCTCCGGCTCCTCCGCCGCTCGCCCCAACCTTCCTCGTCTCTCCTTGACCGCGCCGAGCGCCGGCGCCCCGGCCGCCTCCCTAACTTCGGCTCGCTGCAGCCCGGCAGCCTCCCCTGTTTCTTTTGTGTGCGTGCGTGTTGCCTGCTTTTTTTAGGTAGGTGTGGGGGTGGAGTCTTTTCGGGTGGGAGCACGCCTCAAATTTATTCAAGGAGCTTCTTGGATTGCTGCTTAAAATCTGGGCTGTTCTTGCTCACAGGGAGTCCAGTGATTTTGTACCTGATTCACTGTCTCTTTGTGGTGTGAATTTCAGATTCAGCTCAATAAGCCTGAGGCCGAAAGTTCAGCATCTCAGCACAAACCTGAACTTGTGAGCTCTGGGGAGTATAGGCCTGGTGTGCTACTCTGACTGTTCTGTGTGAAAATGGCACGGGGAAGGAGGACGATGGAGAAGCTGAAGCTGAGTGCATTGTACAGCTTTGCGTTGTGCGCCAAGGGCTCCACTGAAGATCAGTCGAAGATTGGGAGCTACGGTCATGGGCATAAGGTGTTGAGCTTTGCTCAGATGTCCATGTGATGATCTCTGGATAAGTACTAGTGTCTCTATGCATTCAACTGGAGATGTTCTAGCCAGTGGATTGTGGTGGTGAATTGGTTTTGTCCCTCGACAGATGATGTGTTTGTGGTGCCTCTCTCGGTCACTTGTGCTAACTGAAGAATTATTCAGTTGGGTCATTTAGCACTTGCTTGTTTCTGTCATCTCAACTCGGAGAGAGAGTTACCCACCCTGTACTGTAAAGTTACCAACCTATTACTAATAAATTTACCCACCCTGTACTGATAAAGTTACCAACCTAATACTTATAAAGTTACCCACCCAATACTGATATAGTTACCCACCTAGTACTGATGGAGTTACCCACCCTATACTGGTAAAGTTACCAACCTAGTACTAATAAATTTACCCACCCTGTACTGATAAAGTCACCAACCAGTACTGATAAAGTTACCAACCTAATACTTATAAAGTTACCCACCCAATACTGATTAAGTTACCCATGTGTTCGTGATATTGTTATCCACCAGGAAATACATGTAGTTAACATGTCCTCTAAATGATAGTTACGAACGTAATGCCCATCTTTTTTATGTGTAGTTTCACTATGAAATCGACAGTTATCATCCTAATACTTATACACGATAAATTTACCATCTCAAAGTGATGTGGTACCTTTAAATCTCGTAAAAATCTAAAAGAACAACAAAAAAATGGTTCTATTTCGACCCGAAAACTAATCACTAATATGGTGGGTAACTTACGTATTCAAGCCAGGGTAAATTATATGTTACGGGTGGTAACTTTTGGCAAAAAAAAAAGTCATCGGAAATATCGACATGGGATCTAGTTTTGAAGATCTCGTCGCGACTAGTCCAACGTGAAAACGGATCATAAATCGGATAAACGGTTTGAGCTACGAAACATTTTAAATTATTGGATTTCGCAATTAATGCGTGATGATGTCAGCAGTTTCGTCTTTTAGTGCATGCATGCAAAACATGATTGTTTCTCACACATGCACACACGGGAGATGACTTGAGAGTGTGTACATATTAGCTAAATGGAATTATCCTAACGCCTTACGGTTATGCCAAATATAAGGCGCCTTACACATAGTCGTTCCACTTCCTTCTTGTAATAATGACGTTGGTACAATTTCAGGATCGAGATGGAAACACACAAAGCCATAATAGTATATCTTTGCCATACATTTTCAGAGCTAGAGTTATTCACAATGTACGACATTTTACATACCACGTCATAACTTGGGCAAAAACAGTACTCCCATGAGCTTACTTTTCTTCTGTTGAATGCACTTCGAATTTGGAAGCTGTGGCAATACTTCTACGTCGAGAAACATGAACAAATTTAGAAGCTGTGGCATGTTTCCCTTGCATGAGATGAACATATTTAGAAGCACGGAGTAGTGGAGTTGTACCAGGCACATCAAAGGCCAGTCCTAATTAGCCAAAAGGCGGCCCTATGGCTCTCAGTCTGCAGGTTTTGAGGAGCTGCGGTCTGCATCCTCTTCTCCGTGCGCGCAGTAGGTAGGTCGAGACAAAAGCCATTCTTCCATCTGAGACGATGCCACAAAGGGTCGGCCAGTGCGCGCATTAACTACCATCTGTTTTCCAACGTGCCTCTCCCACCACACGGATATAGGAGCTACTACTCCTACTAGCTAGCTTAATTCGGTTTTGAAAAGAAGCTCGCCATGGATGGACCGGAGCAGCCAGTGAGATAACCAACCATTCCCTCCAACCGGTGTTCCATCTTCCATGGGCAGTAGCACCATCCATGGCAGCATGCACGCGCAGAGCCTGCCGCCGTGCCGCTGCCGTCGATGTCGCCATTGGGCTCGCGCGCATGCATGCAGCCTAGCAGAGCTAAGCTCTAGCCATGGCTCTGCGAGCATATGGGTTACCGTGCGCATGCAGGCGTTGGTCGGGCGGCCGGCGGCCAGGCTCGTGGCTCTGCCATGGCAGCCTCCCGGGGACCGGACGGCCAAAATTGCAGTCGCGACGCTGTGCTAGCTAGCTCTCTGACCGTACCGGTCTCTCCGTCGGTCCAGCCGGCAATGGCGACGCAGGGCGCAGGCTGCAGTGCGGCCAGGCGACAGGAAGCTGAAAGCTAGCTAGCGTGGATCAGTGCATGCAACACATGCAGGTGTAGTACGTAGGCAGCGGCAGGCACCGCAACATTTCATTTGCATGCACCACAGACAAACAAACGATGCATAGTCCAATTAATGTTTAGTGTAGCGACCCAGTTCAAAAATACAAGTACAGAGCCCCCCCGCGTCGCTCTCGCCAAGGGCGACTCGGGGCGATACCCTAACCGTAGGTCCAGCCGCCACTCTCCACCCCCGTGCCCGCGCCGCCGCCGGAGGAAGCCGCCGGCGCAAAGCTCGCGCGGCCGACGGCAGCGGCGGGGCGTTTCCTCGTGGCCTCCTGGGTCCCCGGGCGGCGGGCTCAGCCGAACGGTGAATCGGTGGCGCGCCGGCGTCCTCGTCCTGGCGTGCTCCTGCGGGCGCTCTGGTGGCTTGGCGCGGCGGCGGCGGCGGCGCCTAGCGAGTGGTGGCGGTTGGCGCGGTGGTGCTCTGCAGGTTGCGGCCCATCCGAACCCGATCTAGGCTTCAATGGGCCAGGCGCCCCATCTCGACAGCTTCGGCACGAATTCGCCCCGCTGGCAGACGTGCGATGGCGTGCATGGGGCACGTCGGTGCATGCTGCAGGCTGCAGCTCGGGACCATGGCGGGTCTGGGCTTCGGGCAGTGCCCATCCTCCCCTGTCGGTATGGTGCTCAGCGGGGTGCGGTGGTTGGCACTGCGTCCGGCGGCCTTGAAGGATTTGGTGCTGGTGCTGACGTTTTGGCCGGGTGTGGTCTCCGCGAGGTGCGGTTGGCTACAGTGCCGGCTGGTGGTGGTCTACTGCCTTCTGTAGGATTTTGCTCAATCTCCGGGTGAGAACCTGTCGTTGCCGGCGGCGGCGGTCTCTTTGACACCGTTTCCTCGCTGGAGGTGCCATTGTGGAGCTGTGGCACCTACAGTTCTCAGGTGTTCTCCGGGTGAAAACCTTGGAGCCGGCTTGCCGGATCGGATGACGGTGTTGTGCTCGACAACACAACCTCCTTGGAGGCGTCATCTTGGAGACCCTTTGTATGGCTTTTGTTGCTGCGGGTGCTGACAGTGTTGTGTTTTGGTGGTACTGGTGCGGCCAGCTTGGGGCCGATGGTGGTTTGTTGTCCCTCTTTGGCAGGTTTTCACGTGATCTCGGTCACTTGGATTTGCTTGCCCAAGACCCTCCCATGGTGGCCGTGCAGTGTGGCGAGCTTCGGGCTCTTGGTAGCGTCTCGGTTCACCTTTACTCAATGACGACGCAATTGATGCCTCCCCCACCTGCTTGTCGTCTCGTTTTCTCGTGGCAGAGCTCCCAGTCAAGGTTCGTGCTAGGTGCTAGGTTTTGACACTCGTTGATTGTGGATGCTACTGAGTTGTGCCGTGGGATTCGAGACGTATGCCGGTGCGGCGTGCTAGGCTATTTGTTGAATCTTGGTATTGTGATCCCTCGACAACACCCCTATCTTCTTGTGCCTCATGGTGGTTCTTGCCGCTCCCTCTCATCGTGTGTGTGTTTTTTCCTTTATCTCTCCCCTTGTAATCCCCGTGTACTCTGGTTCATTTGAACCTATCTTGTAGAGGCTGCAAAGACTCAAGGCAACTTTGAAATATATTCAGGTGGGGATTTACTCCCCCCGGTGAAAATTCAAAAAAAAAAATACAAGTACACTAGTGTCCTTGTGTCCTTTGTCACGCTCCACTCCCCAGTGAGTGTGAAATATGAAGTGTCGTCCTGTGGGTTACCATACAAAGTCCAAGGTGTGCAGGTAGTTAAATTATTTAGAACTAACTTTTAAAAAACCTTTGATCAGTAATGCCTTTAGTGTAAAGGCTATATGAAAAAAAAACGAAATTAACACTAGCCTACCATTCAAAAAAAATAACACTAGCCTCAAATTTGATGGAATGGGCATTTGGTTGGACAAGTACAGAGGGAGCTAATGTTCACGGGTACAGTAAGTGCTTCGACCTCAATACCGTGGAGTATTTGAACGGAAGATAATTCAAACATCTACTACATGTCTACCTCCAATCCAAAAGAAGTGTCGCAATTTTGAACTGGGCTTAGTTCAAAACTTTGACACTTATTGTTGGATCGGAGGGAGTACTACACTTGACTGGTATGTTGCTACGTTTTGACGTGTAACCTCCAGCAGAAAAGAAGTGGAGAGTTAGTAATGCATTAGTCACACACGTGGCATCCAGGTCAGCACATTAGACATACACCGTGCCATATTTTTCTGTTACAAACATACTCCAAACGGTTCTAAGAATTTCGAAATTTCGGCACGTATGAATGTAACGGTGTAAATGATTTCTAACTTGGATGAAAGGTTCTAAAGATACTTCATTTCAAATTTGAATTCTGAAGAAAATGCACTTAGAACAACCCACTCGTCTTGCATCGGAAGAAAAAATTCCAAAATATTCTGACCTTGTAAAACACTTGGTAATCATGCCATTCACCTGTGTCACAAAAAGAAAGAAGATTTATTTTAGTGGAAAAAAGAAAGAAGCTAAACTCACTTTTTTAAGTAACGATTACTTCTACCGATTTTAGAACCCAAACCAAAACAAGCAGTTCTAGCCGAAGGTGATAGCCTGCTAGAAGCCCACAACTTCTTTCCAGACATAGTAGGTCATCATGGCCCAACCTACAACCAGCCCATTATGTTCAATTGGTTACCGTCTACTACTTCCTTTTCTTCCCTAACAATGCGTTAATGTTATGTTTTTTTTGGCTGACTGATTTATATAGTCACCTTATCCGAGTCAAGAATTGTAAACTCTAAATGATTCATACCCTACAATAAAAATGGATGTGTGTATCGATTGATGCAGATGTCAGGGTCATACTCCACTTTCAAAACTAAAAACAAAAGATTTTCGCCTCATGCTGGAAAAGAAATGTTGTGTATTCCCCAAATGTCGTTTCTCTCAAAAGCGTCAACGTTTTGGAAGCGGCTCCTCTGACGTACTGTACCCTGACGTGGGGTCACTGACATGTGGCTCCCACGTCGGCATGGCCCACATGTCACTGTCCCTCACGTTACCATGGGTTACGGATCCCAGTCCCCACGTTCTAGGGTTCACTGTTCACCGCACTTTACTGATGCAAGTCAGCTGTGATCGTCTGTAAACAATCACTAAATAATGTGCTGAAACAGAACCGCGTAGATTGTTAAGCACGGAGTTAGAACCGCAGCAGCGGTGCTGTACTGCTGTTGTTGTTTGTTACTGTAGTATTATCGTCACAACGGAATTAATTCAGGAATTAGGTGAAACCTCCTGTTCTTGTGTGGTTGTTCTCCAACCATGCATGCAGTGTTGACTCTCTGAAGCAGACGGTGATATTGTTTCGCATATATATTCACCTAATTAGGCTTGCAGCACCGTGATTGCAGCGAATTGCTGCACCGGCCGGTTCGATCTAACTACCGTTAGTTCATAATCGTGATATATATATTTCTCAAAACCCACACCGTCGCACACGCATGTCGTAGTAGTAACTGTGGCTGCTATTCGTGCTCTCTTTCTTTGTGTGAAGCTGAAGCATGCTGAATTGCCCCGAATTGCCTTACTGTTAAATATATTTTTTGCGAAAAAGACCTGGCAATAAAAGAAACACCGAACCGTACAAAACACCTCAACAAAATCGAAAATTACAACGAGATACTTGAGATGCCCTTCGTCTTCAACCTCCAGACCGTGTCGACGGCGCGCCGCCGCTGCCGCTCCTCCCAGAGATAGCATGACGTTGTTGGATGCGGACGGGAAGTCGCCGAACGGGTCAAGAAAACCACATCCGTCCCGGAGCCGAAGAAGAAGGATGAACCGCCGATGAAACTCCATGACGATCCGAAGACCGCCACCGCCAGAAGAAGTACTCGAGAACCATACCACTCCCACGAGTTTCTCGACGTCGCCGCCAAGATGGGGCTGAAACCGGGGAGACATTATTGCAAAAAGCGCCGCCGCCACCAACAGAACGTCGCCCCAGCAAACCTGAACACTAAACCAGAAAAACGGAGCCCTCCCACCGACGAGGGCCGAGATCTACCGCGCCTCCATGGCCTGAAGGCCACAGAGGCGGGGCAGACCTGCGGCGGCCGCCGGCGGGAGGCGCGTACTAGATGCGATCGCCTCTCTCTCCTCCTGCCTGGTTAGACGAAGCGGTACGTTGTTTCTGCGAATTTGATGCCTTACTGTTAATTTGCTTTAGAAATTAGTGAGTTTTGTTTGCCTGTTAGGATATGGAAGATTTTACTCTTTGGTGTGCAGGGTCACCTGCAAGAGGAACTGATTCGATGCTTTCATCAAAAGTAAAAAAGCACAAATTCGTTTCCTTTCTACTTCTATGGCAAAAGTTCATTTGGCTTTTTAGCTGCCCACTTGGTTACTTCGGACTAGGTATTTACTGATGTCAGCTAGCTGTACATTGGCATCAAAACTGGTCTGTCATAAAAATACCTACTCCACATAGCTAACTTTTCCTCTCTGTTTTTTCATGCCGAACACACTACTAGCAAAGTTCAGCAACGATTGAAATCACATCTGTTTGGTCCGCAGGTAGGGAAGTTGCATAGCCTTCTTGCGCACCCATACGTGAGGCATCACGGCAACACCAAGGACCAGATGCTCTCTCTGCGTGATCTATGCGTCATAACTTCGTATTATAAAGATGTCTCCAACGGGGCGACGCAAACGGACGCGCGTTTGGTCCGCGTTTGGTCCGTTTGCGTCGGCAAACGGACGCGCGTCCGGCCCATGTCCGCCCCTTTCTGGCCAGTGCCCCCAACGGGCCGACGCATCGAGTCCGCCGCATGTTTTTTTTTAGTTAACAGGCCATATATGGGCCATTTTCATTCATATATAGGGGGTGGGCCGACGCATCGAGTCAGCCCGGTCAGGGTTTTTGATCAATCTATAGAAAACAAGTATATAGGAAACAAAATAAACCATACAATCCGAATAATACAATCCAAATGGTTTATCAAATAGTTATTACAATCCAAATAATTCAGCAAATAATATAAATTGTTTCATGCATAGTCTTACAAACCAAATAAAAATAAGACCAATAGTTCATCAAATGGAACTACTGGTTACCGTAGTGCTGCAAGACATGCTCCACCAAATCATTTTGGAGCTGGTTATGAGACACCTTCTCACGAATGTCACGGTGGAAGTCGAGGAACTGATCAAATGTGGACGGTCCCTGGGGCTGTACCAACTGACCCTGAAACTGCCAAGCCTGATCATGCATACCCTCGTCGCGTTCGTCCTCCACGATCATGTTGTGCATGATCACATAAGCTGTCATCACCTCCCAGAGTTGGTCCTTGTCCCATGTCCTAGCGGGGTGGCGAACAATAGCCCACCGTGACTGGAGGGCACCGAATGCACGCTCCACATCCTTTCTAGCACTCTCTTGTTTCTTGGCGAACCTCTTCTTCTTCTCATCACTGGGATTGCAGATGGTCTTCACAAAAGTAGTCCATGTAGGATAAATCCCATCAGCAAGATAATAAGGCTTGTCATACTCGTGACCATTGATCTCATAGGTCACCTGGGTGCGAGGCCATTGGCAAGCCTGTTGAACACCGGAGACCGCTGCAGCACGTTGATGTCATTGTGCGAGCCGGCCATGCCAAAAAACGAGTGCCAAATCCACAAATCTTGTGATGCCACGGCCTCAAGCACGACCGTGCACGCCCCAACATGGCCCTTGTACTGCCCCTGCCAAGCAAATGGGCAGTTCCTCCACTCCCAGTGCATACAATCTATGCTGCCAAGCATCCCAGGGAACCCTCTGGCCTCGTTGATGGCCAAGAGCCGGGTCAAGTCGGCAGCATTGGTCTCCCTCAAGTACTCGGGGCCGAACACCTGCACCACAGCCTTGCAAAACTTGTACATTGCTTCTAGGCACGTGGACTCGCTCATCCGCACGTACTCGTCCAAAAGATCACCTGCAATTCCATATGCAAGCATGCGAACGGCGGCGGTGCACTTCTGGTATGATGAGAAACCGAGGGCACCACATGCATCTGGCTTGCATATGAAATAGTCATCAAAATACATCACCCCTAGCCGGATACGGTTGAACAAAGATCTTCTCATCCGGAAACGGCGCCGGAAAATCTTGGGAGGATACGTGGGTCTGTGGGGACGAAAGTAGTCCCCCCAGAGCTAGAGTTGGCCAGCTCTCCGGTTCCGGTCCAATGCAGGAGAACGGCCCGGCAACGAGCCTCGGAACACCGGCCGCATCCTCTCAATGTACTCATTGACGATGAGGGTGGCAACCAGGCCGTCACTCTCATCGTCCGAGGAATCATCCGATGATGGCGCGCACAGGATGTAGTTCTTGTAGTACCATTCATCGGAGCTATCCATGGCCGAGTTCGTACCTGAGTTGGTGCCGGGGCTGACGGCCGAACACCTTGTGGGCGTTGTTGGTGTCGCGGACGCTCCGACAGATGTGGCCGCAAGATTCACCGGCCGTGGCGGGGAGGAAGCAGCTCCGGTGACGGGGAGGAAGAGGAGCAGGAGATGGCGTCCCGGGAATGGCCTGCAGTGCCAAATCGAGGGAGCGACGGCGGGGTGGCGGCGGGAGGGGCGAGAGAGGCAGAGGAGATTGGGGTGGGGAATGGCCTGACGGTTGGGCCAGGGGCGGACCAGAGGAGGACACAATAGCGCTCCGCTCGCGTCCGCGACCGACGCATCGGTGGCCCAAATTTGGGCCAGGAATGGGTCGCGGCGGACCAAAAAACGGACCGCGGTCCGTTTGCGTCGCCCCGTTGGGCCGTGTTTTTGGCCCCCGCGGACAGGAACGGAGGCGCGCGGACTCGATGCGTCGCCCCGTTGGAGACATCCTAAGGATGTCACCAACGGGGCGACGCAAACGGACGCGCGTTTGGTCCACGTTTGGTCCGTTTGCGTCGGCAAACGGACGCGCGTCCGGCCCATGTCCGCCCCTTTCTGGCCAGTGCCCCCAACGGGCCGACGCATCGAGTCCGCCCGTATGTTTTTTTTTTAGTTAACAGGCTATATATGGGCCATTTTCATTCATATATAGGGGGGGTGGGCCGACGCATCGAGTCAGCCCGGCCAGGGTTTTTGATTAATCTATAGAAAACAAGTATATAGGAAACAAAATAAACCATACAATCCGAATAATACAATCAAAATGGTTTATCAAATAGTTATTACAATCCAAATAATTCAGCAAATAATATAAATTGTTTCATGCATAGTCTTACAAACCAAATAAAAATAAGACCAATAGTTCATCAAATGGAACTACTGGTTACCGTAGTGCTGCCAGACATGCTCCACCAAATCATTTTGGAGCTGGTTATGAGACACCTTCTCACGAATGTCACGGTGGAAGTCGAGGAACTGATCAAATGTGGACGGTCCCTGGGGCTGTACCAACTGACCCTGAAACTGCCAAGCCTGATCATGCATACCCTCGTCGCGTTCATCCTCCACGATCATGTTGTGCATGATCACACAAGCTGTCATCACCTCCCAGAGTTGGTCCTTGTCCCATGTCCTAGCGGGGTGGCGAACAATAGCCCACCGTGACTGGAGGACACCGAATACACGGTCCACATCCTTTCTAGCACTCTCTTGTTCCTTGGCGAACCTCTTCTTCTTCTCATCACTGGGATTGGAGATGGTCTGTCACATCCCAAATTTAGAAACTAAGAAAAACTTAGTTTCACAAGACCCAAATTTCAGAACCAACAAAAACTTTTTGAAATGTTTCACTGATGATTGTGTTTTACTTCCCATTGCGGTGTTGACCTTGTGTGGACTGGGTTGTGATGTTGATCTTGTTGTGTCTGTTGCTTGTGAGGGCAATTCCTCAATTGTGCCTTATACTAAAATCAAACACACTTGACAACAAATCTGGAATGTGACTTGAAAATAAGCAAAACCTCTAAAGGTATTCAAGAACTTGAATTAAAGATTCCAATTCAAATAAAATGACTTTAATAAATTATTCTCTCTACCTAACTCTCTATTTCCTTCAAACAAATATCTTCTCTATGAAAATGAAAATTATATAAAGTTAAAATATTTATCAAGGAAGTTCCAAGAGTTCAAAAATAATATTTGAACTTGCTTCAAAATTTCAAAGGATTATAAATTTGTATTTAAGAAAAATGCCATTTTTTTTAAACCCTATGAATAAAAGTTGTGCAAAACATTTTATTTTGAAGCCCCAATTTTTGTGCAGCTTCTACATGTATTGGGGAGGCCACATGATTATTTTCAAATTTTTATAAAATGTTTTACTACCCCAATTAAATCCTTGAAGTGATACTGGTTTTAAAAGAAACAGAAAAAGGACCTAGTTGTAATTAGAAATGGAAATCCAGGGGGCTATCTGTGAAAGTGTCTTCGTGTTCCTGTAGTTCCCGTGGGCACACATGGCGCCAGGCCGCCGTGTCGCTCGCTCCCGCACGTCGCTCGCCAGGCCCCCCTCCTCTCCGCTGTCCTGCGAGGAGGATAAGGCCGCCTCGACGCCGCGCTGTCCCTCTCCCTTAGATCTTTTCCCCACTCGCTCTCCTCTCTCTCTCTCTGCTCCTCTCCCCGACCCGAACCCTAGCTAGCAGTGGACGCCGCGTCGCCGCCGCTCCAGGGCTCCCCGAGCAAATCGAAGCGCACCGGAAGCTCCGCCACACACCGTCCTCTGCATCCTAGTCCAAGGAATCGAGCAAGCTCGCGAGCTGCACAGGCCGCCATTCCCCGCCATTTTCGTCTCCCTGAGATCCCCTCCTCGCGAGCTACCTAATGGACATCGTCGTTTATTTTTAGGATCACCGGAGCGCCGTCGCCGTTCTCGATTTGCTTCCCGCGCGCCGAGCTTGTCCTGGCGTGTCGAGAGGAGGACGAAGGCCGCGTACCCCTTCGCCTCACGCACTGGGCCGCTGGCTGGGCCAGTTCTTGCACCGCACGGCCCGATCTGGGTCGGATCTGGCCCATTTCTTTTTTTTTCCTGTGGATCTAATTGCTGTTATATTCCTGAATAATTTACAGTGTAGATTTAATTGTTTTGTGGTAAATCTGTGATAGCTATTGGAATGATTCAAATTTTGTAGCATTCATATGTGTTTTCTTAACCATGTGGCACTGGCCATTTTCCAAAATGTGTAGTTATGTGTGTGCTAGAGTTAATCTAGTAAAAAGTATCTATTTCACTAAATATTCAATATCTAGAGTTTTATATATCCAAAAATTGCAAACTAAAATTCTATGGATAGCCTGAGGTGATACCTTTCTAGATGTGTTGGTTTTGTATGCAAATGAAATCTAAAACAGAAGTTTTGCTCATTCTTGTAAACACACCAGTGGCACTTTGGTGATTTTTGTAGATTTGTGTGAGATGAATTTTGGAGTAAATCCAATTGGATTGTCTTCTATATGTATAGAAGAACATATCCCTAGCTTGGTTTGAATTTAGGAGTCACTGATTGACTGTGGTGATAGTTATAAGGTTTAGGTCTTTTCTGCCTATTTTTGTTAAACCTTTATTAATTGTTGTGTTATAACTTTATTGTTTTAGATGTGTTTCCTAGCATTTGTAGGGTGGTAATCCACTGTTGTGACTTGTTTCCCTACTTTTACTAGCATGTTAGGAGAGCTATTTGTGAGTCATGTGTTGTTAGGGTTTTATTCCCTATATAGTCTTTCTCCTAGCAATTAGGAATTTGTTAAGCTTGTTCATTTTGATAGGAGAATATTGTGTGTGCTTAAAATGTATGCCTTGCTTGTTAATGATTGTTGTGGTACTGTGCTTGCATGTTATTATTGCTTAGCAGGTTATAATATGTTAGTACTGTTAGTGGTATTTGTTAGATATGTTGGTATGAGTAAAATGTTTGCCCTGCTTGATGAACTTGATTATCTTAAGTTGAGTACTAGCTTAGGTATCTTGTTATGTATCTACCCTAGCTTGGTGTGATGTATTCATTTACAGAGATTATTTGGTGACTTAACTTTTGTCTGAAGTATTTCCTGTTTAGAGAAAATGGTTGTTAAGTACCTTTAGTAGAAGATGCCTTGGTGCTCTATGTTTTTAGCATGTGTTTGGTGTTATACTCCTGTGAGTATAATGCCCTTGTAAATATAGATTTTAGTTGTTGCTTGATTAAACTAGTGCTATGTTGTGGTTTGATTACTTGTGTGTATACCACTTGTGGTTTGGTTTGCTTATTGCGTGTTGTTTTATTTTCATGTTGCGACGCTAGAGATAAACGCTACCGGGGTGGTATTTGGAAAGGATTTATCGGAGAAAGATGAGAGTTTATTTCTTTGATCAATGAGGAGAAGTCCAGGAAAATCATGCTGAAATCAGGCAAGCTATTCTCTGAGCTTGCATCTATATACATCTATTTTGGTTCACATGTTTTACTTATAAAGAGCATCAGTGATTTATGTGGTGTTTGCCACTCAAGCGGTGATTTTAAAAACCCTTTTTCCAAAATACAAGTATATTATTTTGACACCCTATATGGAGATATTAGATGGAAATTCTTTTTCAAACTATAGGTTGGGAAAATGTTGTTTATTCAAAACTCCTTTGAAATTATATGGATGGATTATGATGTGCCGAGATGTCGGTGTTGAAGTGGAAAAGTTGAGAATTGAGTTATTTGGGAAAAATGCACAGTGTGTCTTTGTACTTCCGTCAACCAGCCGATACTCTGTGCGACCACATTTACCCACATATGGGAAATGGCTTAGCCATATAGTTTGCTCATATTAGTACTGGATGCCTCAACAACGGGGATGACCCCGTTCCATGAGGGGATGTTCTGAGGACCTACCCCCTGACCTGGGTCCTCTCAAGAGAAGTCTACTGGTGTTTACTGGTATGAGTGTAATGGAGGAAGAGGATTGAAGATGCCACCTTTGGGTCGCCGGGCAGAACTACGAGTCCTCACACTTAGTTTCCGACGTGCTGGATTTAAGTGTTGCTGGAAAGTTCGTAGCGGTAGGGTCCTATACTAGCATGAGCAAAGGACAGGCTATGGTCGGTGACTCAACTTCGCATACACCTGGTATGGCGAGACGTGGCTGACACGATGAGTTACCGGATGGGTGTGGGAAAAAAGCGTGCTACCTCTGCAGAGGGTTAAAACTATTCGAATAGCCGAGTCCTCGGATATGGACAGTTGGGAGACCCTACTTTGACCTATGTGCAAGTTTTGAAAAGCTTTGAGTTTAAAAGGGAAATGAAGTGGAGAAAGTGTTCCACTACAATACCAACGAGTTGGTATGAAGTTGTTGGAGTTAATTGGACCTATGGCGAGCCATGGTCAGAAAAAGGAGGAGTTTTGGAGAAACAGATACAATGGTGATTTTCCGGGAAAAATGTTTATAAAAGGACTTCTTACCTTTTTCAACAAAGATGTATTTACGGGAGAAAGTTTTAAAAGAGACTTCTTACAAAGACAGATTTATGGGAAAAGTTCTAAAAGCCTTCTTTTCTTTTTTTTTCAATAAAGATATAGAGATTTCAAAACAAAGTGTTATTAAACAAAAGTCCATCCTACTCTTTTCAACAAGGATATGGAGTTTTCAAAGTAAACGAAGTTTTATTTAAACAATAAAAGAGTAGTGCATGCTCATTCCGGGGTAGTTTGCGAGTACATTCAAATGTACTCATATTGGTTTCGTCCCTAACTATTGTCTTAGCCAGATTCTGAAGAGGAGCAGTTCGAAGAAGAAGTGGTTAATGACGTCAATGCGAACTAGGGCGCTTCCCAGTCAGCTGCCTGTAGGGTTAAGGCAAATGACTTGGGCTCCACGCTGTTTGGTGATTTCCGCTGCAAGTAACTGTTGAAGTTATGACTTCAATCAAGTAAGTATATTTATTCGGTATTTATGGGTGTTCTGTGATGCCAATTCGAGTTATGTGCAACAACAAACTGATCATGGGATTGTTGCAGGAAACATAACGAGTATCTCGGATAGTTAATCCGGGGTCCTCACAGACTTGGTATCAGAGCCATCCTGACTGTAACAGACCTTAGTTAGCATGGACGTTAGTTAGGAAAGAAATATTTTGTTAAAAATATATTGTTACCAAAAACATGTTTTCATCTAAGGAAGTCCGAAAATAACTTCCACTCTTCTCATCCTCTCAAATATTTCCGAGTCTCGTCCCTCTATTTTAAGATTTTCCAAGGATTTCTCTAATCCCTCTTACCGTTCAAATTTCTTGACGATGAACCCAAGTGAGACCTAATTAGCTAGCACCCACAAGAAGAAGCTTCCATCCCAAATACTCAACATGTAACATCAAGGCATTGATCTGCAAATACCAAGATCATCAGTATCAACGAAGCAAGAGACCTCTGAAGACGTCAGCTCAACGTCGACAATTCTACTCGAGTTGGAACTTCAACAATCTCAATTCCTCCTGCTGAAGACTAAGGCGACAAAGTGAAGACTTCACCAACCATATTTAAGCAAGGCCCATAGGAAAAGCATATGATAGGAACCTCGGTTGTACTACCCGACTACCACGAGTACTAAACGTCTGTTGGTACTAAAGGTACCTTGTGTGTTGTTTGTTGGAGAGTCCTCTGTTTGGGTGTTGTTTTTCTTGTGCGTTCACAATCACGCCTTGATGGCAACACAAAGTAACCCAAAATTCTCTTTTTTATAAAACTCCTTTTGTCACCCAACAAAAACTAATTTTGACCTCTTCGCCACAGTTGCACTTTGTTGCAGATGTAACCCGCTTAGGAAAATCTTTTCAAGATATTTTCCTCTTATCTAAACCGTCTCCCGATAAGAACTGACAGTTTCGCAAGATACAAAAGACCCCTGATCTTTAACCAATAGCCTGAGATTTTTGCAACCTAACCGGCAAATCAGATAATGGCCTTCATGCACCATCTGGAGCAAGTGCGTCAAGATCTCGAAGGAACTGCAATTTTACGCCAACCTCGTGAAGACCCGAGCCTTACCCCGCAAAAATTAACTTGTGAAGTTACAAGAATACTACACTAACTTATCGTATCTAACTTTAGGTTAACATCTGAATCAAGTCCACGATAGTACTAACTAATCTTCTAGGACTGCAAGCCTTGACAAGAGACGAGGACATAGGAGACTCATTTAGGATCGGTAACTAGAGGAACTCAAGGAGTGTATAGAGTTGCTATGAAGATTCGAGCTCAGAGACCGCAAGAAGGAGGAACTGCGACAAAGAGACTTTGAAGAGAGATTTCTTAAGTTGGCAAGGAAGTAATTAATATACCAGACTATCCTTGAGTATTTGGAAACTCTATATCAGAATCTACTATTATAAATCTCTCTAGAAATAGTGTGATATTTTAATGTTCGTGTTATATAGAAGTAGTTTGGTAACAAGCCTCATGAACTTGTTAACAAATCGCTTTTGTATGCTCAAACAATTGAGTGTCATATACAAATAAACGGAACCTCAGATAATCCAGTCCACCTCAGCCTCTGGAATATGAAAAGTAGTTTGATGACAAGACTAGCTACCTTGTTAACAAATTCTTCTCGTAAGACTAAGGCAATTGATGTTATAAAAGACCCCACATTTTATACAACTAACTAATAGAAAGCTCCGCTCGGACTAGTGGATGTCGTCACCACAGGGGTGAGGCAAATGATGTTAGGTCTCAAATAAAGGACAATAATAATTTTCTTAAACCCAGTGTATACCTTAGGATACTCAAGTTCTAAGTGAGAAAATCACATGAAGATTTATAGTGTTTCCCAAGGATAAGATTTTTGAAAACAAGAAAAGAAAAAGGTACCTTTTGAAAAACAACTGGTGCGAAGGTTCCTCACTAATTTTTCTAGGGACCATTAAGAGGTGCCAGTGGACGACTCAAAACTAGTTGGTAGAAATGAGACTTTAGGAAGATATAAGAGTGTTGGACTATAAGATTATTAGTCAGCAGGACCCCTTGAGAATCTAGTGATGAGATCAGAATTTGGTGGATGATGTTGGTAATATCAAAAATTTGGGGTTTAGAATAGAAGTGAAAACTTGGAGTGGATCGATAAATTAATTGGGATTGGACAGATGATATATTTGATTAATACTCTGGGGCTAACCAGTTGTGGTCCCCAACCATTGGTGGTTATCTGGAGCTAGAAGACGTGACCCTTGATTTAAGGTTTAGAAATAAAGGTGAAAGTTATTGGATTTTTAGGAAGCACTTGCTGATAAAATGATGTTTGGATTGGTTAGAAGCAAGTAAATTAAGAAGAATACTCCGGTGTTGGAATGTTTAGGGTGATTCTTAGCGCAAGTGACCTTGTACTAAATTCTTATGGAATTATAGGAAGTGGTCAAAGATGAGTTAGCAAATGAGTAGATCGTTGTATGCAAGAAATAATTGGTGGAGGATAAGTGAATGTTTATCGGATTCTAGGAATCAATATGACTTGGTCTAGTAGCAAGAGATCTAGGTGGTAGAAGTTTTCAGAGCTTGTCACGCTCTGTTTGGATTATTCTTAGAAAGATCTTTTATCGTTGATTAGAGATCAAGGCCCAAAAGTGTGGAAAAAAAATCTCTGAATTTGGTTAGAAAGTGGGGCAATTCTTGATGGAATGATCACAAGACTGCTGGATTCTTTATTTAGCTTTGATGATATGTCGTGGGAAAATAACCACCTGAAGGAGTAAGATAATATGAGATATGCCTATCTATGGGGAAAAAATCAATCAAGAAATAATTGGTGGACCACTATGATTTTTGTGATAGGATGTAATGGGAAGACTGAGCCTGAAAGGTTTGATGGGTATCCGATAGATTGAACTATAATATGATAAAGAGTTTATGCCCGAAGAAGATGATGGTGGATTAATAATTTAGCTTGGGCAAAGCCATGATTCAATTAACTAGTTGATAGTAGTGGCCTTACCAGAGATGTTGGAATGGTATTTTGAAGACTCGAGAATCAGAGGCCTATGTAAAGTTGGTTGTTAAGATCTTGGAATAATAAGTTTGATGTTCAGGTATGGTACCCAACTCCCTTGGAAACTAAACTAAGCCCCTCAACCAGAAAGTTTTCCCGGAAACCCTAACTATTCTGGTGCACTCTAACTTACTTGTGAAGACACCTGCAAAGCTTCGTGAAGACCCCGAACCATAGAAGTCTTCCAGGACAGCATTTTTCCCGCCAAGCCGAAGGAAGAAAAGCGTGAAGAAGATCTACCAGAAGTCACTAAGAAGAATCAAACAACGGAAGCACCTGCTGTTGGCAACATCAACCACCAAGCAAGTTCAGACGCCCTTAGAAGTTTATAACATCCCTCTACTAACTAGAAACCGAGAGAGTCGAGTGCTCAGACTCGACGCATCCTGAAAAAATCGTGTCCCCATCTGCAACCCTCGTAAGGCGACAATATCAGGAAGTGACATCTGCACCAACCCAAGCACCAAGGAGTGACACCCAAGACGAAGATCGTCAAGCTACCTCGGAAGAACGATGCCTCCAAGTCAACTCCAGCTGTAACTTTCAGGATGAACCTTCAAAACCCCTTTTTAAGGGGGGAGACCTGCAATAGGTATACCAGAACGTGGTAATAATTAGATCCGTGCGCTTTAGCCCTGTAGAATCTGGAAACAGCCGACCAAGACTATCCATCCGAGTCAATCATCAAGACAACCCCATCATAAAGAATCTGAACTCAGCACAGAAGTTTATCGACAGAGAAAGCCTCGCAACATCAATTTATCAAGATCTCACATGGCGATCCCGCTGAAGAAACAACGACCTCGGGAGTATAGTCAACCCAAAACCCGTGCTTTTGTACTCCCCTGTTACCACCGGGCCAATCTCGAGGACGAGATTTATTTTTAAGGGGGGAAGAGCTGTCACATCCCAAATTTGCAAACTAAGAAAAACTTAGTTTCACAAGACCCAAATTTTAGAACGAACAAAAACTTTTTGAAATGTTTCACTGATGATTGTGTTTTACTTCCCATTGCGTGTTGACCTTGTGTGGACTGGGTTGTGATGTTGATCTTGTTGTGTCTGTTGCTTGTGAGGACAATTCCTCAATTGTGCCTAATACTAAAATCAAACACACTTGACAACAAATCTGGAATGTGACTTGAAAATAAGCAAAACCTCTAAAGGTATTCAAGAACTTGAATTAAAGATTCCTATTCAAATAAAATGACTTTAATAAATTATTCTCTCTACCTAACTCTCTATTTCCTTCAAACAAATATCTTCTCTATGAAAATGAAAATTATATAAAGTTAAAATATTTATCAAGGAAGTTCCAAGAGTTCAAAAATAATATTTGAACTTGCTTCAAAATTTCAAAGGATTATAAATTTGTATTTAAGAAAAATGCCATTTTTTTAAACCCTATGAACAAAAGTTGTGCAAAACATTTTATTTTGAAGCCCCAATTTTTGTGCAGCTTCTACATGTATTGGGGAGGCCACATGATTATTTTCAAATTTTTATAAAATGTTTTACTACCCCAATTAAATCCTTGAAGTGATACTGGTTTTAAAAGAAACAGAAAAAGGACCTAGTTGTAATTAGAAATGGAAATCCAGGGGGCTATCTGTGAAAGTGTCTTCGTGTTCCTGTAGTTCCCGTGGGCACACATGGCGCCAGGCCGCCGTGTCGCTCGCTCCCGCACGTCGCTCGCCAGGCCCCCCTCCTCTCCGCTGTCCTGCGAGGAGGATAAGGCCGCCTCGACGCCGCGCTGTCCCTCTCCCTTAGATCTTTTCCCCACTCGCTCTCCTCTCTCTCTCTGCTCCTCTCCCTGACCCGAACCCTAGCTAGCAGTGGACGCCGCGTCGCCGCCGCTCCAAGGCTCCCCGAGCAAATCGAAGCGCACCGGAAGCTCCGCCACACCGTCCTCTGCATCCTAGTCCAAGGAATCGAGCTAGGAGTCTGCAAATCGAGCAGGGCGTCGCCGTCTTCTTCATCCCCGGCCGCCGGACATCGAGCAAGCTCGCGAGCTGCACAGGCCGCCATTCCCCGCCATTTTCGTCTCCCTGAGATCCCCTCCTCGCGAGCTACCTAATGGACATCGTCGTTTATTTTTAGGATCACCGGAGCGCCGTCGTCGTTCTCGATTTGCTTCCCGCTCGCCGAGCTTGTCCTGGCGTGTCGAGAGGAGGACGAAGGCCGCGTACCCCTTCGCCTCACGCACTGGGCCGCTGGCTGGGCCAGTTCTTGCACCGCACGGCCCGATCTGGGTCGGATCTGGCCCATTTCTTTTTTTTTTCCTGTGGATCTAATTGCTGTTATATTCCTGAATAATTTACAGTGTAGATTTAATTGTTTTGTGGTAAATCTGTGATAGCTATTGGAATGATTCAAATTTTGTAGCATTCATATGTGTTTTCTTAACCATGTGGCACTGGCCATTTTCCAAAATGTGTAGTTATGTGTGTGCTAGAGTTAATCTAGTAAAAAGTATCTATTTCACTAAATATTCAATATCTAGAGTTTTATATATCCAAAAATTGCAAACTAAAATTCTATGGATAGCCTGAGGTGATACCTTTCTAGATGTGTTGGTTTTGTATGCAAATGAAATCTAAAACAGAAGTTTTGCTCATTCTTGTAAACACACCAGTGGCACTTTGGTGATTTTTGTAGATTTGTGTGAGATGAATTTTGGAGTAAATCCAATTGGATTGTCTTCTATATGTATAGAAGAACATATCCCTAGCTTGGTTTGAATTTAGGAGTCACTGATTGACTGTGGTGATAGTTATAAGGTTTAGGTCTTTTCTGCCTATTTTTGTTAAACCTTTATTAATTGTTGTGTTATAACTTTATTGTTTAGATGTGTTTCCTAGCATTTGTAGGGTGGTAATCCGCTGTTGTGACTTGTTTCCTTACTTTTACTAGCATGTTAGGAGAGCTATTTGTGAGTCATGTGTTGTTAGGGTTTTATTCCCTATATAGTCTTTCTCCTAGCAATTAGGAATTTGTTAAGCTTGTTCATTTTGATAGGAGAATATTGTGTGTGATTAAAATGTATGCCTTGCTTGTTAATGATTGTTGTGGTACTGTGCTTGCATGTTATTATTGCTTAGCAGGTTATAATATGTTAGTACTGTTAGTGGTATTTGTTAGATATGTTGGTATGAGTAAAATGTTTCCCTGCTTGATGAACTTGATTATCTTAAGTTGAGTACTAGCTTAGGTATCTTGTTATGTATCTACCCTAGCTTGGTGTGATGTATTCATTTACAGAGATTATTTGGTGACTTAACTTTTGTCTGAAGTATTTCCTGTTTAGAGAAAATGGTTGTTAAGTACCTTTAGTAGAAGATGCCTTGGTGCTCTATGTTTTTAGCATGTGTTTGGTGTTATACTCCTGTGAGTATAATGCCCTTGTAAATATAGATTTTAGTTGTTGCTTGATTAAACTAGTGCTATGTTGTGGTTTGATTACTTGTGTGTATACCACTTGTGGTTTGGTTTGCTTATTGCGTGTTGTTTTATTTTCATGTTGCGACGCTAGAGATAAACGCTACCGGGGTGGTATTTGGAAAGGATTTATCGGAGAAGATGAGAGTTTATTTCGTTGATCAATGAGGAGAAGTCCAGGAAAATCATGCTGAAATCAGGCAAGCTATTCTCTGAGCTTGCATCTATATACATCTATTTTGGTTCACATGTTTTACTTATAAAGAGCATCAGTGATTTTGTGGTGTTTGCCACTCAAGCGATGATTTTAAAAACCCTTTTTCCAAAATACAAGTATATTATTTTGACACCCTATATGGATATATTAGATGTAAATTCTTTTTCAAACTATAGGTTGGGAAAATGTTGTTTATTCAAAACTCCTTTGAAATTATATGGATGGATTATGATGTGCCGAGATGTCGGTGTTGAAGTGGAAAAGTTGAGAATTGAGTTATTTGGGAAAAATGCACAGTGTGTCTTTGTACTTACGTCAACCAGCCGATACTCTGTGCGACCACATTTACCCACATATGGGAAAGGGCTTAGCCATATAGTTTGCTCATATTAGTACTGGATGCCTCAACAACGGGGATGACCCTGTTCCATGAGGGGATGGTCTGAGGACCTACCCCCTGACCTGGGTCCTCTCAAGAGAAGTCTACTGGTGTTTACTGGTATGAGTGTAATGGAGGAAGAGGATTGGAGACACCACCTTTGGGTCGCCGGGCAGAACTACGAGTCCTCACACTTAGTTTCCGACGTGCTGGATTTAAGTGTTGCTGGAAAGTTCGTAGCGGTAGGGTCCTATACTAGCATGAGCAAAGGACAGGCTATGGTCGGTGACTCAACTTCGCATACACCTGATATGGCGAGACGTGGCTGACACGATGAGTTACCGGATGGGTGTGGGCAAAAAACGTGCTACCTCTGCAGAGGGTTAAAACTATTCGAATAGCCGAGTCCTCGGATATGGACAGTTGGGAGGCCCTACTTTGACCTATGTGCAAGTTTTAAAAAGCTTTGAGTTTAAAAGGGAAATGAAGTGGAGAAAGTGTTCCACTACAATACCAACGAGTTGGTATGAAGTTGTTGGAGTTAATTGGACCTATGGCGAGCCATGGTCAGAAAAAGGAGGAGTTTTGGAGAAACAGATACAATGGTGATTTTCCGGGAAAAATGTTTATAAAAGGGACTTCTTACCTTTTTCAACAAAGATGTATTTACGGGAGAACGTTTTAAAAGAGACTTCTTACAAAGACAGATTTATGGGAAAAGTTCTAAAAGCCTTTTTTTTTTTCAATAAAGATATAGAGATTTCAAAACAAAGTGTTATTAAACAAAAGTCCATCCTACTCTTTTCAACAAGGATATGGAGTTTTCAAAGTAAACGAAGTTTTATTTAAACAATAAAAGAGTAGTGCATGCTCATTCCGGGGTAGTTTGCGAGTACATTCAAATGTACTCATATTGGTTTCGTCCCTGGCTATTGTCTTAGCCAGATTCTGAAGAGGAGCAGTTCGAAGAAGAAGTGGTTAATGACGTCAATGCGAACTAGGGCGCTTCCCAGTCAGCTGCCTGTAGGGTTAAGGCAAATGACTTGGGCTCCACGCTGTTTGGTGATTTCCGCTGCAAGTAACTGTTGAAGTTATGACTTCAATCAAGTAAGTATATTTATTCGGTATTTATGGGTGTTCTGTGATGCCAATTCGAGTTATGTGCAACAACAAACTGATCATGGGATTGTTGCAGGAAACATAACGAGTATCTCGGATAGTTAATCCGGGTCCTCACATGGTCTTCACAAAAGTAGTCCATGTAGGATAAATCGTATCAGCAAGATAATAAGGCTTGTCATACTCGTGACCATTGATCTCATAGGTCACCTGGGGTCCGAGGCCATTGGCAAGCCTGTTAAACACCAGAGACCGCAGCAGCACGTTGATGTCATTGTGCGAGCCGAGTGCCAAATCCACAAATCTTGTGATGCCACGGCCTCAAGCACGACCGTGCACGCCCCAACATGGCCCTTGTACTGCCCCTGCCAAGCAAATGGGCAGTTCCTCCACTCCCAGTGCATACAATCTATGCTGCCAAGCATCCCAGGGAACCCTCTGGCCTCGTTGATGGCCAAGAGCCGGGTCATGTCGGCAGCATTGGGCTCCCTCAAGTACTCGGGGCCGAACACCTGCACCACGGCCTTGCAAAACTTGTACATTGCTTCTAGCACGTGGACTCGCTCATCCGCACGTACTCGTCCACAAGATCACCTGCAATTCCATATGCAAGCATGCGAACGGCGGCGGTGCACTTCTGGTATGATGGGAAACCGAGGGCACCACATGCATCTGGCTTGCATATGAAATAGTCATCAAAATGCATCACCCCCAACCGGATACGGTTGAACAAAGATCTTCTCATCCGGAAACGGCGCCGGAAAATCTTGAGAGGATACGTGGGTCTGTGGGGACGAAAGTAGTCCCCCCAGAGTTGGAGTTGGCCAGCTCTCCGGTTCCGGTCCAATGCAGGAGAATGGCCCGGCAACGAGCCTCGGAACACCGGCCGCATCCTCTCAATGTACTCATTGACGATGAGGGTGGCAATCAGGCCGTCACTCTCATCGTCCGAGGAATCATCCGATGATGGCGCGCACAGGATGTAGTTCTTGTAGTACCATTCATCGGAGCTATCCATGGCCGAGTTCGTACCTGAGTTGGTGCCGGGGCTGACGGCCGAACACCTTGTGGGCGTTGTTGGTGTCGCGGGCGCTCCGACAGATGTGGCCGCAAGATTCACCGGCCGTGGCGGGGAGGAAGCAGCTCCGGTGACGGGAGGAAGAGGAGCAGGGAATGGCCTGCAGTGCCAAATCGAGGAAGCGACGGCGGGGTGGCGGCGGGAGGGGCGAGAGAGGCGGAGGTTATTGAGGTGGGGAATGGCCTGACGGTTGGGCCAGGGGCGGACCACAGGAGGACACAATAGCGCTCCGCTCGCGTCCGCGGCCGACGCATCGGTGGCCCAAATTTGGGTCAGGAATGGGTCGCGGCGGACAAAAAACGGACCGCGGTCCATTTGCGTCGCCCCGTTGAGCCGTGTTTTTGGCCCCCGCGGACAGGAACGGAGGCGCGCGGACTCGATGCGTCGCTCCGTTGGAGACATCCTAAAGTGAACAAAACGCACAGGATAAGAAGTGGAACGGCGAGAAGTTTCCGGCGGGCGGGCGGACGAGAGCAGCATCTTGGTTGATTGCAAAGCACATGGCGCGCAACACTGGGCTGGAAACGCCACCGGATGCCATCCCACCAAGAGGCAGCACCAACACATTTCTGATCCGAGCAGGCTCAGATATCTCTTATCTGCCATTAAGACTTGATCATTCGCAAATCATAGTAGTAACCCAAGTGTCTGGTGCAGATTTGGCACTGTGCGAGTATCATATGCTTGTTGGTTGGAGCAATCTTATGGCTCAATCAGTGTCAAGTCTCGGCTTAACTTCTGACCAATGATTTATCCGGTGCTATCAGAGTGTCGGGAGTTGCAACTTGTAGCAGAACTCACACTACTCCTTTTGTATCATTCGAACAAAAATCACTTCACTGATGAGCCTCGAGTAGGAAAATATGCAGGACACAAATGGTTCCATCCGGTGTTTTCTCTTCATCCTTCAGAAAGCAACTGGTGGATGAAGATAAACTCTTGCCAGCAATCTACCCATTTTGCTTCAAAAACTGACAATACACTCCAATTGACCTGGCAAAACACTCCAATTGACTTGGCTCGTGGCTGCACGAGGAAGTATTTCTCAAGAAGAAACCACATACATTCTTAATTACTTGCTTCTGATCAAAGCTCTTCACCTATCACATCACTAACCAAAAAAGAAAGTACCGCTATATGCATCCAGCTCCCACTCGTATGGGTAATTATATACTGTATATCTTAATGGGCTCGTGGGATGTGAACATCATATGTGTCGTACTCAGCCGGATTACGAAGCAGGAGTACTCGAATGATTTCGTCAATGGAGACAGCAGGATTCGCGTACTGACCATGTGCACCGTGAGTTGTTTATCCTTGCCTAGTCGTTAGTTTGGGGCCTTTGGGCCCTAAATCTCCAGCTGAGTTAGTTTTCCCTATTGCCGGCCAGATGCCTTAATTTCTTGTTTAGTTCATCAGGTGAGATCAAGTCGGGGCTAACGCGGTTGAGCTTATATATCGACTTCCTACTACTACTAGTGCCTCAAGTTGATTAATTCGACGCGTCATTTTGCTTGGCCGGCCGCCGAGAAGTGGAAGCTCTCCATTTGTGCTGCGCCTAAGTTTTTCTAGGACTGGAAGAATTAAGACCGTGCCATGTGCGATCTTGTAACGGGAGGTAGGAGGTGGAGTTAATTGCACTGGCGGTCACATGGCGGTCACACAACTCGTCGGGTATGTGCACTTAAGTCACACATCTGGAGAACGTGATTTTTTGGTCACACAACTGAACTTTTGGTGCACGCTGATCACTAACCCCACATGTCAGTCCGTTTTCCGTTTTCTGACGTGGACATGTAATTTTGCAGAAAACCCCCTATATTTTCGACATTCGCAAAACCCCCCTGTAATTTTGACCTGAATTTGGTTTTTTTGCGAAGGTCCTCGTCGCCTGGCCTCTCGACGCCCTTGCCGCCGCCGTCCATCCCACACCGTCGCGGCTGGGGCCACGTGAGGCGTCGCCGGAGATTAGTTCGTCCCTGTGGTGCCGAGACCCATCGACCTCAACTTGACACCGAGTGTCGGCGACCGGCGGCTGCGTGGCAAGGCGAAGTCCGTCTCGGGCAAGGTGACCATGCCCGAGGCCCGTGCACTCATGTTCGACGACATTTCACCGACGACGCCGACCAACCCGGCCTACTTCGACACCGACGATGTCATGCAGGACATGATTTGTGGGGTCGGCTTGTTCGACCCTGCCGACGCCGAGACACAAGACCCAACTGTGGGCATGTTCAACCCTACCGACGCTGAGACGCAAGACCCCAACGCGACCAATATGGGCAACCACATTATTTTATCACAAATGGATCATTTTTTGCGCCATCCCGTTGGGGCACCCCAACCCCAAACGGACAGAGACCCAAAATGTGTCCACAGTCCGCCTCCAAACAGACCAAATCGAACACAATTTGGTATCCGTTTGCGCCAGCCCGTTGGAGGTGGCTGAGCATCCTCCGTGGCTCCAAAACCATGGACAGGTCGATCAAACGTTGCGGCGATAATTATCACCTGTGGTACATGACGACTAATAATGGAGTAATAATCTTGTTACCGCTAGCGCTATTATTCTTTGTTTTGAATTTTATATTCTACTCTGGCCGCCGCCAATCACGCCTCTGAGTTATGGGCCCGCTACGAAGTGCCGCCCCCCCCCCCCCCCCCCCCCCCCCCCCCCCCCCCCCCCCCCCCCCGCTCGGGATTCGCTGACGTTGGGGAGTCGGTGACTTTGTGGCTGACATGTGGACCCCACCTACAGTGGGCCCACCTGCCAGTGACTCAAAGTCAGGTGACGTTGAGCCCTGGCAAAGTCAGCGAATACGAGTCCCCCCCCCCCCCCCCCCCCCCCCCCCCCCCAACACGTTCTAAAACAGAGCATCGCGGTAAGCGAAGAGGGCCCATCCCAACCCAGCGAGCAACCCGCAGACTGACCGCTGGGTCCCGCGATACCAGCATCCTCGCAGGTCACAACCCAGCTGCACCGCGTCCTCCCATTCAAAAGTGGCCTCACCTCACCGCACCGAATTTGACCACGCGCATCGAACCGCCAAAACCACCGTCGAAACGAGCGTATACGAATAGAGCTAATCTCTCTTTTTTTGTTTTTTTGAAAAGAGCTAATCTCGCACGCAGGGTTTGCGGGAAAAGCGTCCAACCCGCGAGGTCAAAAGCGACGCGGCGGAGATAGGAAAAATGAACCTACCCCAGTGCAGCACTTCACCCGTTCACCGCAAAGCCAAGGCACTGACAGCCTGGCCCGTAACAACTCTCCGGCCCACATGTCAGCGAATTCGCATTATACCCGCTCCGCATCTGGGGCGGCCCCACCACGTCCCCGCTGTCACCGCTCTCTTCCAATTGCCTCCTCCTTCTTTAACTCGCCTACTGCCGCTCTACTGCGCCATAGTACTACTACTCCTGCTAACTACACTTTTTCTTCTTCTCCGATCTCGCCATCACCAGGAGCGTGTCTG
Source organism: Poa pratensis (assembly GCA_947311845.1). Lineage (NCBI taxonomy): Eukaryota > Viridiplantae > Streptophyta > Magnoliopsida > Poales > Poaceae > Poa > Poa pratensis. Next base: position 29,469,994 of record CAMZMU010000036.1, on the reverse strand, counting down.
TCAATTCTTAAGCGCTAAGCAAGGCCGGCGCAACCCGAGCTCCAGCACCAGCTCCGGCCCCAGAGCCGCGCGGCCGATGTCGTCGCCGACCGCCGCGCCGGCCCCGACCTCGCCGCCGGCGCCGCCCGCCAACGCCACCGCGCCGCCGCCAACCACACCGTCCGCCCCTCCCCCGGCGACCCCCGTCCCTTCCCGCCGGCCCCCGTCAACCCACCTCCCACCACCGTCCCGCCGCCCGCAACGCCCTCGGCCTCCCCTCCCGCGCCATCCTCCACGCCCCCAGCCACCCCATCCGCGCCCTCCCCCTCGCCCCCCAGCGCCACCCCGTCCCCTCCATCGGACACGCCCTCCCCGCCCTCCTCAGGCGGCCGCTCCCCGCCATCCTCCGGCGGCGGCGGCGGGGGCAAATCCCCGCCCACGCCAAACCACTCCAACCCGTCGCCGAAGTCGCCTTCTCCGGGAAACAGCGGCGGCTCCGGGGTCTCCACGTCGCTCGTCGTCGGCGTGGCCGTCGGCGGCTTCGTGCTGCTGCTGCTCGCCACCTTCATCTGCCTCTGCTGCCTCCGCAAGAAGCGCCGCCGCCAGCCTCCGCCGCCCCACTACGGCTACCCGCCTCCTCCTCCGCAGTACAAAGGTGCGTGCGTGCGTGGTCCCTTTGCATACTACTACCTGTCGCTGTCTAGATCTGGATCTGGTGTGCGGGTATCTATCGTATGCTGGAAGCCAGTCACGGTGCTGTCTGTTGGAATTCTCCTGTTCTGGGCAATTTGGCCGCGGAATTCTTCTGCTTAGGCACGGGTTACGCGTGTGAGCTGCATGTGCTGTGTCGCTGACGTGTGCCTGCCTCACGGGCTCAAATGTGTTAATCTTATTAGTAAGCACTTGCGAAAATTTCAAATTAGATAGTGCGGGACCTGGAATTATTACTTCTCAGATATGTGTCACGACTTACCTCGGAAATATGTGTGTTTTTGTTACATTCAAAAAACTGGTATGTAATGGGCTATCTACTGTACTAGTAGTAGAGTACTTGGTACTAGTGTTAACTAAATGATCACATGATGGCATCATGACAGCTGTCTGTGTCTGGTGTCCTAATCTATTAGGAACAGAAATGTAATTGTATATGTTGCATCTCCAAATCCTATGAAGAGTTTATTGTGCTGGCTTATTAATACTTGCAAAATGGGGTCACATTTCCTAACAATATCCTCTCATACTGCAGAGGATCCTTATGGAGGAACATACCAGAGCTGGCAGCAGAATGCTCCTCCTCCTCCTCCACCTGATCATGTGGTCAAGATGCAACCATCACCTCCTCCAGCATATGCCAATCGTCCTCCACAGACACCACCACCACCTCCACCCCCTATGATAAACAGTAGCGGCGGGTCAGGTTCTAATTATTCAGGTGGTGAGATCTTGCCTCCGCCATCCCCTGGCACTGGCCTTAACTTCTCCAACTCGAAGAGCACATTCACCTATGATGAGCTGGTGAGGGCGACGGATGGGTTCTCTGATGCTAATCTCCTCGGACAAGGTGGTTTTGGATATGTTCACAAAGGTGTGCTGCCTAATGGCAAAGAGATTGCTGTGAAGGCATTGAAACTTGGGAGTGGCCAGGGAGAGCGTGAGTTCCAGGCGGAGGTCGAGATTATCAGCCGAGTTCATCACAAGCATCTTGTGTCTCTCGTTGGTTACTGCATCTCGGGGGGAAAGAGATTGCTTGTCTATGAGTTTGTCACCAATAACACATTGGAATTCCACTTACATGGTATGCCTTGTTGTCTCATTTATCTATCTTATTTATCCATGGTTTGTCATGTTTCATTGTCTGCTTATTTGTCTCTGATAGCATGTACAACTTTTAGATATGTGATTAATGTAGTGTATGTATGTTGAAACTGTAGTTAGTAGCTGAATGTATAAATCCATCTATCCCACATATGTTTACAAAGCTCTTTTGACTTCAAAGTTAAAACTAGACAACAGCTGAAACTGTTTGATTTATTTCTGGCTTGTTCCTTCTTACCATGGTTACTACTAGTAGCTTGTAAAATCATGATGGGGAATTTTGAATTTGCGGGAAAGAACCAAGTAGAATACATGCTAATTGATATTTAATATGTATCTTAAGCTCTGTTGCTGATCGTTAAGACTGATTTTCACTTTCACAGGAAAAGGCCGTCCAACATTGGAGTGGCCCATAAGACTAAGGATTGCTCTTGGTGCTGCCAAGGGTTTAGCATATATTCATGAAGACTGTGAGTTTACATACTTGAGTACCTTCCCTTTGTGCATTTACATTGTGGAGAAAACCAACAAGTGTAATTAAAAACATACGCTTACAATAATGTTTGTTTTCATAATTTACAGGCCATCCCAAGATCATACATCGTGATATAAAGTCATCAAACATTCTTCTTGACTTCAAATTTGAAGCTAAGGTAGGTTTTACTTCTCTATTTCTGTTTCTTTCCTATTGTGGCTGTCAGTACTGTGTACAAGTTAAATATCATTTCTGTAACTATTTACTTAATTAACATTTGTCACCTTTGGGAGTAAGCTTGTGTTGCATTTCTGTGTATTTATCGTCTGAAAACTTGAAATGCCATCATAAATTGCTTATTCATGTGGATGTGTAGCTGCCGACTTCACATTTACCTAACTTCAATGTCTTAATCAAAAAAAATCCATAATAGGAACTAATTGTAATCCTCTGTGCAGGTTGCGGATTTTGGTCTAGCAAAATTCACTTCTGAGAACAACACTCATGTTTCGACAAGAGTAATGGGCACTTTCGGGTATGCATAAAACTTAAATTATTACCGTGACATTTTAGTTTTGTGTTATATTTCAAGTAGACATGCTGCATATATCTGCACAACTCCATGATTGATTTTTTTAGAGCATGTGTACACTAATAACTCTATTCGGACTTTGTTGATGTGCTTAAATTGCTTTATGCTATAATTCTTGCATCATTTTACATTGTTTCAATATTTTAGCTAAGAACTGAATTAGTTCGAACATTTATTTTACTGCACTGTAGTAGTAATTACAGTCTGCTGAGACCTATTTTTAATGGTATTAGGTATCTAGCACCAGAATATGCATCTTCTGGCAAGCTCACTGAGAAGTCAGACGTCTTTTCCTTTGGAGTGATGCTTCTTGAGCTGATAACTGGGCGTCGGCCTGTTGATTCAGCCCAAACATATATGGATGACAGCTTGGTTGACTGGGTAAGTATCATAACACTCCAGCTTATTATGTGCTGTAAGTACATTTGCATACTTATGTTCAAATGTTTTAAGAATACAACCTTGAATCGGACATTATTATAGCTTTGACTTAGTATGGCCTTCAAGAAGCAACTTCTGTTGCTAGTTTTGATCATAGTTTGTTCAAAATTAAGAAATTATATTGATCATTGAACCATTTTTTGGCAAAGCTATTATCTTTTTGTGTCCTTTCTTTGTAGTCAATTTATATACTTCATTCTCTTTTGTGTTTTGCTGGAATCTTGTCTTTTGTTGAACATACCGTCTAGAGAGTAACAAATCTGACAATCTCCAGGCAAGACCTTTGCTGATGCGAGCACTTGAGGAAGGTAACTACGACGAGTTAGTGGACGCTCGGCTGGGAAAGGATTTCAATCCTCATGAGATTGCCAGGATGATAGCATGTGCAGCCGCATGTGTACGCCATTCTGCACGCCGTCGTCCACGAATGAGTCAGGTAACTTCGTTTTCAGTACACCTTAAAGCTCCACTTGGTTGTTTAGTAGTCTCATACGTGATATGATGGCCAGGTTGTTCGGGCATTGGAAGGTGACGTGTCTTTGGAGGATCTCAATGAAGGTGTTCGGCCTGGCCATAGCCGCTTCTTTGGATCATACAGCAGTTCCGACTACGATTCTGGCCAGTACAACGAGGACATGAAGAAGTTCAAGAAGATGGCTTTTACAACCAATGACTACACGAGCAGCCAATACAGCGCGCCGACCAGCGAGTATGGCCAGGTAGCATCTGCATCGAGCAGCGAGGGCCAACAGACACAGGAAATCGAGACGGGCACAATGAAGAAAGCTGGCCACAGCGGCTACAGTTCAGGATACAGCGGACCGTCGTGAGGGGAATTCTTCCTCCTCTCTTTTTTTCTCCTTTTTGACATCTTCATTGATGCAATTTGTAAAGTCCGGCTGAATCTGTATGATCAAAGTTGCTGACTTGTGTGCGATGTTTGACCAAAGTATAGCTTCTGGTAGCTGCAATCGTTGATTCTTTCATACGTTGTTGACCCATATGTATGCCCACCACCGTTTGCAAATGTAATTCAAAGAGCTAATTGACTGTTATACTGTTCATACTTACTTGCACATGGTTGAGTTACCCACGGTTCTTTTGTTGCGTGTCTTGATGTTTTCCGCCAAGAAATGTGAACTGTACATGCAGGAACCATGTTGGTACCAGCTATTATCGTTATGGGCCATCTTATCTTCTACTCGCATGTGAATGGAATATGTGCTGGTCAGGAGCAGGATACAACTAGTGAGCTGTCTTGGAAGCCAAATCTCGTGCGCAGTTCTTTGGAAGCACGGAACATGGACGCCTGGACAGCTAGGCTGCCCGCCTGCCTGTGTCGCGTTTCTTTCCAGTTTCCAGGCAGGGTTGGCGACGCGTGACCCTCCTCCAGGTCCCAGGATTGGAAGCAAGCCAACGCAACGCAGAGCAGGTGTGAGGTGTTGCGGTGGGGGTTGAGTAGCACAAGGTGTCAAGATTGGATTTGTTGATCCAGACTGTACTGCTAACCGTTGTTCGGTTTGGCCGGTAGCTCCCTCGCCGTGTTCTTTCAGCTGAGACCTCTCCCGGTGGCGCAGCTCCGTCCGAATGTTAGTTCATGGCAGACGACCTGGCCTGACTGTCATCGTCCTTGGTGGATAGATTGTCCGACCTGCTCTGGCAAATGATTGTTGGACTGTCAGCAAACGGGAAGATCTACTACCCAAGTCACCAAGAACCAAGAGCTGTAAAAGTTTGACAGGGTGACAATCTTGTGTTGCTAGCGCAGCAAGATTGATTGTTGCCTTGGTCGACACAGCTCAGCAGAGTCGGTTTGACTATACGTCACCGTGGCCCGAATGTAGGTGCGGGGGCTGTGATCTCGAGTAGTTTGTCATGTCAATTGTGTTGTAAGCGGCTGGGTCGTGCGGCGTTGCGATTTGAGTGTGCTCAGTGGTATCTCTAGGCAGGGGCAGCCTCGGAAGGTGGTGTTGGTGTCTACACTATATGTGATAGAGTAGTTGGATGTTTGGGCGGTGGTCCTGAAAGTTTGTCAAGGGCGTTGACCTCGTGTTGTGTGGACGACAAGGTTGTCTCGATGATGGTCGTCGTCGCTTCGACGTATTTCTCGTGGAGGGCGTGTCCATATCTACTCCTTTCATATCAGTTACAACAACTTCTCTCTAGCATGTGGGTTTGAAGTTGACTATATCAGTTTTCGCCCGATTTTCAACTAAATAGGCCATGGTACAAGGCCCATTTGCTGAATTTAGGGGGGCTAACATTAGCGACAAAGTTATGGAAATTTAAGGGGTATGCCTCCCTCGAATCTCAAATGTATTTTCTAAAAATTGGATTTGGTACATGGCCCATTTGCTCCCCCATAAGAATTCAGCACAAAATTAAGGGCATCTCCAGCCGCCCCCCCCCCCCCCCCCCGGCGGCTTTTTTAGCGCCGGCGGAAGCAAAATCTTTCCAGTCGCGCTCCCAGGAGGCCGATTTCCGCCGTTTTTAGCGCCGGCGTTCCCAGGCCAAACCCAACTGGCCGGGTTCGGCCTGGGGGGGCAAAAGGCGACGTGGGCCAGCCTTGTCGGCGAGATGAGGCGTTTTCCCCTCCCCTTTTTCCCTTTGCGCGCCAATTCTCCCGCCATCTTCTTCCACATATCCCCTCCCATCCCGCAGCTCCCGCCATTTTTCCCCATTCCCCCCAGATCTCGCCACCATGCCGCCCAAGAAGTTCAACGGGCCACGCACCTCCGCCGCCGCCGTCGCCGCATCCTCCTCCACCTCCGTCGCCGTGAAGAAGAGGAAGCCCAGACAGCCGAGGAAGAAGCCGGACGGCATGACCAACGCCGAGTGGATCACGGAATTGGCGCGCTGCAAGGTCGAGACCACCAGCCGCCGGAAGAGGGAGCAGGCGCAGCGCGCCAGGCAGCTGGCCGAAGGCGGCGGCGATTCCACCGCCCAAGAAGAGGAGGAAGAAGATGAAGAAGGCGAAGAGGAGGAGGAGGAGGTGAGGGAGGTGGATGCGCCGATTCCACCGCCCAAGGTGAGGATCGGCCTCCCACCTCATCCTCAGTTCGCCGGATGGGCCAGCCAATCCAGCGTCGCCTCGCCGACAGGGTTCTCGCCGTCGGGCTACTCGCCGTCCCCGTCGCCTCGCTGGAGCGTGTCCCCCCACTACGTCCCCGTGTACGCCGACGGCGACCCACTCGGCGGATTCAACCCCAACATCGCCTTCCCGCACGGTGCGCCTCAACCTCCGCCCCCTCCTCCCCCCTATGCAGGATCGCCTGGATACTCGAGCTCGCCGTCGCTTCGCCGCAGCCTCAACCCCATCCTGTTCGGCGGAATGCAAGGGGACACCTTCATGTGCGACCTCATCACCGCCGGCTCCAATGCTGCGGCCGCAGCCCCTGGGTTCTTGTCGCAGGCCGTGGAGTCATCGCAGGCCTTCGTCGAGCCGGAGACGCAGGAGACCGCCGAAGAAGATGGCGAGCCGGTGGACGAGGTCCCCGGCGAAGAAGAAGCAGCCCCAGCCGCTGCCAAAGGCAAGGCGAAGAAGAAGGCCCCCAAGGTGCCGAAGCCGGCCGAGCCTCGGGTCAAGTGGAGCTACAAGGAAGATGTGCTCCTCACCCAAGCATGGATGAATGTGAGCCAGGACCCGATCATCGGCGCAAACCAGAAAATGGATAACTACTGGAAGCGGGTCAGGACTTCGTACGATGAGCGCCGGATCGTCGATGCCGAGTACGCCTGCTGCCTTGATCGCGGCGAGAAGGCCATGGCGAACCACTGGGCGGTGATCCAGCATTCTTGCAACAAATGGCACGGCATACAAGAGGAATGTTTGCATCGCCCGAAGAGCGGCGGCAACGCCGAGACGGAGGTGAGCTTCTTTTCGCCATGGTTCCCCCCAGCTATGCCGTGTTTGCTCATTCGGCGCTTGTTCGGCCTTGTAGTATGTCCGCATGTTCGACATGTACCGCGCCGACGAGAAGGTCGAATTCAAGTTCCTCCACGTCTTCACAAAGATCGAGGGGTGCGAGAAATGGAAGCAGCTCCGTGACCAACTTCGCAAGGCCAAGGAGTACGTCCCCGACGCGGTGGCAGCTGGAGCGTCTGAAGGGCGCCTGGACGGCCACAAGAAAGCCAAGGCGGCGAGGGATAGGGCACCAGCAGCGGCGAAGCTCCAGGCATCGATCGAGACGTGCATCGCCGATGTCGCTACCAAGGCCGCCAAGAGAGACGAGAAGACGGAGGCGAGGTGGACGGCGCTCATGGCCAACCAGGGCACCAAGCTGGACCTGCTCAAGACCACCACCGCGGCGAAGAAGAGAAACAATGACCTCGCTCCTCATGGGCGGTGACCCTGCGGCGATGGACCCCCAGGTTCGGGAGTGGTTCATGGCGCATCGCGAGGCCATCCTCTTCACCCCGACGACGCCGACACCTCCGCCGAGCACCACAGACGCTTCGGCCGATCCGAGTCCCGCCACTGCAGCCGACACGAGCTCGGCCTCGGGTACCGCCGACACAGCCACGCCGCCGCCAAGCACTGCGCTGATCGCCACTCCGAGCTCCGCCCCTACTCCGACGACTGCACGCATCGACCTGGACGACGACGCCGAGGTGTCGCCGGTGACCATCTGATCTGCGCCATCAGCATGCCGAATGTGGCACTACGTCGCCGGACAGTAGCATGATTCGATCGCCCATTCGTGGCTTCTTTTTGTATGATCGCCTATATGTATGATCGACAAACTGTGGCTTTCTTTGGATCGCCGAACTCGGGCTGATTTTGGGGCGGGATTATGAACTTTTAAATTATGTTGATTTGCGTTCGCCTTGGGTGGCCGAATGAGTGGAAAATCCAACCCCAGCCCAAAGTTAGCGCCGGCGCAAAGCCAAAAAGGTGCCGTTTTTCGGCCCGGGGGGCCGAACGGCTGGAGATGCCCTAAGTGTTTCGTGGGTCCCACACTGAGGTGTAGGCTCGAGTAGACACGACGTCACGATTTTAGTACACGTGCGCAATAATGGGTGTCTTGAACTGACATGTGTGGCCATTTGCGGCTGGTTTTGAACTCGTGTGCAAAATGTATGGGTCCATCTTTGACAATGAGGCATAAGACATACATGTACGTGAACACGGTTACACGGACGCCAAATTGGGGGTTCATATTTGTCGGCTGGCACCAAACCCGATTCTTGTGATGGTTTACGTCCGGAAGTGGCCGATCGGCCCACTTTGTATCCTGTGACAATAAACCGTTCACCTTCCAATTTCAGGGCCGGGCCTCACATCGATCCATGATGGAGAAAAAAGCGAACTCGTCACCGACTATCACGACCCACCACGAAAATCGCTATCTGTTGCAACGCAACCGTCGCATATTGACATTGAAGATGGTATCGTGTCAAGAGTATTTGCAGATGGTATTGCTGGCGCGAACATTGCCGTATAATTAATACAGTATATCATCTTGAGTTGGGACACATGGCACAGACGAGGTTGACATGGACGTGGACGGAGTGCACATTTGCCATGATCATGGATGACGCGCGTGGGATCGCCATCGACCACGTCATTGAAGTGTCCCTCCATGTTGCGCATGAGTTCGTCATCAATGATGTTGCCTCCGTAGCAACGCATGACTATTACTATGTTAATAGTTTATATATTAGAATAATTTGTTTAGTAAGAGTTGATAAATGAAATATAAGGACAATAATTTTAAGGAATGTATTAAAATAGTGCAACCTAAACAATCTAAACTAAAATATTTTATGGCCTGCTTTTAGGGGTGGACGTAAAAACCGAAGAACAAAAACCAAAACCGTAAAGACCGAGATTGAAACCGATATGACCTAGAACGAGAAGACCGATTAGAATTTGGGTAGAAAATTAGAAAAGACCGAAATTAGTTCAGAAATTCGGGCATCACTTCTAGGTAACCCGAATAGACCGAAGCGACCGATCTTTTACTTTTTAAGTGAATTACGTACGGAAGCCGCCGAATTTGTGTGCTACTGAGCGTCCCATCTAGTCTCTAGGCCCAACAACTGAGTGGCCCAGCCCAGCGTACTGTAGATCTTCCCGAGACCCCAACTAAGCATCGCCGAGAGACCAATCGATCGCTTCCCAGTCCGGGGCCGATTCCCCTTCTTGCGCCCAAGATCCAAGTGCCCACGCGATGATACCCTAATGCCGCCCGGCGCCCCCTACCTTCTGCCGCCAGGACGCTCCACACCCTCCGTCGCTTCCACGCCACCTTCCGCTGCCTAGCTACCTGCCACCGTTGACCGCTGTGCTGCACGCCCACTAGGCTGCAAGATACTTGGACTCGTCTTAGTGGAAGCTCTCGGCTACAGGAGGCCAAGACGAGTTGGCGAGGGCAACGACATCAAGCTGTTTTTGAAGGTGTCAGTCACTAACGAACAATACGGTCATGGCCAAAGTATTGACCGAATATCCAGCTACCCGAAATTTTTAGTCCCTAAACAATTTCAGTTTAATTCGGTTTTCGTTTCTAAGAGACCGAATTCAATAAAGATCGAAAAATAAAAACAAAAATTTCGGTCAAGACCGAACTCCCACCCCTAGCTGCTCTTAGGCCCATGTATCCCGAGCGGATGCGCACCATCGCCTCCGAGGGTTCACCCAACTCCACCGGCGAGAGTTAAAATAGATATGATTTATATTAAAACTTTATACTTCGAGTTTTTTTTACAATAATACAGTTTTAGCGAGTATAATTTTCTGTTAGATATATGACATAGTTAATAACATAGCAAAGTTTTTTATAAGTATTATTTAACATCTTGTTTTTATATCCAATTGCAATGAACGCAGATGAAAAATACACTTGCATTGCATTATATTTAAACATATTTTGTAACATTATTCTCTTCAGTAATTTTTTTTACAATGGCATAAACTATATATTTTGCATATATATCTCTTAATAGCTGTTTTAGTATATGAGTAGGTAAGCTTATTTATAGAAACATGTATAGAGTAAAACTTCATGAGTAGGAGTAGAATTGGTGTTAAGATTTTTGTTGGTTTTTTTGTGATCAAATATGTCTTTCTAGTTATGGGAAATAGTGGATTCAATATAAGTTGACACGTGTATATGTTATGTACTTGGTATTGAAATATCATTGTTAATAGTAACCACCGACTAATAAAAATTTGTGATGCGCTTCTACAAGTTTCTGCATACATACGATTTGATTATTTTTTATGGTCCCCTGCAATGGGCCTTATATAATCTGCCACATAAACGTTCTCCTAGTAGTTTCTGAAATATAAATCTATGGACAAAATTAACCATGAAAATCTAATTAACACAATTTTAAGTACAACTCCTAGAACTTCTTCCAGAGCAAGACTAGCAACATGTAAGACCGCTATCGTCGATTAGATTGATTTATTCCTACAGATGTGGCGCACACTCTTAGTCCACGTGGACACGATCCTATAAATTGAGTCAGATTTATATTAAATAATATCTTAAACGCAAGTGATATCAATATATATAGTGGTTATTAGCACACACTAACATCAAGGCCCTCGTTCTATCGGGGCCGGGCGGTCGCCCTGCCTGCCCAATCTATGGGCCGGCCCTGACCCTCATGTCCGCTTCTAGGTCGCTTCCCGTCGTTCGACGAGCTGTTGTATCTCTGCCTCTCGCCCGTCGCCTCTGACCTTTGTCATTTTCGTATCTCCGAAATATTTTGTCATTTTCAACTTGCAAATTTGTATGTCTGTAGAATTCTACCTCCCTAATGTAATGCATTTTTTTTGAGAATTTTTTAAAATTAATCATTTTTTCCGTAGTTTTCACCGATTTCCACTAAAAGTTGGCTTCGACCAGATACTTCTACATAAGTAATGCTCCACGTCCATGCATCTAGTGACTAGGCTCATGCAATGGCAAAGATATATTGGCGACGGATTTGTTGTTGTAACAAGCGTGGCGGGTGATGTATGGATAGTTACAACTCATGTGTAACTATCATACGGACATGAATCACGATATAAATCCAACGTCTAATGAGGTGACTTAGATTTAGTTATTTCTCAAGTGACTTAGAATTAGTTGGCATGTGGCATCGTCTCTTAAGCAACTGGAACTCTGGAAGGTAGCGATTGACTAGTTTGTGATTTATTATTTCATGTCAAGGTAATTTTTTCGGTGATGATTGCTATCGTTTGTTAGCCTTCAAAATCCAAATGGATGGAACGCCATGAACTCCATCTAGTTCAGTTACGTCTTACGTGTTCTTGGCTAATCAACTCCTTCTCTGTGATTTATGTGTATAGCTGAAATAAATTCGAAGTACTTGTTTCAATTACTCCCGAGTAGAATTAGGTAGGTAGATAATCTGATATGTAACAATTTCATATCCAGATCACAACCAAGGGATCCTCATATTTTTTTGACTCATTTCGCACTTTTTTCTACTGACTTGTCAACATACTGTATCTTGACATAGCTGATTCGTGATCCCGTTCCTCGCGTGCCCGCTACGGGCGACTCGGGGGAACCTCATCCCGCGCCGCCGCCAGCCCCTCCGGCGCCGCCTCTCCTCCGCCGCTGCCGCTGGCCTCGCCGCGGTGGCGGCGGCTCCCGCTGCCGATGGTGGTTGGGGGTGACCCGCGGTGGACGCTAAGACGACGGCCGGCGTCCCGCTCTTCTCCGGTGCCGTGGCAGCCATGGCGGAGCTCCGTCGGGCGACGGGCGACGAGATGCAGCGGTGGCGGCTGGTGTGGTGCGGCTCGGCGTCGGCGGCCGCTCTGCTTGCCGCCGGCGGCAGCGGCGCAGCCAGGGCCCGATCTGGGCCCAGATGGGCCGGGCGGGCTGGGTTGCGCACGGCTTCGCTTCTCCCTCGCGCTGCGCCGTCTGGTGCGAGGTGGAGGTGGCCGGCTGCGTGCGGCTGGGTGTGCGGGGGCTGCAGCGCGGTCGGCGGGAGTTGGAGGCCTCCCGTCCGGCTTCCCTTGGCCGGCACATCGCGTCGGCTTCGGGAGCGGCACCGCGTGAGCGTGGCTGGGCGTGAAGATGTCCTGCAGCATCTGGACGCCGGGGCGGCGGCCCCGGACTTGGTGGTGGCGGCGCGCTGAGCTAGGAGGTGGCTCAGCGCGAGACGGACCTAGGCCCCGGCGCCTAGCTCTGTATGGTGGCCGTGGACCGTCGGGCGCGCGGGGCTGACGGTGTCTGCGTGCGGGTCTGCCATGGTGGGCTGGTCGGTCCCCGTGTGGGCGGGCGGGTGGTTCGTGTGTCTCCGCCGGGTGAAAACCTTGCCTGGTCGTTGACCAGGACGGGGCGACGGTGACGCCCTCGGGTGCCACTTCCTTCTTGAAGGCGTCGTCTTGGCGGTGCTCCCACTCCTCCGCCCGGAAACTTCCGGGGGAAACCCCAGATCCTCCGTGGATCGGGCGAGGGTGGCGCTTCGGCGTCGTATTCCCCTTGGGGCCTCGTCTTGGATGTTTCACCGGCCAGAGGGACCCGTGGATGTTTGGTGGTCAGCGGCGACGATCTTCTCGTCTTCGGCTAGGTGGTGCGTGGCCCTGGGGCCGGCGTGGATGTCGGAGCGGCGGCTCCGAGCTCGCCTCCGCTGCGGCGCGTTGAGGTGTGTGGGTGTCGACCTTGCCTGCTTGGGCGGTTTCGTCGTCGACCTGTGTGGAGCGTGGCCCGTGGCCAGCGTGGATGTCGGAGCGGCGGCTCCGGATTTCGCCTCCGCTGTTGCGTTGAGGGCCTCCGCTGTGGCGTTGAGGGGTGTCGGCCTTGGCCGCTTGGGCGGTTAGGCCGTCGACTGAGTGTGGTGCGTGGCCTCGGGGCCGGCGTGGTGTGTTGTGTTGTTTGTATCCGGTTTTCGGCCAGTTTTCCTTATAAACTGGCCAATTCACTTCTTCTATATAATCGAAAGGCAAGCCTCTTGCCGGGTTTCAAAAAAAAACATACTGTATCTTCGTTCATCTGTCATAACATATTCCGGGGTCATATAGACATTACACTTCTTATAAGCCCAAGTTTCTTAAGTTCAAACTGTCAAAAAAAAAGTTTCATAAGTTAAAAAAAAAGGGAAATATCAATTTCTAGGAGCTTCTTCTCACCATAGCTTATCTCCACAGAAATACTCCCTCCGTTCCATTTTAATTGACTCACATAAGTACATAATCTTGCTTCTCCATAAGCATAAGATCAAAAGAAGAAGCCTCAAAAGTTAAAACTATTTTTAAAGTCTGATTTTTAGATTATCCACTAGAATTAGAGTTGCTCTCCAGGCACCAAACCGTGTTTGCCTAGCTAGGCCTAGCGCAATGGGCCGTGAATGATAACTACGTATTTTTTAGGGCAATTATAATAACTACGTGGTACAGTCCAGTGGGTTCGTGGACATCAACCCAACGAAAACCATTTCCTCTAACAAAAATCCGGGGGAGACTTGTATATGATCTAGCATCAGATAGGATCCATGAGATCAAATTTTTTGAATAGACAAAACATGCTCAAATAATTTCAAAAAATTGACAATACACATCTATGTTATATATGCAACGTGAAAAATTTGCTGCTTCAAATTCGACCCTTACTTGGAGAGACAAAAAAGAAAATTACGGTGTGAATAGTGCGAAACACTATTCACTCAAATCTGACACTATTCATAGTATAATTTAGTATTTTGTTTCTCTAACTGTATACTGAATTTTGAGCTGAATTTTTTTGGAGTTGTACAAACAATCCGTAGGTATGTTGTGTAATTTTTTCAGATTTTTGAACAACTTTTAAATATTATTTTTGTGACATGATCGTATGATTGCACCTAAATAACAGATCCTATACAAGTCTCCCCCAAAAAACCCAAGTTCTCTAAAGGACCAAAAACATTCGGCAAACGATGTAAAAGTCTGTTCTCTAATTAATAAAGTTGCCCTGGTGGCTTTCTCTAAAAAAACATTCGCTTGACAAAACAAAAGACAAAAAACCATGTTAGCCTAAACAAAACTAAAACATCCACATTCTGAAATTTCCGGTAGTTGAAAGTTTTACCTCACATGTAATATTAAAGATGGAGATCTTTATCTCTTAGATATTGGATATATATTTTGTCTATCTACACTATTGATGTGTATACAAACTGATACTGTATTTGTAGGAAGATATATCTCCTTCCACCTACGCGCATCATCTTTGACCCGTCAATGGTCAAGTATCTCCATTCTTTCCTCTGGTACGACTAGCAGTCTAGCATGCGTTTCTCTTTCTGACTTTCCCATAGTCCTCGAGAGGCTGGACTGACACAATGGAATCCCGTAGCCTCACTAAGGACCTGCTAGGCCAGAACCAGAGTGCAGCGGCAATGACACAGGGAGCGTCGGCGTGCCATGATGGCGGGCAAGTAGAGGGAGATGCCGGCGTCGAACAGGAGGCGGTCGCAGCGTTCTGTGACCTAGAGCCTCCGCTAACCGGCGACGATTACTCATCTTTGGAATTGGAAGTTGGCGAGGAGTTTCAGATGATTGAGGCCGTGCTTGATTTCTGCGGTGATGATGACGAGGTGGTGACCCAAGAACAGCAGGCCGTGTACAACGAAGAATCTGACCACGGCGATGTGGAGACGGCGGGGAAGAGGCTAGCACTTGGTCTGACGGGAAGGCTCCGTCGAATTTTGCTCAAGCTGCGGAAGCCGGCGGAGAATCCCGTCGAGAGCGGTGGTGCGTCGGTCCCGCAGGAGCAGAGCCAGGGCAAGGTCTACGCGTCGCCCGCGCAGAGGCCCGCGAAGGGGCTGGGAGCGGGTTTGATGGCCGGCGTCAACCGGCGCGCCCGATTGAAAGCGGTGGTCAAGTACCTGAGCAAGATCACGACCCTCGCACGCCGGCGCCGTGGCGATGGACCGGGCCGGACGTCTCGGACCATGGCCCCTGGCAGGTCTAGAGCCTCGATCGGCAGGCGCATCCGAAACAGACGCTCTCCGTTGCCGCCGCACCGCCGAGGCGAAGCGACGACTCGATGCTCCAGGTGCAGGACGGAATTGAGAACGCTATTGCCCACTGCAAGCGCTCCCTGGACGCTAGCTAGCTTCGCGTGATTTTAGTTTCTTTTTATGAAACTTGGGCGTGTACTACAACTTATAAATGAGAGTTCAGATTACAGACTCCATGTCTCTATTGCAACTCTCACGGCAATAAAAGAGGACATCCAAAACCTTGCGGAAATCTTTATGCGGATGATGCGACCATTTTCGTGGCACCAATAAAAGAGGACATCCAAAACCTTGCGGAAATCCTTAGTGACTTCGGTGTTGTGACAGGCCTTTGCACAAACTTTCAAAAAAGCTCTGTTGTGCCTATCCGTTGCGGACAATTTGACCTTGACACCATCCTTGATGGCCTACCGGTGGTGAGGGCCACTTTTCCTTTGAGATACCTTGGCCTCCCTCTCTCAGTTTGGTGTCTTCGAAAAGTTGATTTCCAACCGCTCGAAGACAAGTGTGTGGGAAAGATACCCACTTGGCATGGGCGCTTCATGAACATTGCCGGGAGAGGAACTCTTGTTAAATCGGTCCTCACTTCACAAGCCATTTACTACTTGACGCCCCTCATTGTCCCTCCGGGTGTCCTTACCTCTCTTAAAAAGATTGATCGCGCTTTCCTTTGGACGGGAACCGACAAGGTTTCGGGAGGCCAATGTAAAGTAAATTGGGAGACCGTTTGCCGCCCTACATCTCTTGGGGGCTAGGGATTCTTCACACCGACAAGTTCACGCGGGCCTTGCGATTGAGATGGCCTTGGCTCCATTGGAGAGACCCCAACAAGATTTGGGCCAAATCCACTAACCCTTGCACCAAAGAGGATATGGATCTTTTCTATGCTTCCACAACAATCATGGTTGGGAATGGGAAAAGAACATCTTTTTGGGAGGCCCTTTGGCTTGAGGGAGAGAAGCCTAGAAATATTGCTCCTCTCATTTTCGATCTCTCCTCCAACAAGAAATGGTCTATTTCTCAAGCCCTCCTCAATGATGCTTGGATTGGGAAAATCGCCATGACCCAAGACTTCACCATCCACCATGCGCGCCAATATGTGGACCTATGGGTCAAGCTTCAAAGCGTGGCCCTTGAGGACAATTTGGAGGACACCATTTTGTGGAAGCTCTCCGCAAATGGTGTTTATTCGGCGAAGACGGTCTACAAGGCGCAATTCTATGGGGCTCACTCCTCCGACATGAACACCTTGGTTTGGAAAGCTTGGGCGCCACCCAAAACGAAGTTCTTCGCTTGGCTTGCTCTACAAAACCGCCTTTGGACGGCGGATCGTTTGGCGCGCCGGGGACGTCCAAATTGTGGTCTTTGCCCGCTTTGTAAAAGGGTGCCCGAATCGGCCTCTCACCTCCTAGTCCATTGTCGTTTCACCACTCGGATTTGGACCCTCTTAAAAGTTTGGCTAGGGCTACAACACCATGATCTCTCACCTTGGCCAGATCGTTCCCTCAAGGATTGGTGGCGACATATGTCCGGTGTCGGTATGATCAACCGCAAGGCAATGACTTCCCTAGTCCTCCTCATCTCTTGGGAAATTTGGAACGAGCGGAACGCTCGTGTGTTCCGTAACAAGCACACATCGTCTATTAGCATCTTCTCCAAGATCAAGAACGAGGCGAAGTTGTGGGTGATTGCGGGGGCAAAACGTCTTGTAGAATTAATGCCGGGAGAGTAATCCTTTGTTGTAATGTATTTTTGATGTTGCCTGAACACTATGTCCTAACTCTCTCTTATTAAAGAAAATGTGGCAAATCTTTTGCCCCTTGTTTCTAAAAAAACTCTCACGAGCAATTCTAGCCACGCTGGGAGGAACCGTCTCGTGTGACACACCATCACTCCACTCTCTAAAACCCAAAGCAGGAAGCTCATGTGCTGCACTTTTTTTCTTTTCGAAATGGAGAGCGTGCCCCAACCTCTACATTCAAAGGATGCACACGGACGATTTTATTAATAATGAGAGAAAGCAGAAAACCACAAGCCTTACAAGAAGATACATCGATCAACCAAAAGAAACACCGTCCAGCGAAAACTCGCTACACCTACAAGCATGATGGAGGGTTGACAAATCGGAGCCAATGCCCTGACCTCACACACCTACCCACATCATCAAAAACCGGAGGCCCCAACCAAGCTGCACAATGGCTAACTTGGGGCACAAACCGGTATAGCAGACACACGACGCGCGCCAATGGGCACGTTGATACTCCGCCTCCTCCGTCTTCCACCGATCCATCTTCAGGAAATCTCGGATGCAATGACCTTGCTCATGTGCTGCGCTGTTTGCAGTTCTATTAACTTTGCGTATCTTGAAGTCAAGCAGGTTTGCGAGCAGAGGATCGGCTCCGAAAGGAGGAGAGAAGTAGAAGATTTGCTTGTCTCTTTGATTGCCAGTTCATTTACCACCGCTGCATTGTCACACTCAATCAAACGTGTTTATCAGGAACTGTTAAAATGGCTTTTAACAGCTCGGGAGCCAAAAGTGTTTTCCGTTTTAATCCTTACAAATCACCTATTGCTTCAGCTATTTAGGCGTTTGGGTAATGAGCTATTATACCCCTCAGGCTCCTCGTTCTTCATCCTTTAAGAAACTAGCATCCACATTCATCTTTTGCCAACGAACATCAGGCCTTTGTCAAATATTAGTGGACTTTGGTGTAATTTGTGCACATATATCACTCAAAAGATATATAAAGATATAGTAGCCAATATTTACAAACTGAGAAATATCAGTGGACTTTGGTGCCTTTTTATTTAGCTTATCATGTTCTTAATAATGGATTTTGTATGTGATGATATAAAACCAAAACATTATATTCTACATGTCTCGTCGTGACAAACTATGTCGTTTCAGAAAATTATTTAGCCTATGTTTTATTGTTATTCTCATATATTGGTGTGTATAGTTTTTGAGAAACTTTCGAACCAAAATTAAAGCTAAATTAATATTTATTACCTAATCCTTCCGATATTTAAAATGGCCCCTAAGAGCATCTGCTCCCGGTGATACAAAGATGACATTCCCATGCCATACAACTTTGAAAACTTTTACACATGTATTTTTAAGCATAAGTTCTATGGCCCGTGCAAAAACAATTATTGCTTCATAAACGCTTTTACGAACACCATGTTTTTCGACCTAGAATACAACATATACATTTTTTCCATGAAACATTATAAGCACATGCATGTTGTCAAGAAATCATAATTGTGTGAAACTATTGATTAAGTATTTTGATGATTTTACTCTTCATCCTATACCCACTCCCTTAAAACCGTGGGTTCCGCTTGTGTAGTCGTGATTTCAACATCAATCCTCGAGAAGCTTCCACATATGCCTACTTAACCATCTAACACGATATGAGTTGTGTATATTCTTAAAATATTGACAAAGTAATATCACTATCTAAATGTAAACATAGTCATGTATTTAAAAAAATAATTAAATAAGAAAATTATTCTGCAATGCTCTAGTTTGTAAAAAAAAATCCCGGTGTATTTAATATTTATCCTAGCATGTGTGTATATTCCACACATGTCCTATTTCATGTCTCTTTTATTTTCTTTGTGAACCTTATTCTCCTCGGTCAGGTGGGTTACCTATATTTATATTAGTGGATTTCATTAATTAAATTATGCATGAGAAGTTTATAAAGAAAACTAGCCAAAAACCGGAGGTGCCTTACATGTCCCCCGGCAGGGTAGGCCCCAACCATACAATTCTGAGCTGAACGAAGCAAACACCAAACAATCTGTATGGGAATTGACGCGATGACCGAAACGTGTGGCGTTCATCCTGGGAAGCCACGTCTCGTCAGGAGACCGGAGAGGCGGTATAGCACTCTTCCACCAGATCTCCTCGATTTCTTTGACGTAGGCGAATTTGGGTCCCTGCCTCTAATTTTTGTCTTATGTACACGTCTTGCAATAAGAAAAGACATAAGTTAGCGTCTCACTGATGTATAGTAGACCTTAGTCCGGTATCGTGATGATTGCCATCGTACTTACGTGATCTTTTTGCAAAAAAATTATGTAAACTACTCCTTCCGTTCTCAATTACTTTGTGTTCCGCGTTTAGTCAAAATAAAATAAGTGAAGAATACAAAAAAATGGAGACAAAATAGTTTAGATTCCATATGCAAAGTTGGACTCCTAAAACAAAAATTGAATTATTCGCATATTTGAGTACTAAAGATTGTTTTAATATTTTAAAATCGGAGCTAGCACCTTGCTATAATATATCGCATCATCTTAGGGTTTATTTGATTGATATGATTTAAAAAAACACGGGAGTAGGTAAACATGGATCCTATGACTGAACTTGAACCAAAATTTATTTGATTGCATGCTAAACAAAGGTTGCTTTCCCAGATATTTGAATCATATTTTTCATAAAGTACATATATTACACAAGAATATATAAAGAAACCCTAATTTAATCTACAACTAAAATGGGTCATACTTCAGTCGGCAAGAAGTATTCGCTATAGCTACAAGCTCTTATTTTTTCTACGTGGGAATTTGGGGAGTTCTATTCAACAATCAAAGCCCAGCAGAAGATTGATTGAAGGTTAGGCTCTTTTATTGGCTTTTCCCTTTGATTTATAAGTCCAAAAAGCACCTAAATATGTGCTTTTGGCTTTTGACTTATGCCATCATGCGACATAAGCCAAAAGCCAAAAATCAAAAGCACCTATTTAGATGTTTTTTGTGCTTATAAGCCAAAACCAAAAGCCAAGAAAAAAGCTTAACTAGAAAAGACTTGTAACAAGCATACCCGAAGGCGAGTCTAGCCAGCATTCGGTTGTCGCCATCGTACTAGCTAGCTTTTGCACAGATGTGAGTAACTGAATTATCTGAACAGTATACATGCTGAATAGGAAAAGAAGTAAAAGAACAAGCGATCTCCCCAATTTCTGATAAGATAGGGGCCACCATTGATCTTGGAGAGTGGTGCGCAACCAGAGATTAACCATCTCCAAATTATCTGTCTCCAACAGAACTTTTTCATAGCAACCAAATCTCGCAAAGATGACACCGTCGCGCATTGCGAGCACTTCTGACACCAGCGGATCGGTAACTCCAGGATATGGCTTACACCAAGCGGCCATGAACTTGGATCGGGACCTGGCGATCCATGGCGATACTGCCATCAATATTGATCTTCATCCATCCCTCATCAGGCGGAAGCCAGCCGTGACCTGGCAGGATCCTCGCCTGATCCCTAGGGATATCAAGCAGTGCAAGAGACTCATTCGTCAACTTCAAGGACTGGCTCGGCCCCAGACCCTCCTTCTGCCTCTGCTCGCCCTGGGTCTTCACCACCTCCCATTCTGCCTCTGCTCGCCGCAGCCCTGTGATCGATGAGGTAGGCGGCTCATCGTAGCTCGAGCTGCTCACTGGCTTCGGCGGCGACGTCTCGTCGTCGCACTCAACCTCGTCGGCGAGGTGGACACTAGACGCCGCTGCACAATGACAAGTCCGAAAGGGTTAGTTCTGGTAGTGATTGGCTAAAAACTGAAGTGATGAGAAAGGCAAAAGTTGCCATGTTCTGGGTGGAATTTGATAAATGGAATTGAACTGTCAAATGGTAAAACACGCAATGCTAATACTCGAGGCCACAGAAATCGCAAAAACTGAGTCTGAAAAAAATAAACAGTCGTTTTGTACAGCATCTGCTACTATTCTAATATGCGAAATTTGGGCCAACCGATAATGCCTTGACAATATCCGTAGTTTTTTTTGTGGACATCCAGGAGCTGATTAGTTATACTAGTAGATCTGCACGTGCCATGCACGCCGCGACAAACATTGCAAATTCTAATAAAAATATTTCTAAGTTACAATTTCATTAATTCTGAAAATCATGTACTGTAACACAGTAGTAATTGGGCACACAAATTGCAATCATATCAAGATATAAGCTCAACAAATAACGCATGTTTAACCTATTAGGGGTATTACATTAATGTGTTTGAGCGAAGGGCTGAAATATATTTTTGAAATGAATCCGGTGTGATAAAGGCAACGACTGCAAGGGTAAAAAGCTTTCAGTCCTCATAGCACTTACTTATGCAGAAATAAAAAATATAACTAACTTTTAAAAGTGTGTTAATTCAGCGAATGTGCCGCCAATTTTCTAGTGGAATTAATACTTTGAGCTAGAAAGTTTGCAAGAGGTTCCATAGAAGATGGATCAGTGTTCGGCACTTATTTCAGAAGGAAAATAAACAAAATAAACAAAATCTTGTTAGAACATGGTTATGATATTAATTCCGACTAACATTATACATAATAGTACCAAATATAGGATTTAAACAAGATTAGCTTGGATGTCGGGTAATCTTACCAAAATTACATGTACCCAGTGCTACTTCTACCTATCATATAGCTGAATCTAGTCAAGGCAATCTTCTCTACTGCCTTACAATGGGGCTAAACTTAAATGTTGGCTCTAATATCATGCAAAGGGAAACTATAGTTACAAATGCTTACATTACTTGTGCTGATACCGCAGGGAAGCAGTCCATGTCCAGCAACCAGACAGAACATCATAATACAGTAGGTTTGATAATTTCCTCTGCTTCAGCTACAAACAATCACAATCCATATTCATTTACAATACGCAACTCTTCCTTCCGCCCAGACCACGTACGAAACATCGCTCTGAACCGTATAATCAAGATAGAAATGATGCTAAACCTAACCTCCAAAGGAACACAATTATCATGCTGATGCTGCATCTCACAAAAAAAATCAGTAGATTGCTAGGAAATTAGCAAGCTTGGCAACACAATCTCCGAACTAATTCACAATACAGCTTTGCCTGCACTGCAATACATAGTATGTTTCGTTTTCAATTAAATCAAGAGAAATCAACTGTGTTTAACATGGAAGATTAAAATATATGGCACGTAAAAAATTATAAGTTTGCCGATTTCTTACGTTTGCTAAAACATGACATTGTATTCCCCAATAATTCCAGTGGGTACAGACATCTGACTGGCGAAAGAAAGTGAAGTTTGAGATGAATTCTAATAAAGAGACGACGGTTTTTTTTTTGCAAAGAATAGAATGGGCCATAGTATTCAGTGGTATTTTGCGATACCTGCGAGACAGAGAGATTGTCCACGTGCAGGGCCTCGTACTCCTCTCAGAGAAAACGCCTCTCCTTCGTCTCCCCTGCAACACAAATACACATAGCAATTCGTTGAACACCTGCGGGACAATCAAAACAAACTGGCTGAGAGGGCTCTGAGAGACTGATGTAGAACATTGGTATAATTAATCCAAGAAATCTAGGCTTCTACTGGTTCAGAAAACTATTTAAGAATGATCACACAGTGATGTTTAGTACAATGTCCAACAGAAACGATAAGCAAACAATACAGAGAGGGTTGTACACCTCGAGCTCCGTCTTGAACATGAATGAGCGCTGCTGCTCGCACTGCATGGACACCAGCATATCATCGAACACTCTCCTAAACGTCATGGATCGGATTAGCGTAGCACTGCAGGTTAGGTGGTAATGGAGGGGTTGGGATTTGATCTCACCGGCCGATGTCCACTGATTATCATATGCTGGTAATTATTAACCTGCAGACCCTGACGCCATGTACTACATATGCTGGTATTATCATCAATCGCCCACTTGCAGACCATGACTGCTGGTAATTATCATCACCGGAGCCGTGCGGGTTGGGCCTGAACCCGAAGGCCACGGGGCGGGCAGGGTGGAGGAGAGCTTCCTGCATGGCGGCGGCTCCTTTGCATCGGATCTCTCCGCTCCGCAGACCCCGGTTAAGCGGCCTCGCCGGGCGGGGCCAGGCGGCGCGAGAACGGCGGAGCGGGCGAGCAGCTCCGACGGATGTTCGGCTCCTCGGCGTCGAACAGCCAGGACACCTCGGCTCCTCCTCCTCCTGCGTCCGTCCGCCTCCGCCTGCAGCCACCTCGAGGAGCTCGCCGAAGCGGCGGGAACGGCCAGCGAGAAGGGGAATCGGAAGTCCACGTCGAGGGGAAGCCGTGCCAGTGAGCGGCGGCGCGGGATTTCGCGGATTTTGGCCGGAATCGGCCGGTTACGGTGGGCTAGAAAGGGGATCGATGGGATGTGAAACTTCCCGATTCCGGCCTGGAGAGCGAAACAAAAGGACGAAATGGTACGGTGGCGGTGTTGAGGTGGTGCTCAACATTGTTGGGACGTTTCTGGTCATTGGATGCAAATCGATCGGTCTAAATTTAATGTATCCGATCAAGTTTGCTCTTTTAATAGTAGTATAGATAATATGCAGGAGCTGATTAGTTATATAATATGCTGCCGCAGCTTCCTTCTGATTAAATAAAGGCTAGGCCACGAATTCAGAATGCATTTATCTTTTTAAACATCATCAAGCAATATTTGCTGCCTACATTTGTCGGAGAATTGCGAGCTCTTGGAGCTTGAATTGGAAGACTTGGGCACCACCTAGGGTGAAGTTCTTCGTGTGGCTAGCTTGCCTGGATTGATGCTGGACGGGGGAAAGGCTAGCACGTCGCGGACTACCACATCAAGTGAGCTGCCCGATGTGGACAAGGCGGCGCAATCAATGTCCCACATACTCACTGGGTGTTCGTTCTCACGGACGATCTGGCATAAGGTGCTATCCTGGATACGATCGACTTCCAGGCCGCCGGTTGTGGAGGACGATTTCGTGGATTGGTGGTCGTTGGCACTCAACTCCACCCCCCGCTTGCTGCGTAAGGGCACCTCTTCGGTGATCATGCTCACGGCGTGGTGGATTTGGAAGCAACGAAACGTGATCGTCTTCGACAACGCACGTCCCTCAGTTAGCACTTTGGTGGAAACCATCAAGACTGAGGCTCGTTCTTGGGTGAGCGCGGGGACACGTGGTCTCGCACATCTTCTCCCCTAGTCTAGGTCACTGGGTTGAGTTGTATGGTGTGGGGTGGCCTCTCTGAAGGCTTGTAAATAACTCTTCTATCTATCAATGCATCGAAACACAATGCTTTTTGCGTTTTCGTGAAAAAAGTTGCAAGAACTTCCATTAATATTTACATCCATCGTCTTTGTTAAAGTATGGAATTCTCACCTAGAGCTTATTTCATCTGTTCATTAGATAAACTAAAACTATGCTACAGGTAAATTGAAAGGTTTCTAGAATGCAACTTACAAGCAGATGATACTTCAGAGAGTCTAACAAGTGCAGCCAAAAGGTGTCTTTCTTGATCCTAGTTCAAGACAAATATGAAATGTTAGCAAATTGATACAAGTGCGTATGGAATGCAAATGTATTGCTGTCGTACTGAGTTGTATAAAAGTTCAAGGGGGTTCTCACTTTGAGGATATACTTCGCTGTCTCTAAATTATTTGGACCTTGCTTTGCTTTAAATAGTTCTTCAAGCTGCAAATCAAACATGTGAGGCGAAAGCTAATTATGGCACAATACTTCGTAATACAACAGATAAAAAAATGCATACACAAGTGCACAACAAATGGTGACACAAAAGAGACGGAAAGAGAAACAAAGAATGCAACAAACTGACAACCTAACTAAAGAGTTTGCTATAACTCAAAAGAAATAGAGAATGTAGGGTAAGACATTATATATGAAATAAATTGGTACAAAATAGAAACGCGAAATATTTGTCTTCGAAACATATCAGTATATCACTGGCACGTAATATTCAAACTTGTCGGTAACCGATGGAATATTTGGAGGAATCAGGCCTCAGGAGGATTCTCCTGCAGCTAAGTTTTCCTGTCATTTACCCTTCCAAGAAGAGAGGAACGGAAAGTGGAGAAGGCTTCCGAGACGGGCGTCGCCGCCGCTGATCTGTTGCGGCCACCCGACGGCGCGATGCCGAGGAGGAGGTTGACCTTAGTTCCAGGCGCTCTCTCGCAGTCCTCGCCTGGTTCGGGTTCTCGTTTCTCCGCACTCTCGGAGGAAGAAGATGCGGAGGGAGAAGGAGAGGAACACGTTGCGGTGAGCGCGGCGGAGGAGGTCCTTGCGGATGAATGGACGGTGTCGCGCGACGATGTTCGCCGACCGCCCAAGTCCGATGAGGAGATCGAGAAGGAGTTCTGGGAAGACATTGGTTTCCCGACTCCGGCGTCACGCGTTTGGGAGAAAGGTTCGCCGTCGTCCACCGTTGAACACCAAGGTATGGAATTGTCTTCTGTGTGCAGGTCTCGGGATGTGGAGCAAGCCGGAGGACGTGATGATCCGCCGTCGCCTCAAGACCTCGGCCGAGTGGGGAGGCGGGTGGAGGATCACCGCAGACTCGGGCGCTGCGGATGCCGCGGCTTCGGATGGGATGGCGTGGTCCTGTACCGCGGCCTAGGATCACGCCGCCCCCGTGCCTTGGCGACTTCTTCCCGGACCGTGCTGGGGCGACGACGACGCAGGCTGAGCGGATTACGCCGGCGGCGGAGAAATGGTGGATCGGGCGGCGGACGCGGCTGACGCGGGGATCGCGGTTACGTCTGAAATTCAAATCCCGCAGACGCTGCCGGTGGGGCCCAAGGGCGGACGAAGGGTGGCCGTCGATCTCCGTGGGAGCATCTCAGCCATTGGTACGAGGGCTTGTGGAGGTCCGATCGAATCAAGTCTTCGCTTCCATCCACGACGCCATCGCCCACGGTCGCCGCTGCCATCTCCGTTCGCCATCGGTGCTCCTCGCAGTCATCCACTCCTTCCCCAGGACCGACGCCCCCACTCCAGAGAGCTCTACGAGATCCTTCGCGGAGGTTGCCGCTGCGCCTCCGCCGATGGCCGCGCCCCCGGGCAGGGAGGACATCCGTCATGGGCGCCGGCGGCTGCTGCGGTGGTCAAGGCCGTGAGCGGGGTTTGGCAACAGCGCGGGTCCTCCAACCTTCGCACCTAGACAGCACGGCGTGGGGCAGCAAGGGATGCCGGCTGCGGCTTCGGTTCCGGCCGGTCCTCAACCTCCGGCGGGGTTCGCTTTCGGGGCCGTGGCTCAGGCACCGGCACGGAAGAAGAAGAAGAAGAAGACCGGGAATCAGAGTCATGGGCAGCAGCAAGGGGGCCTGGTCGCGGCCGGAACGCAGCAGACTGCGAATCAAGGGGGCATGGCTCCTACCAATGCGACGGGTGGTCAGCAACTGGTTCCGGCGACGGCGCAGCCGACCGCTGTCCCGACACAGGTCGTGGTCCCGGAGGTGGGGGCTGGTGAGACTCAGCAACCCAAGAAACTGAAGTCATGGTGCTGGAAGTGTGCGGTCAATACTCATGCAACCAAAGAATGCCCCGCAAAACACTACTGCTTCATATGCGAGAACGCGAAACATCCGACTCCGATGTGTCCGACGCTGAAGCTCCCGAGGCCTATGATACTTGTTGTGGGGCAGGGACACAAGGATACGATGTTTATGCAGTTCCCGGACAGTTTGTATAAGGCTAATTTGGTCCCTAGTGATTCTCCAGTTGCTCTTGTGATGGTTCAGGGTACGGCCGCCACCGCGAAACAGGTTGAAACACAGGTGGCTAGACTATGCCCGGCTCCGTCTTGGAAGTGGGAGGCAATTCCAAATGGCACTGATTCTTTCACGGTCAATTTCCCGACCAAGGAGGATTTGCTTCGATTTGATGGCATTGAGCTTGGAGTTCCTTCTCAGGACACCAAGCTAGCGTTCAGTCAGTGGAAGCCAGAGGATGTGGCGCACAAGTTGGAGCTACATCAGCAATGGGTTCATGTCACGGGGGTGCCTAATCCTCTGAGGCACTTCTGGGGTTTGTGGGCTGTGGGCACACTCATTGGGACGACGATTGATGTGGATATGCTTGCCCTACGTCGTCGAGGGGTAGTCCGGATATTAGTGGGGATGATGTCTGACGGTCTGTTCGACAAGGTGGATGATATTGGTCCTTTCATTGCTACGGATGCGGTTTTGCGTCTAAAGGGTTTCGACTTCACTTTCCGGCCAGAAAAAGAGGACTTTATTCCGGAAGCTGACTTTGTTCCGTTTGTCTGGCAACGCAAAGGAAAAGATGACTCGGATGATAATGGGATGGAGGAGGACGGCCCTGGTGAGTACTCTACTCACGGTGGTTCTTCCAGGGGGCAAATGTATCCAACATGGCTATTGACCCTAGTCCAGTTGGCGGAGGAAGGCAAGGGCAAGGTGCACCGACGGCGGCGTTGGGTATCGCTGTCACACCGTTTAACCCCAACCCGCAGACTCCGAGGGCTATTGAGTTGGTGAAACAATGGAGGAGCGCCGGTGGCCTTGGTGATGCTAAGGATCCTTTTGGACAATAACAGCGGACTGGACAGAAATCAGTTGGGTAAAAAAACCAGTCTGGGGTGTACAGGGAAGGATCGTGAGCTGCTAGTACATGTAGCTTGTGATGTATTCAAAGCTGTGCATGCTGACAGGCCGGAACTAGGAGATACTACTGCTGTCGTACGAGAGCCTAGCCAGTCGGTGGCTGCTGGGCTGAACATGGTCGCCTGTGCAGCGAGCAGCAATGCAGCTGCGGTGACGCCTAGGCCTCAGGAGACGGGTGCCGGGCTGGTACCTGCTGACCGCGCAGAGGGAAACTCCAGCGTTAGCGCGCCTGCTGGGCTGCATCATCTCACCGGTGCGGCTTGCAGCGGGGGCGCGACGAAGGCGCTCGGGCCGCTGTTCACTGCCTGTGCGGCGGATAGCAGGGGAGGCGTGACGGAGCTGAGAGTTGGCTCGCTGAGTTGTCCAATGAGGGGCAGCAGTGCGGGTCACGACTCGCCAGCTCGTTCCACGGTGGAGGAGGATTCTACGTCACCACTGTCCTCCCCCATAGTGGCGTCGACTACACCAGCGTCTCCGTCTCCTACCACAGTGGTTGAGAGGGCTGCTACATCGCCTTCGCCCTCTCCCATTGTGGCTGCACCAGTGGGGGTACGCCGCTGCCTTTGGTGACGCCTAGGCGCAGCGGACGTCATCTCACTGGGAGGGATGGAGCTTCAGCGACGGACGAGGATTCTTTGGCGAAAGCGATGCGTCGCAAAGCCGAGTCCTTTTCCACCCCTGTTGCCGGTACGTCCCAATCTACCAAATCATTTCTGTCTTTTCCTTCGTCTACTTTATCTGCTAAGTTATCAGCGGTAGGCGTTAGCTTAGGGAGAAATGAAAAAGAGGTGGTTTTTTCGGCTAATGTTCTGAAACATGTAGAGTATGATCGCCGTAAGGTGTTAACTAGTGTTTCGCGTAGGCCGGTAACCTCTCCTGTAGATGATGATGATGCGAATGACACAATAGATGGACAGCTTCTATCACATCTTGTAGGAGAGGTTACTGAAGTGGATTTGGACGAGGCGGGGCTGGGATCCTTCGATGACCTGTATGCTTCCAGCCGGAGATCTAAATCCGCTAAAAATAAAAAGAATCAAGTTTCGCGTAAAAATGCGAAAAAGTCAAAATCTCCAAGAGTTTCCCGATGAATGGCATATTTGAAAATAGCAGAGGTCTAGGCGACTTGGCTAAACATTTGAATATTGCGCATCATGTGAGGGATCATAATCTGGATTTCCTGGCTATCTCCGAGACGGGTAGACGAGACTTTCCGAGCACCCTCCTAGACCGCCTTTCAGGTGGGGTGGATTTTGCTTGGCATTCTTGTCCCCCTCGAGGGAGATCGGGTGGCATGTTACTTGGCATTAAAACTGATACCATGGAGTTGTTGGATCGTTCGGATGGTGAATTCCATATTAAGTTTCATATCCGCAACAAATCCGACAATTTTATATGGAGTTTGGTTGCTGTGTACGGCGCTGCCCAAGAAGAGTATAAGGCCGCTTTTCTTCGAGAACTGGTTAACCTAGCTAGGGATAACCCATACCCTATTCTTATAGGAGGGGATTTCAATATGCTAAGGTACCGTTACGAGAAAAGCAAGGGTAGATTCGACGGTCATTGGCCTCACTTATTCAATGCTGTGATTGATAGCTTGTCTTTAAGAGAGGTTCATATGACGGGGAGACAATTCACTTGGGCTAATTGTCTTCCCGAGCCGACATATGAGAAGCTAGACCGTGTGCTAATGGACTCCCGTTGGGAAGATAAATATCCATTGGTGACGGTCCGTGCTTTGGAGCGTATTGAGGCTTTCTCGGATCATGCCCCCATACTTCTTTCTACAGGAACATTGAAGCCACCTGTTAAGTCTCAATTCAAATTCGAATTAGGATGGCTGCTACGGGATGGTTTTGATGATCTGGTAAAAAGAATATGGGCACAACCGGTTGTGGGCGACAGTGCAATCCAACGTTGGAATAATAAGTTGCGCAATTTGCGTAAATTCCTTCGTGGATGGGCGAGGCACACTACCGGTATGCTTAAAAAAGAAAAAGAGCGCTGTGTTCCATTATAGATGGGCTTGATAAACTTGCAGAAGAACGTCCCTTGTCAGCAACAGAGAGTGACCTGAAAAGGCACTCGAATGAGCAAGTGGGTCGTATGCTGCGGGAGGAAGAGCTCAAATGGTACCAACGATCTAAGGCCCAATTTATTCTGCAAGGGGATTCGAATACAAAATACTTCCATAATGTTGCTAATGGCAGACATAGGAAGAAATGTATCCATTCTCTTCATCAGGATGAGGGCTTGATCGAAGGACAGGATCAGCTCAAGGAATATATCACAAACTACTATAAAGGTTTGTTCGGGGCTCCCGAGGAAGGAAACTTTTCTCTTGATGAGTCTCGAACGAATGATATAACCCAAGTTACTCCTGAGGAAAACAACTTTCTTATTGCTCCTTTCTCTGAAGAGGAGATAAGTAAGGCGGTTTTCCAGATGGAGCACAACAAGGCGCCTGGACCTGATGGATTCCCGGCTGAGTTCTATCAGCACTTTTGGGAAACCGTTAAGTCTGACTTATTCGAGTTGTTTGGCTGTCTTCACGCCGGAGAACTGGAGCTATTTCGCCTTAACTTTGGGGAAATCGTTTTGCTGCCTAAGATTCAGAATGCCGAAAGGATACAACAGTATCGTCCTATATGTCTTCTGAATGTTAGCTTCAAAATCTTTACTAAAGTAGCAACCATTCGGTTAAATTCCGTGGCGGATCATGTGGTAAAACCTACCCAAACTGCTTTTATGCAAGGGAGGAATATCCTAGACGGGGTCGTGGTTCTTCACGAGACCGTACATGAGATGCATACGAAAAAACTAAATGGGGTGATATTCAAAATAGATTTTGAAAAAGCCTATGATAAGGTTAAATGGCCGTTCCTACTACAGACTCTGAGAATGAAAGGTTTCTCGGATGAGTGGTGTGCTTTGATTCAGAATTTTGTGTCCGGGGGTAGCGTGGCCATAAAAGTCAATGATGACGTTGGTCGCTACTTCCAAACAAAAAAGGGATTAAGGCAAGGTGATCCTTTATCGCCGATACTATTTAATATAGTGGCAGATATGTTAACGATCATGATTGAACGTGCAAAGACGGATGGCCAAATTGAAGGAGTGATTCCTCACCTTGTCGATGGGGGGCTCTCTATCCTTCAATATGCAGACGATACAATTCTCTTTATGGAACATGATCTAGATAAGGCTGCGAATCTGAAATTGATATTATCAGCATTCGAGCAATTATCGGGATTGAAAATCAATTTCCACAAGAGTGAATTGTTTTGCTTTGGTGAGGCTCAAGAAGCAGCTGCTCAGTATGCCGATATATTTGGTTGTGAGCAAGGTCAATTTCCAATAATGTATCTTGGAATTCCAATACATTACCGGAAATTAACTAATGCAGAATGGCGCCACGTCGAGGAACGTCTTCAAGCTAGGTTGTCTAGTTGGAAAGGAAAGTTGCTTTCTCTTGGTGGGAGGTTGGTTCTCATTAATTCAGTACTAACAAACATGGTACTGTATATGATATCCTTCTTCCAAATACCAAAAGGAGTCTTGCATAAATTGGATTACTTCCGATCAAGATTCTTTTGGCAAGGAGATGGTGAGAAAAAGAAATATAGATTGGCTAAATGGAATGTTGTTTGTCGGCCTAAGGATCAGGGTGGGCTGGGTATTCATGACCTTAACGTCAAGAACTCGGCCCTTCTAGGCAAATGGCTTTTTAAGCTGCTTACTGAGAATGGGATATGGCAAACACTCCTTAAAAGAAAATACATTGGAACAAAGGCGGTTTCACAGGTGTACTGGAAACCTGGTGACTCCCACTTTTGGGCCGGACTGATGGCGACAAAGAAACATTTCTTTCGCTTCGGAGTATTTAATATTAAGGATGGTCGGAGATTAGATTCTGGGAGGACAAATGGTTAGGTAATACTACCCTCCGGGATCAATATCCAGCCCTATACAATATTGTGCGTCATAAAGGAGACACTATTGCCACTGTCATGCAATCTTCTCCTCCGAACGTGACGTTCAGGCGAGATCTTTGGGCCAAGACTCACGTCTTGGAATTCCTTGTTGGTACGGCTGAATTCGGTACAGCTCACACAAGGTCCTGATGAGTTTCATTGGAATCTATGTGCGAATGGAAAATTCTCCGTGGATTCCATGTATAGGGCGCTAGTACATTCCGATGTGCCAGTCGATGATAATAAAAAAATATGGCAAATGAAGATTCCACTTAAAATCAAAGTATTTACGTGGTATCTTCGTAGGGGAGTCATTCTAACTAAGGATAACCTTGTTAAACGGAATTGGCATGGAAGTACGAAGTGTATGTTTTGTCCACAAGATGAGACAATAAAACACTTATTCTTCGAGTGTAGTTTCGCACGTTCTATATGGTCATCCATCCAGATAGCGTCTAACTTATATCAA
Source organism: Poa pratensis (assembly GCA_947311845.1). Taxonomy (NCBI): domain Eukaryota; kingdom Viridiplantae; phylum Streptophyta; class Magnoliopsida; order Poales; family Poaceae; genus Poa; species Poa pratensis. The sequence goes on along the minus strand of CAMZMU010000036.1, from coordinate 29,437,879 downwards.
CCAAAGTCTGTGGCTAATGTTTTTGGCAACTGGCTACATGGGATTGATAGAAAGTACAAAAACGTTATTAGGGTGGGAGCGATAGCCGTAATATGGTCGCTGTGGCTAAGTAGAAATGACAAGGTTTTTAACGATAAAGATGTTTCTCGTTTACAGGTCCTTTACAGGTGCACAAATATTCTCCGTTCGTGGTCCACCTTACAACGGGAGGGACATCGAGGCCTCTTTACGGAGGCATGTGCACGTTTGGAAGAGGTGGCGAGGGATATTTTTACCCGTCATGGATGGTCGCTTGATCGCCGGATCGGTGCTGCATAGGCGATCGCAGTCATCTACAGTGCTGGCGTTTTATTTATTCTCTCATGATTGTAATACGCCTAGTGCTTTTTTACCTTTTTGTTGTCACTTGGATTGCGGCTGTGTGCATTTTTGTGATGCAGAGGCCGGGTGTAATACTTAACTTTAAGTAATAAAGCCCTTTATCTAAAAAAAGTTTTCCTGTTTGACCAGAAGGGGAATACACGTACCTTGTTTACAAGGCAAGAAGTTTGGAGAATCTTAATTATATCGGATTCATGATCTACATTTCCAACACTGTAATTGATGACGCCCAGGCTCTTAGATCTGCTCACTGGAGACGACGCTTCTGCTCCCCTTTCTCTTGATGCTTCCATATCTTTACGAACGCCCCAAGGAACATGACCAGCATTTGATTGGCTGCGCTTTTCTTGGAACATGGGAGATAAAGCGCATCTAGGCTTCATTGCACAGGGTGGTGTCCTTCTATCAAGCAGATCATGTTTGGGACTTTCCTGTCAACAGTTAAAATCAGCATAAAGGTCCAGAATATTGTAACTGCACATTCAACAGCCTTAAGCCCTTAGTGATTACTTTAAGTTATTTAATTCTGATGATAAAAACATGCATACTTTCTGAAGAAACACACATACACAATAAAGTTTAATTTTCATCATTTATAGTCTACATAAAATATAGATGGGCATAATAGATGAGCGATGATAGCCTCCTACAGAACAGTTTGGATATCAGTTTTCACAACCTTATAGTTAAAAGAACATGCATGGAGATTAGGATTGCTGGCAGAGGAACATAAGTACATATTACATATTCCAGGCTGAGTGCAAATGTTACAAGAGAAGTAAAATTACATACCACCACCACATTAGAATCTGCCTCGGGCAACTGTGCAGCGCAAGGGGGGCATTTGAAGTATGGTAACGCACTCCCACATCCAGATTTCAACTTCTTATCAGGAACAATGGTGTCGGGATCAAAACAAGGACCTTTTGTGGTGCTATAAGAGGTACGTAATATGCCAGTGTTCCTGTGCCATAAATATTAGTCACTCGAACTGCAGAAAATCAAACACTACGTGATTTCAGAACATTATCACCTTGCTGGTGGCATTGTGTGGTCTGGCATTGGTGATTGTGGAGCCAATGAGGTGAAGGACTGTCCAGTTTTGTCCATCTTATCAGGAACCTCCGCACATCAATTACAAGCAGGAGTCTTCTTCCTACGACCAGAATAATTTGCTAAACTAAGTTTCCTGCTCAGAACAAAGAAAGATTATACGAAACTGCAGTGCAGACAAGTCTTTGAGTAAGCATTCGTTTTGATTGCTAAGAAGTTTAGACATCACCTCAAAGATTTGATATAATCATTTGAACTGACCCTTGCAATAACTTCTTGATGCTCAATGTATGATAATCTAAGTTCGTTTCTTAACTTAGAAAGAAGCCTAGCCTGTATATATGAGATCCATAGGTAAAAGAGTGGTTAAGAACACATACAAATGCAACCATACTAATTATGATATCTGGAACAAATTCAGAACATAAGAACAGATATAACGAGAGCTGGTGTCACAAGACACAGGAATAACAAAATAGTGATAAAAGCTTTCTTTTAGTAGAATGTAAAATAAACTGAGGATGCAACTGATTTTCCCCAAAGTTTACATACCAATGCAATAAAATAAGCTCAGAACGAATCATTGAAGGAAAAAAGATATGATCAGGCGAAGCACAAGCACTCCAGACAAAGTTCTGTATAACGTTTTGGTCATAATATTTTTGAAACTGTCTTGAATGTGTTGTCTTTATTCTTGTAATTATGTGTTTGTACAACTCTATTCTTCTATAAAGTTTGGCAGTGCTCCTTCTATTTCCTCAGAAAAACAAGTTCCGTATTAAAAAAGTCTGAAAGATATGGTCCAGCAATTCCTATTGTTTGTGATTTGCTTAGTAATAATTCACAACCATTCGTGTAGGTACAAGAACTATGGCTGATATACCCATGAGAGGAGGTCCGGCTGAGCACAGCAAGCTCTTAACACAGAAGCATATGCTGATCGCGCCAAGCAGTGTATCTGAAATGCAGCATCTCCAGCATCTGGTATCACACATTTAACATCTAGAGATTTGTTAGCAACTTCAGCATTACCAATAGTTCCCTTATAAAACCAAGATCTGCAACAAGAAATGCAAAGCCAAATCAATCAATTTGTCGCATGATCATTGGTAAGGAGGCAGGAACAAGAATTTTGATAAGACCCCTATAGAACATGAGATTAGTACTAGGTATTAACTAGAGCACCAAATATAGAGAAATATTAGATATTTGAAAATGTAGAACACATAGAAACTTAAGTCTTTCTGCCTGCATACATTTTCATTCTGAGAAACAATGCTACATATTCTTTTTAGGTCAACCATACAACAAATACTCACCTCAAACACTTGATGTGCTTATTTGTACTGGCCTTTATAATATATTCTCTGTGCTCAGTATCTGATATTTTAAGTTTATTTCTTAGTTCAGCAAGACATTCTTTCTTTGCCTGTAATAAACCAAAAGTAACAAATATTGAAAACATACATAATATGTATATTTAAAGCTGTGATGAATGCTGATTATGTTACGTAAAAGAACTTGATGCAGGTTTCGGTCAAAAAATAATTGAAGTAGGGTAAAAGCATGTCGAATGAAATAAGGCTGAAAAGTCTAGACACAGGAATAACACAAGTAGGAGCATGAATAGTGAGGCATTTACATGGAAAACCAACATATATTATGTCTTTGGTCAAAACTCAAGATACGTACAAATTTTATGCAACAAAAATTTGCAACGGAATCGACAACCTTATTATGTATGACTTGATTTGTTCACCGATGTTTTGCATTTGAACTTGTAGGAATAAGAGGAAGTATCCATGAAACATACCCGTGAGGGAAGGTCTGACTGAGCACAGAACGCTCTCAACACAGCAGCATAAGCTGATCGCCTCAAGCAGTGAATCCGAAATGCAGTATCTCCAGCATGTGGTGCTACACATGCAGTTACTACAGAATCCTCCCTGACTTCAGTATTCTGAATGTTTGCTTTGTTCAAACTAGCACCGGTGTGTGGTGCGACAACGCCCTCTCCTGGGCCGTGAGTGCTCTCATGGCTTGCCCGCTTGTAAACCAGGCCCCTAACATCAGTATTCTGAATGTTTCCTGTGCTCAAACTAGCACTGTCATGAGGTGCGCCAATGTTGTGCGTGCTCTCCAGGATTACCCGCTTGCGGCCGGTGTAAACCAGGCCCCTGACTTCAGTATTCTCAATGTTTCCTTTGCTCAAACATGCAGTGTCGTGTGGTGTACCAACGCCGTGCGTGCCCTCCTGGACCGCCCGATTGCAGGGGCTGTAAACCAGGCCCCACATTATAAACACTGCGACAAAACGTGCAAACTCCGTATCAATAGATTTAGATAATACGGTATGCTGAATGACGGGACATAGAAATTAATGATGTTTCCAATACATAAAATCGGCAGCACACAGGCAGACCTTCCTTGCTCATTAAATGAAACTCCAAAGATACCCGTCTCAGGATGATCTATCCACTACAGTTTCTTCAAATTCAAAGCAACAGTTCGTCCCTCTCATCAGTTCCATTTTCTACCAGGTTTCAGGTTAGTGGCACATCCTACCGAGTCGATATCAACAATGTCATTTTTCTCTTCACTTAGCATTAAAAATCAACATGCCTATACGTACAAGGAGCTATCGCATCAATATTCCAGATATTTGAACCCAAATCGTGGTTCTGTATCATCCCCGATTCACGTAACACCAAACATTGTACGATCACACTGTATAAATACGACCACTCTAAAGCCTAACCAAACCCATAAGAAAAGGAGCTTGGAACCCTAGCGGAACAAATTCAACGGTGCCGATGTCCAATTCGCACGTTCGAGCAGCGTCGGACGGGGAGCGGCCCCGGCCCAGTGTATCACCACAACCACGAGCCATACACTGCTCTCGATCGTCTCGGATCGACGATCCCGCTGGAGGGAAGGCGGAGGAGAGGGGAGGGGTACTCGCACCTGCGGAGGGAGCGCCGGTTACTGGGACGGAACGGGTGTGGGCCGCGGGCGGGGAGGCACTCCGACGCGGCCGCGGCGAGGCGAACTGGGAGGGAGAGGAAGAGGATAGAGAGGCTGCTGCAACTGCGGTTGCGTGGAGGCTAGATTTCAAAATGAGTTATGAAATGGAGGCATCTCGAAGAGGCGGGCTTATCTCCACCGGCACCCAGTACCAAATGCCCAATGGGTCCGGACATAACAATCCCCACCAGCGGCATCCATGTGTCTGATGTGCTGGACCGAGCCGATTTGTGTCCGGAACCAGGATGATTCCAATGGGCCAACGCATCGAGTCCGCGCGCGTCCGTCCCTGTCCGCTGGAGCTAAAAATACGGCCCAACGGGACGATGCAAACGGACCGTGGTGTCCCCCTGTCCGCGTGCTGGCCCATATGTCAGCCAAATAAATCTCCTCTCTCCTCACCTACCCTCTCTCCTAAAAAATCCCCACGCATCGAAGGCGACGACGGCGAGACCATGGCGGTCAGCCTCGACGCTGTCCTCGCGCCCATCTGCGGTGCCGCGGCCGCATCTGGGGTGCCGCGTCCGGAGCCGGAGGTGAAGCCGAGCGACACCGACGCGCTGGCCATGTTCCGCCACGCCGCCGACGCGCACGACATCCTGGCCGGCAACTGGAGCACGCCCGATGCCTGCGCCGGTGCCTGGATCGGCGTGGGGTGCTTGTCCGACGGCCTCCGCTTCACCTCGCTCTCCCTCGTGTCGCTCGACCTGCGGGGCTCCCTCGCCGACAATAGCCTACACGGGCCCATCCCGGCCGCCGCCGCAGCCGTCGCAGAGGACCTGATGAGCGCACTGCAGCAGGATCACGCAGGCCTCCTCCCTCTTGCAGATCACGCAGTCCCTGCGACGGGCTGCCTCTGGACAAGCGGCTCCTGCAGCCTGTTGGACGCGGGTGGTGCTGGCCTCTGGTTGGCTTGCTTGGGTGCCCGCCCTGTATTTCGATCAGCCATGGCAGGAGGGTGGGTTGATGGAACCATCCGCCCATTTGCACCCGCCGACTTCTGCAGACGCGATAGTTCATCCTGGAGCCTCCGGAGGTCATCTTTGTAGCACTGGGACTCCACTTCTGTCTTCTGGCGGATTTCTTCTAGGCCGCCGCACTCGCCAACCTCACCGGCCTCCTCATGCTCAGGCTCCAAGACAACCTCATCACCGGTCTGCTCCCGACGTCGCCACCGTCCTGCCCCGCCTCGCGGACTTCAACGCCTCCAACAACCAGCTCTCCGGAAAGGTGCCCGACGCCGTGCGAGCAGCGAGCTGAACTTCGCGCCGCCGGCGACCTCGTCCAGTACTAGTACTACTCAGTTGCCGGTGTCCGTTTGCGTCGGTATCCACCGTTGGGGGCACCTGCCAAATGGGCGTGTCCGCCCTATGTCCGCCCGGCCGGACGGCGACGCAAACGGATAAATCCCAGACCAAATCGGTGTCCGTTTGTGTCGTCCCGTTGGAGACATCCTAAGTTTGGAGTGCCTCTCGGGGTGTCAGACACCGCGCAGACACGCCCTCCGACAGTCATGGTCCACCCGTCATAAACACACATCACCGCGCCCGTATTTGATTTGCCCCCACCCCGTCCTTTTGTTTCCTCTAGCCGGTGAATCGCACCACCGCCGCCACCTCTATTGTCGCCAACTCGATTCGCACCGCGGGGTTCAGCCGCATCGACCATGCAGTCCCGATTACCGCCGGTCCCCGCGAATAAATTATGCATACTAGTCATCAATCTGTGCGTTGTACAGGCTAGTTAGTACTTGAGAGGCATTTTTAAAACATTAGAAAGCTTGTCGCTTTATTTCTTATTATCTTTTCCATTCTATATTTTTTGTTATTCAATCATCGATATTCTAAGAGTGGGATCCAAAATTTAATATGATAAATGTGGTTGCTAAGATCTAATTATTTTATTAGCAAAATATTGGATTTAGTGATGATATCTCGGCTTCTAATTCTTTTAAAAGCAATTTATTTTGCAGATATGAGTTTTCAACCTCGGTACAACGAATCACTTTCTAAATATTTTGTGAAGAATATGGTAAGTTTTAAAATACATATTAATATATGCATTGTGTAAACAATTAGAAATTTAAATTTTCATTGAAAAAGTATCTGTAAGTTGGTGGGAGATTTGAAAAATTGGATTTTCAAGAAATTTAGCAAATGTTTATTTAAAAAATATTTCCATTGGTAATCTAATAATTAATCTTCGAGTAGCAAACTTTAGTTTTTAATAAAATCACATATTTTTCATCAACACCGAGATGTCATCAGACAACTTCGGTACAGAATTGACGATTTGTTACTCCAAGTGCGGTTTACTTGACGATTTGTTAAGTACTCCTGGTCTGCCTCTTCCCAATGTGTACTCACAGGCTCTTGCATCTGCACGGGCTTGCAGTTCAAAATCATCCTTGTTTCTTAAGTAGCGTAAAACATAAGATCTTGAAATATCATCTTGTAATGTTCACATGTAATATTTCCTGATAATCCATTCCAAGAAGAATTTATTCCATCCAATATTTATTTGTATCTATCAATTTTACCTTGATTTGTTTATGATTTCCAAAGTTGTACATGCACGGTTAAGTACAAAAATTATTCATACCATCACATATGTCTTATTATCATGATTATATATTGGATCGAAAAATCTACATGTATTATGTCCGGTTTCACATTCAAATTCATACTTCATCGCGAAAGAACACAATGATTTATTCACTTATTAATTATCATCAATACTAATGATACAGATCATTAATTGTAGAGTCTGAAATTTAATCATTAAGTTAAGGCTTTCACAGTGACACACCAGCCATCTAGGAGTTACGGAATTATATATTCCCAATGGCTAATATATAGCACATAGGTCTCATATCTAAAGGAAACAAACAATTCCATGAAATATCTTGAAAACTAAAAAAATAACTATCTAGTGTTGTATCTAGTCATTAGTATCCTTTCTTTGGTGCATGATTCTACAAACAATATACAACGACACAACTGGACAAATTCTTCAATGCTTTGCCATATCCTAGTGCTACTCTCCATGTCTGCATTAGCTACGAAATTATGAATAAATTTGTAGTCGGCTAATTAAGCATGTCAAAGAATGTTTAGAAGAAAATACTTAAATTTATGGATCTAAAGATAGGTTAGACAGGAATATATAACATTTTAGGAGTGGCATACCTTTTATGCAGGACCTACTTCTTCAGCCATAAATGTAATGCTCTTCGTTGTATTATGCCATAAATAAGGAAATGACATCCTCTGGTGGGAAATATATATATATGAGTTTTCCCTCTTAGAAATTATTACATTTCACCGCGAAAAATTTCTCCTCATTAGATGTAATTTTAACGATTTGGTGGTGATAAGTTTGAATCGGGACTCATTCCCTGATCTACCCCTGATTGATTCTCGTCATACCGACGCAAGCCGACAACCGTCCTGCCTTGCGGTGCCAAATCCACAGCATACAGAATGTGCCTCTCTGCAGCGACAATGGCCAAAATTTGCACCATCCAGGACGTCGATATCTTGCAGACATCGGGAGGTCATAATTTTGTGCACCTTAACTTGTCTCCGAAACAATTTTGTTGATATGAGATAAGGCCCATTAGTGCTCTCTCCTTCCAACAAAACAATATTTTTCGCATGAGGATAAAAGAACTGTGTCTTTCTTCCGAACAAATGATATCAATATTCTGCAATATTTTTAATAAGCAACGATTATTTGCTCTTATTCAGCAGAGGTATTACTAAAACTGAGCATAAGAAGATTTTACCATCTCTAGAGTTTTATCCTGAAGTATGTACATAGGATGACTCTTGAGTGCAGAATAATCCGAGTGAAGAAAAATACACTATACTTTAGTAAATCTTAGTCTGTACCTGATGAATCTGATATACGTGTCAGATAGTGCTTTTTATGCCCACAAATGAAATTAACAGTAGGCAGTTGGGTATTCTATTTTCTTGACACGGCAATCTATTATTTGTTTCCTGCTTCTCCTTGTACTATATTTGTTTAGACTTCATTACAATATTTTTATTTTTTAGAGAGTAGATGTAGCATGACGAACATGTATCATATATTCGGAGTATGAATGTTTCAGTATCTATGAGGATGTTCGACATCCACCACACTAACGTTTCGAGTACACCCTATCTCTACCTGCTTATGAAATTGAAAGGACCTGGTCGAATTTATTGCATGAGATTTGAGATGAGTAAAACCAAATGTGCAGTCGGCTCCTACCACTACCTGAGCTCACAAAAGACCAATTATAAGACCATTACAAACTATGAGAATAGGGGGCTTTGACAAAAATAATGTGTCAGAGATGAGCAATATAAATTGTGAAGTCACCTTATGAATCAATGAGAATGAGAAAGATAGATGACAAAACGCTGAAACCAATGTAGGATATGGCTTGTTCTTCGGCGAGCTACTGACATGGCAGAACCCTCCAAGCTACAGAGCATGACCTGACGGCTGCCAGTTCAATTGATTGTGACACTTGGCGGACATGCAAACAACCACGGGACCGTGCGAAGGAGAAGACGACTCTTACCGCGACGAGAGCGAGTCTAAAGTGACATTTGCGCAAAGGGCTCTTTTTTGGGAAAAACTATCCGAAGCATGTTGCGTCGGAAAGGTGTCCCGACGCGTACCCGCCAACTGCAGAGAGCACGCACGGGACGGGATTACTGGTCCAGCCCACGAATTCTTTTTTTTTCTTCTGTTTTACTGGTTTTTCTGTTTTTTGGTCCGTTTTTATGTGTTTTCGGTTGTTTTTTCTTTTTGTTTTTTACTTTTTAAAATTCATGAATATTTTCATATATTTTTAAAAAATGTTCATTTCGAAAATGGTTCTTATTTCAGAAATCTGTTCATTTTTAAAATAGTTCATATTTTGAAATTTGTTCATTTTTGAAAATCGTTCAGATTTAAAAAAATCAGATTCAAAAAATGTATATTTTTAAAAATGGTTCAGATTCGAAATTTTTTCATTTTTAAATGGCTCACTTTTTAGAATGGTTTAGATTTTAAAAATGTCATTTTAAAAATGTTTCATTTTTTTTGAAATGGTTCATTTTTTTAAAATAGTTCAGATTTTAAAATGTTTATTTTCAAAATGTTTCATTTTTAAAATGGTTCATATTTAAAAATGTTCATTTTTTAAATGGTTCAGATTTTAAAAATGTTCATTTTGTAAAATGTTCCATTTTTTGCATTCATGAACGACAAATTTATAAACATTTGTTTCTGGACTTTTTAAAATTCAGGAGCGAACAAAAGAAAAAAGGGAACCGAAGCAGGAAAGGAAACTTCCTTGGCCGGTCCACGCGTGGCAACGCTTCAGGCGTTGCACGCGCGAACCGACGCTCGAAGCGTCGTACGGGAGGGAAAACCCTATTTTTCGCTTACCGCTGACGCTATTATCGTCTGCGTACCCTTCAGCGGACGAATGGGCCGTCGCATTATAGCCTCCAGAGTTAGTTTTTTTCTTTTTTTTTTTTTTTCCGTTTTCTTCTCGGTTTTTCTTTTTTTCCTTTTCTTTTTCTTTCTTTTTACTTTTCTTTCTTCTTTATATTCATTTTCCAAAAATGTTTTCGAATTTAAAAATGTTTAGATTTGAAAATTGTTCAAATTTGAAATTTGTTCATTTAAAAAATTGTTCAAATTTGAAACTTGTTCATTTTGAAAATTGTTCAGATTTAAAAATTGTTCATTTTTTGAAAATTGTTCAGATTTGAAATTTGTTCATTTCGAAAAATTTAAGATTTGAAATTTGTTCAGATTTGAAAATTGTTCAAATTGAAAGTTGTACAAATTTGAATTTTTGTTCATTTTAAAAATTGTTCAAATTTGAAAATTGTTCAGATTTGAAAATTGTTCAGAACTGAAAATTGTTAAAATTTGAATTTTAAAATTGTTCAGATTTGAAAATTATTCATTTTGAAAATTGTTCACATTTGAAAATTATTTATTTAAAAACAGAAAAAAAGTAATAAAAAAGATGAAAGATAACACTTAGTGTACCTTTTACCGGCTATGGGCCTGGCCCATTAGCGCCGGGGTACGCGGAGGGTACGCTCGCTCCTGCCTAACGCGTGACATAGGCGTCCCCTACAGGAGCTCCCCTCTTTTTAACCCACTCTAAAAAAAAAACAGAGTCGAACTTAAGACGAGTTTGAACTTGCTCAAAGGTGGCCCACGAGCCCATGAGTCCAAGAATAACTTCTTTAGGAAAGAAGCAAATTTGTGTGTCCAATTGCAGTGTTCCCGGCCTCCCATAGGCCCACGCGATGTCCTCCTTCCCCTCTGGCCGTCGCCGCCGACTCCGCCGCTGCGGCGAGGTGCGGCCGTCCGCGGACTGGGCGGATCTGCCTATCGACGCGCTTCTTTCCGTGCTCCACAAGCTGGAACCCATCGAGCTCATGGTGGGCAGCGCGGGGCGGGTGTGCCGCTCCTGGCGCCGCGCCGTGCGCGATGAGCCCGAGCTCTGGCGTCACATCGACATGCGCGTCCGGAAAGATCGCGGCAGATGGATCGATGAAGGCATGGCGAGGGAGGCTGTCCGGCGTGGCGCGGGGCGGTGTGAGGCCTTCTGGGGCGAAGACGCTGCCGACCAGTTCCTCCTATTCCTCGCCGAGCAGTGAGATTTCTTTAATTCTCCCCTCATGAGGAACAAAATTAGGCCTTTGCCTGGCTTGTGTTTCCCTTATTCTGCAACTAGGGTATTGCAGATCAGACTGACAAGTGTTCAGCGCAACTTATGATTTAGTCGCGTCATGTGCATTTCTGTCGTTACTTAGATTTCAATGGAGAAGTATAGTTTTTATGAGGCCTGCTTTTGTTTCTAGATTGTGAGAGTATCTAATATGGTAAATTGGTGCACACGAGGACATATGGCTTTAATTTGCATTCAAAATTGAAGAGAAAATGCTCTATCTACTAAGACACAGTTTAGAACTATTGAACATCTGATCTTTGTTTCTTAAATAGGATGGATTCCTTCATCGCTAAAAAAACGTTGACGCGCTTTACTAACATTAGTGAAGCAGTCCAGTTTGACATTTAGAATCCTTCTGGCAGGACAAACGGAAAAGATACAAATCTTCTTATATTGCATAGGTTGGCGTGTTTTTCTATTGTTGCTGGCTTGCTGCTTTTATCTTTCGGAAGGCCATGGGATGATGTGAGCCAGCCTATGCAATGGCTGTTTCAAAAATAAATTTGACATGGTCCTCAACTTGAAGGGTCAAGACATTAGGCAGAAAAACTCTTTTTCGATATCTTCATACTAATGGTGTTATCGCTGGCGATGGAGGTGGGTCTCGAGCACTTCATAGCCCCACAGCTAGAATCACCGCTGAGGCTGAGTGTATGACTTCCCGGCACAGTTATTCATATCCAGAACACTGTACTATGAAGCTGTAAGCTGCAAAGGATCAACTGATAGTTGAATAGATGAACCTGCCATTTAGTTTCCCCAGAGCATAATTTGGATGCTGTTTTTTTGTTGCACTCTTGTATTTGGAGTTTTGGACATGTCTTAGCAGTGCATAGGAATGCCTGCAATATCGTGCAGTGTTAAGTTTATATGTTAAACACCACATTGTTCTTTGTTGTTATAGATACCATCACTTAAGCCCACTCTTGGCATTGATCATGTAATATATAGTATACCAGCATATGACTTTAGCTTACATATCAGCTTTATAATCTTTCCCACCAGTTTGATCTATTTTGTTCCTTCCGTTAGCTATCTGTTCTTCCAGAACAGTACAGTTGCTGTCTTCAAGTACATGCTCCTGCACTTCGCAATGCGCTAGAAATGAATTCTTATAGGTTATTAACATCAAAGCTCTCTGTTTCCAGGGCACCAACTCTAAAGAGTCTTCGTCTCATATCATCTAACCGCATCAGTAACGATGGATTGATGGGGGCAATCAGCAAGTTCCCTATGCTCGAGGAGCTTGAGCTTTCCCTCTGTAAAAATGTTTTCGGAAAGGTCTACGAGGTTATTGCCACAGCTTGCCCACATCTCAAATGTTTCAGACTCAGCTATCCTTGCTTCTATAGCATTGAAGATGCCGAGTATAATAAGGACGAGGAAGCTATGGGCATTGCAAAAATGTATGCGCTACACTCCCTTCAACTCATTGGCAGCGAACTCACCAATGCAGGACTGACAACAATCCTTGATAACTGCACTCACCTGGAGTATCTGGACATTCGTCATTGTTTCAATATCTACATGGATACCACCCTGCGTGCAAAGTGCGCTGGAATAAAGACGATCAAGCCTCCTCATGACTCAACTGACGACTACGAGTTCCAATTTGGAAACCCAGTTCGAACACGCGTAAAGAAAACTCGACGAGATTACGCATTTTATGGGAATTCGATACTTGGACGATTTCAACCGTGACAGCTTGTTGAGGAAGCAGGAGTACAGTTTTTTTTGCTGTATCTAACATCAAATGCTTCTGGCCTGCTTTCAATAATCATGTGATGGTTATTATAAATGTCTGTATCTTGTACTAAAATGAACTTGTGAATATGAAACTCTTCGACTCAGGTGCTGGGGTACTTCCCTGAAGTGAAGAGTATCTACAATATTCTAGTTCAGCTGTACGAACTTTTGAATGCGTTGAATTGTTCCTTTTGTTCTTTGCAGAACATGTGAATCATGTTCCCCGTGAAAAAAAAGCGTTTCGATCTGGATCTGAATTTTACAAAGTACAAGGAAAAGTAGACCGATGGGATTGTTCGATCGTGCTGCTAGCAGTACATTCTGCATTAACCATAACTTCAACTCTACTAGAGAGCGAATATTCCGCAACTAGTTGTGTCTGCACCTCAGTATTGGATGTCCTATTTTTGAATTTTCAAAAAATGCGAAATAAATCATGCACATTGGTTATGTTGTTTTTGTGCATCCACAAATTTGATCTCAAATTATGACCATATGTGTCCTGTGTAAAAAAAAGAGAAGGCATAACTGAATAGTATCATGTACTATTCACATACTCCCTCCGTTCCAAAAAAGATGACTTTCATTTCTCTACATGCGGATGAATCTAGATGTGTAACAAGTCTAGATACATCCGTATCTAGATAAATAGAAGTCATCTATTTTGAAACGGAGAGAGTATCATTTTTTGTGTGCAGACCATATACTATCAAATTTTTGGATGAAAAAAGAGACGACTTATTTCACATTTTTTCAAAACTTGAAAGTGTGACAGGTGAAATAAGGTGCGGAAACAACTAGTTGCAAACATGTTTGCAACTCTATTAGAGCGAATATTCCCCATTTTGCGAATCTGATTTTTTTTCTTCTGCGAATCTGATTCGGCGTCTCGTCATCCATCAAAAGTATATAGTAAACAAATGATCTGCCCCCATCTCTTCGATAATGGAATGTTTTTCCAGGCAGATGATTGCGAGCAGATAGAAACGCATGCCAGCCAATGTGAGGAGTGGCGCTCCAGAATCCAGACTGGAAAGATGAAAAAGAAATTCAGCAACGGTCCTCCATGTGAGTGGGGCCCACGCCGGCACAAGATGCCATTGCGATCCCAGCGAGGTCCAGCAGAGAGAGAGAGAGAGAGCCGTTATATAATCAATTATGAAGCCATAACCCGTTATATAATGAGCGAAGCTGCGGCAGGACGTGAGGACAAGGCAGCGAGTCAAGGAGAGAGATAGAGCGGAACAGATCCCGGCGACGCGGCTGCCATGGCGAGGACCCTCTTTGGTTTCGTCGCTGCCGCGGCGTTCTTCTTCGCCGTCGTCATGCCGGCCGTCGCAGCGCAGGCTCCCGCGCCGGCGCCCATCAGCGACGGTGAGTCATCCATCTATCAAGCATGCAGGATAGATTGGATTCAAATGCCAGTTTTTGACCTTCTGAATTTCTCATCTGTTTCTTGTGATACGTGCAGCATCGTCGATCGACCAAGGCGTCGCCTACCTTCTGATGATCGTGGCGCTGGTGCTCACCTACCTCATCCACCCGTTGGACGCCCCTCCCCCTACAAGCTCTTCTGAGTCCCTGCAGATCGAGCGGAGCCTTCTCATTCTTTTGTTCATCTTTCTCTTGATCGATAAGCTAGTGGATTCTTGAGAGATTGGAGGTGTGAGATTCGGTTTGGATTCATTAATTTGTTGCCTGTAATCTAGTGGATTCTCGCGCGTGCCTATATTTTCGTTTCACCATGTGCATGTTGTTCCGATGCTTCTCAGCTCTTCTTCCCACTAATTTCTCGTTGAGGGTGTAGTTTGCTATCTTGTCCGGTGAGTACGAGTGGGCCGTTGGAGAGCACACAATTGGACAGCGGCCGGCCCAATGTACCTCTTTCCCCTGTCATGTTTTCTTTTGTATTTCCAAAAATACCGAGTACAATGCCTCACCAGTATTAGGAATGCCCTTTACCGGACGGTTCAAAAACCCATCGGTCTAGGAATGAGCATCGGCTATGCCAAAACCTCGTCCTCGCTATCATCGGATCTTGAGGGTGGGAAAGGGTGTGGACCATTCGAGAGTGTGTGGAGTTTGAAGGGTGATTCGGAAGGACTCGATGACCAAGTTTGAATCCAAGGGAGGTATTGCTTGTCGAACTTCAATGTGGTCCGAGCTATCAACGATAACGATTGTGATGGAGTTTGTAGAGATAGTAGAGATAAGGGCATGGTGGTATACCAAGGTTTAGACTCCCGAGATGGTTAATGGCTCTCTTTCATCCTTATATGTGTAAATGTAGACGGCCATATGTACCGATCAGTGCTGAGGTTGTGGGTTCCCCTTTATCGAGGAAACCTATGTATGTGTAAATGAAAGTTACAAAGTACAAGAGCTGGATAAAATCTATAAAGCTAGGTCTTGAAAATTGTAATCTGGATAGTGTTCAGAACTGGACTGACGGATCAGGGGAGCCCAGGTTGACCTCCCTAGTATTGGCAAGGAGGCCCCAAAACTCTTGGGACTGCACACTTTTGTAGGCTTGAGAGTTCTAGGACCGCCTCGATCATGCTGGTTGTGGATGATGCCGCCATTGGATGATTGCTCGATGAAGTTGTAGAAGTGAATCGCCTTTGGCCCCATGATAGGCAACAACTGTCAATTATTAATTTACCGTCGTGATGGAGTTCACATAGATAGTAGAATGGTGGTGGTGGTGCGGTGGGGTGGGGGGGGGGAGAGAGGATAGGAGCCCGAGGGAATACCGCCGGAGATAACATTGGCATATTGGTTTATCCATGTTTCAAGCCCTCGACCGGGATGGATAATAGCCCTACTCTTGCTTATATGTGTGTGTAGATGAAGGTTATAAAGTTTAAGAGCAAGATTAGATCTACAAATCTAGGTGTTGATAACAATGATTTTTCTAGGGTTGTAGAATGGGTTAACATCCTTTAGATGAGACTAGATCCCTAATAAAAAACGTGTTTATCCTTATCGCTTCGAAGTACTTGCACGAGTAGACACAATTTCTCTACATACCGAGTCTGTGTACCTCCGCTAGCTTCACAACTACTCACTCATAAGGGCACTGTCAAAACTTGTCATTGGTAGCAAAATGCAAGCTAGAATGACTTGTTTCCCTAGATTGGGCGCACATGTAAGGGAAGAAACGGGGAATGTTTGGAGAGATTGAAGGGCTAAGAGAAAGGATGAATATGAGGGAAAAGGTGGAGGGTCAATATGTTTTTTCTCTTAAATAGGTGGTATAAGACAGAACCAACCCATCTTCTCGCCACCTAGCCGAGTACTTGGTGACGACTATGGTGGCTATATACCTAGAAGAGAATCGTAGAAATGACAGAACCAACCCATCTCGACGAAGGAAGGGCTCATTTCTCGCCCACTCCCACACCAAAAAGAATACCCTATAATTATGCGTGACTTTTTCCGAAGAGACATTAAGGCGCACGTGGGCCCCGGTGTGTCACGTGACCTACATGGGGCTCATGGGTCTCCCATACCTTCACCCCTCGGCTGCTGCTCCGCCCATGTTTCAAATTAGACAGCTGAATTTTCTTGCATGTTTTGACTCTAAAACGATGTATCTATTCCCTACGTCCCATATTAATTCCCCCTTGTCCATCTACTTCCTCCATCCCATATTAATTGACGCTAAAACGGATGTATCTAGACGTATTTTAGTGTTAGATACATCTGTTTAGCGTCAATTAATATGGGACGGAGAGGGTAGTAAAGATCCTGCGACGATCTGCTGTAATTCCACAATAAATCACAAATCTTGATAAAAATGCATATATGATGAAATAACACCCGAGAGAACATGTTTGCCTGCTTAATATATGATGCAAAATGCATGCATATGTCCCTTGCAGTGCCACCAACTCCATTAGGAGGTATTATTGTCGTTACGCTAGCGCGACGAAGTTTAGTAAAATTTTGTTGTGTCCTCGTGGTTTTTTTAAAGACTTGTATATTCCATACCATAACATAAACCCTACCTTCCAAAGTGAAATTGCAATGAGAGAGTTAAGAGTAACACCATGCTAATCACGTCAAGATTGTTTAGAGCCATCACCAAATACTCAATTATATTTTTGTAGAGAAACTTATGCATGTGTCTAATCATGTCAACGAAAATAAAAATTAGAGCCACACCCGAGTCACATATTCAATATTGCAATAGATAAGAAGAAAACGATTATGGTATCATCAAGAGATCCCACTTGAATTTATTAAGAAAAGCAACTATTATTATCAAACTCGCAAATTTTCTGGCAAATGACACCTATCGCAAATGTGCTTTCTGATCCTACCTGCTTATAGAATCCTAGGCATTCCTACCAAAGAATAGAATCAGTCCACAAATGGCATCAACCGCTCAATCTAGTTCTCTTAGCTATCACAATTTCCTCATAGTTCACTGTGCCCGGCACACGCACTTTCTCCCGCTTCAACTTGATCTCACACCCACGATGCTTGACGCGTTGACGGCCAAAGTTTGCTTTCACATTATCCCATTGACCATTTTCTTCATCGCTCGATGAGTCGGTGGCATCGTTGTCTTGCCAAAATATGCGCACGGTCCTTGGCATATCTTTGATGCTCGGCTTATCCTCCTTGGCAAGGAGAGGAGGAGACAATGCATGCGCCTTAACCATGCCCACATCATCACATTCCATTTTGGGCACCCCTGTTGTAGCCTTGCCACCAATGGAAAACCCCTTTCCTTCTTCCTATTATCATGACAAACCCACCATAAGATCAAAAAATATTTAGGGTCAAACTGATCACTTACATGCTACCCCGCAAGATAAATGGGAACATGCAAGGAATTTAACTTGGTAAATTTCCATAATCACAAAAATCATCTCATTACTAAGGAAATTTGTTTACCTGTTTATTTTCCTCCCAGATCTGAGCGTCAAACCTCATATGATATTCGATAGATGATGAACTTGTAACCTTGATGGTGGATGTGGAGAAAACAATGATGATAGTAATACCTAGAGCACAAAGAAACAGACTAAGAGCGGAGGTGAAAAACTGAGGGTACAAGGTGTTCATCCCAGCGTGAAAGAGATGACCAAAAATAATATCTACGGTGGTCAAACAAGGTCGAAGTTGATCAAAGGCATCTTCTAATACAAGGATTGGGAACAGATTGCAGAGCTATAAGGGGACGTTGGCGGCTGGCGGCGTATGTGCCACTTGGTATAAAGCAATCTAGTGTTCTGCGGTGGCGGCGGCGGCGGGATAAAGGGTTTGGAGGTAGGCGGTGGGAAGGGAAATAACGATGGGGGTTTAAATAGAAGCTTGTTGAGATCCTTAGCCAATCTATTATTGGGCCAAAATTAAAACCTTCCACACATTGACATTCTGTGGGCTATTCAGAATATAGGGCTGGGCCAACTTCCTTTATGAGTTTGGCATTTTAGTCCCTATTATAAATTAATATTTATATTATAAGATTCGTATAAATTTGGATAAGACGGGTTGGTGTGGAATAGATGGAACATATTTATGTAGTACCAATTGTGTAAACATAAATAGATGGTTGTTCATAGAAGGAAAACTTTCCCCATAGAGCATCTCTAGCAGATACCGGATAAGCCCCCCGGCCCGAAAACTTCCGGCCGATATGCGGGTGGGCTAGTTTTCTGGCCCGACCAGATACTGCATATTGGGCCGGCCCGGAAAATTTATCCGGGACTCCGGATAAGCAGAGGCTCCGGCGCTATTCAACCGGTTCAGATATGTCTCCATTTCCCGATCCCTCCGCCGCGTTCTGCCTCCCTCCGCACTAGCCTCTCTCCTATCCGGTGAACAATTAGTTGAGCTCCGCCGCACATCTCTCCTCCTCGACTGCGATCCATGGCCGGCTCTTCCATGCGTGGCTCTGGCGGGAGCGGCGGAGGCCTTCCGCCGTCGCTAGGAGGGCGTGCACAAGCGCGGCTCGTACCGAGGCCACTGGAGGGAGGGGCTCATCCCGTCGAGGTCGCACGACGCGGAGGCGGGCAGCTCGTCCGGTGGCCGGAGGAGAAAGAGGAGGAGCCGAACGAGGACGACTACGTGCTGCCTCTATTGCCGGCGGGGGAGGTCGTCGTCACCTGTGGCCGCCGTGGTTCTGGTGGCTGCAGCATGAACGTGCTGCCGCGTGGGCCGCGGTGGAGGCAGGCGCTCCTGGTGCTGCAGAACCCCTCCAAGCGGCGGTGGACGAGCACGAGCTCGTGTGGGAGGTGCGCAGGATCGTGGAGAAGGAGGAGCTCAGCTTCTATATCGGCCAAAGAAGAAGAAGTAGATCATATAGTTTAATTTCAGTTTCTAGTTGTAGTTCTTGCATCCTACTATGTAAAAATCTCGTGCGAATTCTAGTTGTTCATTTCAGTTTGAATTTACAGTACCATTTCGTGGATATGTTATTCCCCAGCCCTTCCCGTACCGCAAAATCATTTTAGTGCTTACCGGATACGATATCCGGTAAGAGATTTTAGTGTATCTGCTAGAGATGCTCTAAGCAATTTACCTTGTTGCCATATTTAAGGTTGTTTGACTTTGAAGAGTTTGCATCATATAAGTCTTTGGAGACATTACAAAAATATATTTTGCTCTTTTATATTTTTCATAGTATTTTGTCTAGTAGAAGATATCATATTCGAAAGAGATTCTTTTACGCGAAAATCCATATTGGGTCATAGGTGTAGATGCACCCACTGCCCGAAAATTATTCTTTAAATTGTGAAAAAATATCAAAAAAAATTTCGAATATACATCAGAACATTTTAATTTAGCATAAAAAGTTTCGAGAAGAAAAGACATATTTGCTGGCTGTGCAAAAAAGACAAATCTGGGTGCATCAAAATGACTTTGTACGCGACATTTTTTTGTCTTTTTTGCACAGGTCACAAAAAATAACTTTTCTTTGCGATTTTTTGTGCTAACACAAAATGTTTTGATGTATATACGAAATTTTATTAGAATTTTTTGACATTTTATAAAAAATAAAATTGTTTTACATAATGGGTGCATCTAGACCTATGTCGTGTATTTTATTGTAAGACCAGCGCTTAACTTTGTAGATAAAGGGAACTTTTAACTAAAAAGGTACATCAAGACGATATAAGAAAGAGAGTTCAAGCCCGACCTCTGTATAAAAATATACACATTGTTATATTTAAACCCAGGGATTGATCACATCAGAATATTAGATCAACCTCGAAGGCACCATCTTGGCGACAAGACTCGCTACACCAGGGTTGAAGAACACTGACACCACGCCGCACATGACACTGAAAATCCCTTTTCCTTGCTATATTTATTTATTTTTAGCGTGTGACACCCGTAACCCTAGGTGATTATTTTTGTGTGTTTCATATGTGACACCGCGTTGATTTTGTTCTGGGTCCGTCCCTGACACTGGGCATGCTGGCCCGCACGAGGCCCAAACAGCCAGAACCCAGCCCGGATGAGGTCGGAGCAGGTCGAAGAGCATCACCCTGAGGCCTTGTTTGGTGCAAGGGGTTTTGAGGGATTAGTGGGGATTATCCCCACAGGGTTTGGGTGAAACCTCCCACTCACCCAAACCCTCCAAACCCCTCAAAACCTCTTCCCGGACAATCCCCTACAACCCCGAACCTCATTCCGATCGTTTGGTACACAGGGTTTCATACACACAGGGAATCATACATTCAGAACTATACAATCATATAACGAGAACCAGATTGAACAAAATAAAAATTTGAACTTTCAAACCGAACAAAACCAGCGCTCCCAAATTTGAACTCAGCATTGTAAAATCATCCATTCAGAACTCAGCATTGTACTGCCAATTAATTTCACATACGAAACTAGAAAGTTTCTCACATATAAGCCTGACAAGAACGAACATATTCAAATAGTCTATAATCATGAGACTTGAAATAAGACAAACATCGTTGTTGATAGAAAAGCTTCTGTTCACTACATAGCTGCCAAGCCAAAACATGCAGATCAACTTCTGTTCAATACTAGATAACTGAAATGCCAAAACAGAATGGAGCCAACACAAAGCTCCATAATTTCGAATGGCAACACACACTGACATATTATAGCAGTCTTAACAACTTCCAACAAAGCTCTCAGACGATGGCATTGGCGTTGCTGGCGATCCTGGGCCACAGGTCAGCGCACTCCTTCATTGTCCAGCATTGTCTGCACGCACAGTGTACAACCACATCAGTTAGAGAACTAGACAATTCAAAATGCCGCAAGTCTCACACTCCCAGCTTCTCTTTTGTTCTGAGGTCAAGGTTTGAAGTACAGGCAAAACGTGCAATTTATAAGGTGGACAATTTAAATGTAAATCCCCCACTCGCATCACATACATAAAGCATGGACTGTTTGCTCCACACAAAGCTGAAGGACTCGGATGTCCTACCGTAACACAAATATAAGGCGAATGGGTAGGCAAAACTTTACTTGTATGACGGTTTAATGGAACATGCTAAAAAATAACAGGACAAAAATATGCTTGACTTTACTTGTATGACATTAAATTCAGTCTAAGAAGCTAATGACTAATGTGCTTTTTGGTACAGACTAAAAAATAACAGGACAAAATTGTGCAACACGCCAACTTCAATGGACATTTTACCAAGTCAGAGATTAGCAATACCAATTGATCCATCACATGAATCAATGATAACCTGCATGAAAAAGCCACTGATCCATCCAATGAATCAGTCCAGCATCTGCCAAGGCTGAGCACGCACGGCCGGCTAGCAGAACACAAATGCCGTTAATCCATCGTATGGAACTATGGTGAATCAGGTTGCAGCCGATCGTATCGATCAGTAGTGTACATACATATTAGTAGATCTCATCAATTAGTATGAGCAACCGTGAACAATTCATATCAGAATAGAATGTCATGTGCATCATACACTGATTTACTTCCTGCCTCTCACCGATATATACGTATCATCGTCCGGCCGGAAGACCATATATACACGACAATGCAAAAAGAAATCCATCGATCCATCACATGGAGCAAAGGTTCCAAGCTTATCTCTGAATACGAATCCATAGGTTCAGAAATCCAATCCATACCACCGCTGGCGCATGTACAACTATCACAATCAGCGATCAATTCTACCAATTGATCAGGAGTTAGCAATTATCTATTCCTATCAATCCTTCCAAAGGAACGATCAGAAACTGCAAGTTTGCAACATCGAATGCGCGTTGTAGTGCGGCCGTTGACACACACGCTCTATCTCTCTCTCCCCGTCCTGTTGACGCACCTGGTGCGTGGAAGTCCTGTTGTGTATGAGCCCTAGAGAGAGAAGCAAGCTCACACACAGAGAGAGGGTCGCCGGTGGGAGCCGGCCGGCGGCTGCGCAGATGGGAGCCAAGATTGGTAGTTCTGGATAGGGGAAAGAAGGAGAGTGGAGCCGTACCAGGGAAAAAGACAGCGGAGGAGGCATGGCGGCGACCGGCGACGGAGAGGAGGCGTCGGCGGCGACCGGCGACGCCTGTCGTGAGGAAGGAGGAGGCGCGCCTCGCTCTCCTTTGCACCGCCGCTTCGTCCCGGTCGATCCACGCGTGAGCCCTCGAGGCGTAGGACACGCGTGGGTTGGCGTGGCTTGGGGCGGTTCGACCGGGCTGGCCCAACCCCCACCGGTCTACCAAACGGGCCTCCGGGGAATTTTGGGGCTTTTCACCCGCTAGAGGATTTCCCCTCAAAATACCGGCCCATTCCATCCTACCAAACAAGGCCTAACCGAACACGTTTCTTGGCATGGGCCGGGATTAAACCCCGGACGGACTGATCCCGGCCGACCCACGGGGTTTGGTGTCCGATCCCGACCGGGGTAGGATTAAACGAACAAGGCCTCACGCGGCCGGGCGTAGGTTCATGAGTTTCTGATATCAAAACATAGATAACTTCATACAGACATCATTTCAAAAAAAAAAACTTCATACAGACATACAGTTATGAGAAGTGAACATAAGTGACAGAGATAGTTCAGTTGACAGACTCACTTGGACTCGGAGCCGAGACAATTCCACTGACAGAGTTCAGTCAACATGTTCGGTTTGACTGAATGTATCTATGTCGTTGCAAAAGTAAAGTGCTCATCTCTCACAACACTGTATTATTCGCTGTTCCTATGTTTATTTGCTTCCGATTCAGCATGATATGTAAAACTTGACTGATATGAGTTCTGGAGCTGTGATTTTGGCAATACAGTGTTCTTTCCTATCAGATTGAGATAATGGTACTAGTTCATTTTTTTCTGGGATCACAGGGATACGTTTTGGCTGTATATTGCTCGTCGCTGACGATTACATATAGTACTTGATTGGCGCATTAAGTACTTCCAAAAGTTTGCATATGCTAATGACTTCTCCACACCGCAAATCACCTCCCCCTCGCACATCTACTGAAATCACTGTCCTTGTCAGGACGAAACGATCTCACCGATTTACATTATCTCTTTCCAACGTGCATTATTACTCTACTGTAGAAAGTGCATCTCGAAGCGTCGCTGATTATCACCCTGTCGTATTCTTACAAACCCCGGTTTACCGCACATGATAAGATGTTATGTTCGATGTATCCATGGTAAGAGATGCACAAAGAAATATTAAAACAAATAAGTGGACAATAATTTCGCCAAGTCGTCAACGATGGAACACCTCCATGCCTCATTTTTCTCTATCCACAAGTCTATCCTCTGCACCAACATGTTTTCTTTCTCTTTTTTCTCAACTGACGGGAATCAAACTTTCACTCCCTGTCTCCGGATAGAGTTAAATAATTACAACAACAGTAACCGATAGAATCCCCTTAGAATACGTGTCTAACAGCATGCGGGGCGCTTAAAAATTTGTGACATGTCGTTCGTGCCAACGTTAATTTCCCTAAAAACTGCTCCTTCTCCATATGCGAAAATCAACGTTGATGCGGGCTTCAGGAAGGAAGTGAGCGTTGGTGTGGTAGCCAAGGATTGTCGAGGCCTGGTACCTTACTCGGGACACTCGTTCAAAAACAAATGTGGAGACGCGGCAGAGTGAACTTTTCCACAGCTAGATGGTCGGCAGGCTGAAGCATCAAGCGCCAGGTCACGGGTTCGAGTCACACTTCTACCTTAATGACAAGCCGGGGTGGCGTCTCCCCCCTCGGTCTTGTTGTTGTTGTGAAGACGCGGCAGAAAAGCCCTTGCGTGTCTAGCTGGAGCAAACATTGCGGCGGATAAAATTCAGATGCCCGTGATTATTGAATCAGATTGTTCGAAAGTAATTAACAATCTTGCGGCACCAAAGGATTTTCGACCTCCTTGGTTGCAAGTGATTGTGGAGACGGCGAGTGTCTACGATCGTGCAGTGCAAGTGCAATGGCGCAAGATAAAAAGAGAAGCAAATAGGGTAGCCCATCATTTAGCCCAACTTGGAATGAGATCAGAAGCATCGGCGGTTCGATTCTTCATGGCCCTCCGGATGCACTTGAGATCATACACCAGGTGTGTAATCCCAATTTTTCTGATTAATGAAATTCTCTCTTTACCCTAAAAAAATTATTTGATAATTAATGTTTGTGGTAGAGTGTATTTTTTCAAGACTTTGTCCTCTGATTTCGAGTAGGCGGTGCAACCTCGTTCTGGGCAATGTGGGAACGTGCGTTATGTTGGGATTTTGATTAATTGGCCCTTCTTCTCCAGGTCATATAGCTCATATAGGTATTTCAATAATTTATGAAAATTCTGGAGAAATTAAAACATTTTACGTGTGTGTTATCGGACAAATTCATTGTCAAGGGCATTATTGCTAAGCTTTCTCCCTCATGGAGGAAATTATTACCTCTCTGAAGTATAAAGATATGAGTTTTATGTTACATACCTCATTCTGTCTCTTGATGCGCAAGAAAGGCGAGAGCAAAAGACGCACAAGCTCGAGGTGTTATCGTGTTGAGGGTGATTTCAGTGTCAACTTTGTACAGAAGAAAAACTCTTAGTCCTACAAATTTAAGAACAAGAACAAGTCTGAGGCTAACCAAAACTTGACGGAAAGAACAAGACTTCACCACCTACCAACTTCAAAAAGAAGACCGATAAAAAGAAAGAAGTTTTCCAGGTTTACGGTGATCCTGGTCATTGGGCTCCGAGTTGTACTAACCATTTTGACAAGCGCCAATATTGGAAGAGCGGCAAAACCGTTAATGTCATTAGTTAAACTGAGAAAATATGTTGGTACGGTATATTTACTATTGTCCTTTCAATATGTCATTTTCTTGAATGGTGGATTGATACGGCCAGTGCAAATGTACACGTTTGTGCTGATTTCTATTTTCATCTTATCATATCGCGGGTACTTCCTCCATTCTGATGGGAACATGTCACATGCTTATGTTCGTGGTGTTGATACGGTCGATCTAAAATTTACTAAGGGGAAGATCATGCGCCTGAGAACGTTTATCATGTGCCCTCCATCTTTATAAAAATCTAGTTAGCGGATCTCTTCTGTATCGGAATGGCTACAATTGGGTTTTAGTCCAATAAATTTGTAATGTCCAAGTTTGAAACCTTTTTTGGTAAAGAACTATAAGTGAGGGGGCTTGTTCCGCCTATCTTTGTTAGACATTTGTAAATTGTGAATCATGTTTGCACCAATAGTAAATCAAATGTCTCACATTCACGTCTTTGTCACATTAAATTGGGTTCTGCTACTGTAAAGGGTTATAAGTGTCAAATTTGTGTGCAAGCAAAGCAATATCTCAAATCTTAAACGATTGCGGAGGTAAGCAATTTGGCACCTCTAGAGTTTATACATAAAGATTTTTGTGAGATGGATGATGTATCGACAAAAGGGGGAAGAAAACTTCATAGCGTTGATCGATGACTCCAATGTTTATCTCTTGAAATAAAAAAAGGAATTTTGCATTATTATTCCCTTGTTGGGCATGTCTAACCCTTGCACGTTAAGACCATTTCGTCTCTTCCTTTCTCATGAGTTTAACTATATTCTTATCTGCTTCCCCTTAGTAGTCTGTTTGGCCGACGTTAGAGTTTGTCCAGCCTTGAAATCAAGCTTGTGAATACATTTAAAAGTCATTCCTTTTCCATTTTACACATGCCTGCGGAATTTTACGGCCTATGTCTGCATGAAATGTCTAAGGTGATGGATCTTATTCGCCACCATTCATTTGGTGTACAGCCAGAAGACTCTATTTCATTCCGTCGTCACAGTCTCATGTAAACCTTCCCGGCCTATAAAACATGATAGTTCAAATGGGAATTCGGCAATGCTCCGAAGATAAAACATATTTTCCAGAGTTAGTTTGCAGCGGAGTGTGGTCCGATGCCACCATTGCAAAGCCTAGACATTTCTCTGCTGCGGGCATCAACTATGTATATGACAAAACTTGTCTATAAGCTGGGACCCACTTACTACACCATTAGCTAATTGATTATACCACTATGTATGTGGCCAACTTGTCCATAAGCTGGGACCCACGTTTATGCTAAAAGTACACACATGCAAGAGAGATGAGAGAAAGTAAAAAAAAATTATTGCTTATAGACAACCCACAAGCTTATGGGTCACCCTTAAGAAAATTCCCTTATGGACAAGCTCCACTATGTATATAGTCATCCACAAGGATTACTTTTTGCTTATGGATCTTCTTATGGACAACATAGTGGATGCCCTACATATATTGCTTCTGTACGCACGTGTCTACAGGTTTCTCTGCTCGTATACGTGTTCCTGTTGAATGAAGAGCGGCGAACCTTTTCTCAAAAACGAAACAAAAAGGCGTGGTTTACCGTACCTTTTAGTCTTTTACTACTCACGGGAGGTGAGTAGTATGAATAAAAATCTAGCCGTTGATTTACAGGGCTATTGTAGACTTTTTAAGTAGCAAATCATTTATGGTAACACTAATCCAACTAATTACCCTAATTAATTTTGCCTGAAATCCCGTAACTCGATGCATGTATCTTGTTCTATATCATCGTTCATGCTTCAAAACGATGGCCCTAGCAGAAGCGCTACCTCGCCGGAGCTCCGCTGCACATGACGGCGGGCCTAACTTCGGACGACAGTACATATGGGAACGAGACTAGTCAGGCTGCCCTTCTCAATACCTTTTCAATCTGTGGCATGACGTGGACAATTGAAGAGAGACCTAAATGAAAAGTATTTTTCAAAGACTGACATATGCACATTGCACAATCTCCATTTTTTTTACGGATTTGTTGAGCGCGCTCATTGGGGCCTTCCATTTTTACAGGATTTTCTGTTGTAACTCTTTCGATTATGACCCCCTATTCACGACTAATACAAGTTCTGCTACTGTCGTTTTAGGTACTAGTATGAATTAATACAAACCGTTAGATCTACAAAAATGGATGGCCTGCATCTAAATGGGGTACCACAAAAGTCCTGGAAGGAAAGCGTGGTACCGAGCAGGAGCAATGGAGAGAAGCCGGACATGTTTAGCTACGTGTGGGGAAAATGCAGCTATAAAAGCGCTTGCAGCCTATATCAGATTATAGATCCAGCTCGGTACAACATCACGACCTAGCGAACTTAGCAGAGCTCTTCCCATGGCTCCTTATGCAGAACTAGTGCACCAACTCATGCACGAGACGCCTCTGCAAGCACTACTACTAGTGATACTGCTCTTCTTCATACCACTACTACACCTGGTCACAACGCACGCTAGTAGAAACCAAGCAAAGCGTCTACCTCCTTCCCCTCCGGGGCTCCCTGTCATAGGCCATCTCCACCTCGTCGGTGACCTCCCTCACGTCTCCCTCTGCAACCTCTCCAGGATGCACGGCCCCGACGGCCTCATGCTTCTCCGCCTTGGCGCCGTTCCAAACCTCGTGGTGTCGTCCCCGCGCGCCGCCCAGGAGATCATGCGGACGCACGACCACCTCTTCGCGTCCCGCCCGCCGTCCAAGATCGCCGAGGCGCTCATGTACGGGCCTTCATCGGACATCGTTTTCGCGCCCTACGGCGAGCACTGGCGGCAGGCGAGGAGGCTCGTCACCATGCACCTGTTCACCGTCAAAAAGGTCCAGTCTTACCGCAACGCCCGTCAACAAGAGGTGACTACATAACAACAGATTCATCCGTCGCCACCTCTTGATCGTCGTCTCCCTCCATGACAAAAATTCGTACACAACCTGAAAATGCAACTCCACACTTAAATGTCCCCCGCTTATTTGGGACGTCCAACTGCTTTACGATCCGTGCACAATTTATCAATAGTTTTTCAAATTATTATTGATAATTATCAATAATTTTCGGATTTATGTAATTTACTTTTTGGATTTATGTACTAACCAGAAATTTCCGGACTTGCATTAACAAAACAAAAAACACGCATTAACATGATTTTTTGTTTAATCAATACATCAATTAGTGGGAATCATATTGTTCGTTGGATGTAAATTCAACGGCCATGCTAGTTGGTGGATATCCAACTAGGTGTGGTATCACCGCGTTGATACACAACCTCCACTTCGTTCATTTACAGGTGAAACAAGAGATGGCCAGGATAAGAGAGGCGGCGGCGGCGATGGCGGCCGTCGACCTGGGCGAGATGTTGAACGCGTATGCCAACGACGTGGTGTGCCGCGCCGTGTCGGGGAAGTTCTTCAGGGCGGAAGGCCGCAACAAGTTGTTCAGAGAGCTGATCGAGGCAAACTCGGTTCTCGTCGGAGGGTTTCACCTCGAGGACTACTTCCCAAGGCTAGCTAGCGTACATGTATTCAGTAGGTTCATCTGCAAGAAAGTCGAGGCGACACATAGGGTGTGGGACGAGTTTCTCGAAACAATAATAAGCGACCACGAGAAGAAGAACTCGATGCACCAAGAGAACGGGGTCAGTGAGCAAGGAGAGAGTGACTTTATCGACGTGCTGCTATCGGTCCAGAAAGAGTTCCACGGTATCACCAGAGAACATATCAAGGCCATCTTAATGGTAAGCAATTAAGTACAGATAATTAAATAAAACACATAGACAGAAATACATTCCATACATTGTAGATATCTACGTGTTTCTTACTCTTATTATGGAAAACGTATAGAACATGTTCGGCGCGGGTACCGACACAACGTCTTTGCTCTTAGAATTCGCCATGGCCGAGCTCATGCGAAAACCTCAATTCATGGCCAAGTTACAACACGAGGTAAGAAACGGTGCCCCCAAGGGACAAGAACTCATCGAGGAAGAGAACCTTGCCGGCATGACCTATTTGAAGGCCGTGGTGAAGGAGACGCTTAGGTTGCACCCACCGGCACCGCTCCTGCTCCCTCACCTGGCAATGGCTGACTGCGACGTCAGCGGCTACAAGATTCATGCTGGAACACGAGTCATCATCAACTCTTGGGCTATTGGCAGATACCCGGGGTCCTGGGTGAAGCCCGAGGAGTTCATGCCGGAGAGGTTCATCGATGGTGCTGCCGCAGCGGCGGTGGACCTGAGAGGAAAGGACTTCCAGTTCGTACCCTTTGGGGCTGGCCGGAGGATCTGTCCTGGACTCAACTTTGGGCTGGCTACCGTCGAGATTATGCTGGCGAACCTGGTGTACTGCTTCGACTGGGAGCTGCCGGCTGGCATGGAGAGGGAGGACATCGACATGACCGAGGTGTTTGGCCTGTCGGTCCGTAGGAAGGAGAAGCTGATGCTTGTCCCCAAAACCCACGTAGTCGCGTGATCGGTACATGGTGTGCTGTGTGCATGTGCCGTCCTCCATGCTTGTGTGTGTGTTGGTTTGCATATTTCTATATACTAGTACACGTGTACGTGCAACACACGTATCATAATTTATATTATATATACATGTTTTTTAAATAATATTTTGTTTCACCGTGGATGACCTGCATAATTATAACATTTTGATAATACAAATTTTAAAATATCCAACATAAATTATTTTAGAAAATCTTAATATTCTTATAAAACCTTCAAAACATCAAATTATCCAATCTTTTTCAAATCCACACCCGAATCAGTCACCAATCTGTCAAACCAATTTGCATGCAGATTTTTGGTTTCTAATAGAAGAAAGAAGAAACCCATGTAGAACTTACAAAACTAACTCTTCCCCATACATATAGAATTTTCAAATTCTATTTGTGGTTGTGAGATTTTAAAATCTAAACAACACAAACTGAACTTACCATTGGAACACGGGAGAAGAACAAACCACATAATTTAGCAATAGTGCACACTCGTACATGACCATTTAGTCCGTGCAATAGCAAACAACATTGCACACACTTCCTTTCAGTTCCTCTGAAAGAATCTCCCTCGTCTCTCTCACTTCCAGCAGCAACGCATTACGCATCCACAAATCCAGTAATTCCCAAGCACAAAAAATTCACACATCCAACAGCTATGCATCCATAGATCTTGCAATTCATATGGAACATCACATGCCAGGTCGCCAAGCATCGATCTCCAAGAAACAGAACACAGCAGGGACGGACACGCACAGGAACAACGACAGACAACACATATGCATCTCTAGTGGGAGATCGAAGCTCCTCCTCCTTTGAGCTCCCTTTCCCCTTGCTATCTCTCCCCTGCTGGTGTCGACACATACAGACAACAGTGCCTGCCTGGCTGCCTGTGCCTTTCGGCTTCGAGTGGTGGTCGCGATGAGGCGACGTCGTGCTCAACTACTCATGCTCCGCCTGGCCCATGGATCGATTTGTGGAAGGGGATCCGCCCGGCCCGTGGATCGAGATGGAGAACGGGCGCGGCGACGGCCACCGGCGCTGTGTGGTGGTCACCTCCGGCCGCCGTACCGCGCCGCCGTCTCCGACCTTCCGAGGCGAATCCGAGAAAGCCACGAGCTCCGCTGTCTTCTTCTCTTCCTTCGTGTCGAGTAGCTCGTGCCGGGATGGCCTAAATCGCGAGAATCGAACGTTCTTCCTCAACCCCGGCCGCCGCCTTTCCAACAACTCGCCGCCGCCGTTTCCGACCTCGCCTTGGTCGACCGAGCAGCTCTTCACGCTCAGGGTGAGCTTGCGCATCTTTGTGTGCCTTGGTTCGATTTATCGCGCTAGGTAGCGCCGCCGCCGTGACGCTTGTCTCCGGCCGCCGCACCGTGGTGGTCGCTCCGGTGACCAATATACGAACGGCGCCGCGCCTGCTAGGTTCCTCTCGTCACACTGCATCGCGCCTCCCTAGCTGATTCGACAGACCTCCTGGCCGTCTCCATCCCAGCGCCCTCTGATTGCCTGAAATCCGTCCGGAGTGGTGGAAGAGAAGGTCCAGGGCGGCCGTGCGCGACGACGGCGGCCACGCGCGTTTTCTCTAACGAACGGTTTTTTTTTAACTTGGCGGTGGCAATACACTGTAATTTTCACGAAACGAATAGTTGTGTTGAGTTGTCAAACATTGGACCAATCTGTACCGTTGGCCAAATATTAAAAGGCTCAGATTTAATGTATCAACACAAGTTTGCTCTTTTAATAGTAGTATAGACTAGTGCGTTGCTACGGTGAAACAAATACATACATGTTAGAGAAAACCTATTACCACACGTGTCTAGAAAATAATATATAAGTTGTTGTTTTCTCTACATTTTCTACGTCAACCGTTTAAATTGTGCAGCCTTACATTTCTTCGCTTCCTTGATCATGTTTCCTGTACACAGACGCAAAAGGGCGAATATTTGGTTGAACAAACTCATGGTTTGTATTTTCACCTATTGCTTCAAACGACCGAACCAAATTGCATTCACAGCAACCACTAACCTAAGTTCATCTAACTTGAGGTGCAAACTCGATGCAAAGACATCAAACAAACTAATTTGCCAATTCATTGTAAAATAATTTAAGATATGAAACACGGTGCCATTTTTCAGTTTTATGGGAAATGAAAAATGAAGCCACACAATTACGATATGCCATTACATAAAATATATTTTATAGTATTTTAAAAAGTTTTTTCGAGATGGGAGCATAGCCCCAGCCTCTGCATCAGAGTGATGCACACGGCTTTTTATTGCAAAGTTTTCAAAGTATTTAGAGTATTGCAAAACAAAGAAAACATCCAAAATGACTACAAGCCAGCCATCGATAATAAAAATATAAAAAAGGCATCTACTAAGGAGCGCAAATTCTTCGTTCATGCTGCCACCCATCTCGGCTGAGAATAGCCCGTAAAACTGTGCCATTAGCCGGGTGCAGCCGGACTCCATCAAAGATCGTTGGTCTTGCGGCAAGAGAAAGGACCATATAGTGATCCAAA
Organism: Poa pratensis; assembly: GCA_947311845.1. NCBI lineage: Eukaryota > Viridiplantae > Streptophyta > Magnoliopsida > Poales > Poaceae > Poa > Poa pratensis. The sequence continues at coordinate 29,405,669 of CAMZMU010000036.1, read as the reverse complement.
ATGTAGCTCTGTTGACAACCTGTAAAAAGTGAGCATTTTCAACCTTGTTAAAAACCACGTCGTTTCAACAATTCCAAATAGCCCAAATAAAAGCACAAACGCCAATGCGTACACGACTGTTAGTTTTCTTATCTAATCCCACAAGCCAAGAGCCAAACATATTAGCTAAGCTTATAGGTGGTGGGATATTATAAGTGAAATGGAGCAATCTCCAAAAATTT
>CAMZMU010000036.1:29177916-29362886 GCA_947311845.1 Poa pratensis | reverse complement strand
CACTCATCAGCTTCTTTTTAGCAGCTCTCTCTGTTGCCGAAAATGGCACGGATTACGCTTTAATGTCTAACCCGTCAATGAGTAAAAGAAGCTTTTATTTTTGTTTCTTATATTCACCGCTTAAAAAAAAATCCCAGCCTCTAAGAAACTGGCGCATATGGCGGATTTTGTTTTGCCATGTCTCAACTGACCTCGAGTATCTTAAAAAAGTAGGAAGCACTAAACTGATCTCAAGTTTTGCTAAAAAGCATCGCCTGCTTGGCACCTCCTGAAATAATCTTTAACTATTTAAACAATGTTAGTTTACAACGAGCCAATAGGAGAGGAGAAAAGATAAATGTAAGGCGATACCCCGAGGGCAAGAGTTTTCTTCCCATCCACCGGCGCATACGCTAGTATGCCCCTCCTCCGATGGACTTTCAGGCCTTGGATGGGCGGAGAATCTCGACCTCTCGCCGGTGGGAGAGTTCCAGTTTATTTTTTTAGTTAACCTATGTGTCTTCGTGGGTGTATGGTAAGCCGACTGCGACATCCCAGTGTCAAAATTAGATTCCCCCATCCTATCACCGCTCTGGTGGCGCGTTCCAAAGAGCCGGTCACTTTTCAGGTTCCTCGGTGTGGTTGCAGCCCTGGCTATTCCGGTCTACGGTTTTCATCTTCAGCGATGTTTGCTGGCAATGGCGGAGTGTGATACCCCGAATTTATTTTGAGGCTAACCCTTTGTGCTTATTCAACTTTTGAAAAGAATAAATATATATGGCCGTGATGTCGTTTAAATATGGGTTCCTGAAATAGAAAGTTAGAGGAAAGAAAAAATAAAATAAAAGAAAGGAAAATATGTGTACTAGAAATTGATCTCTTGACATACTGGTTAATACCTTAAGCTGCAGCCGGCTGGCCTATGCGTAGTGTTTTGTACAAAACCAGCTGCCTTATATTTGTTTCTTCATCGTGAGGAAGGGGAAAGCCACGGGCTTGGCCCAAGGCCCTATTGGACTCGATGTATGTGCCTTACGGCGCCGCCTTTTAATGGCGTTCTAGGGCTGCGCCCTCTCGTTTCCATCTCCTCCTATCTCAACCCCGCTTGTTGCCCCTGGATCGAAGGCGCTGCCATGCTGCTGGATCATACATCGTCACTGCCGCCATGAGGTTGCAGTCTTGGGCCTACTTGCTACCGGATCAAATTGGTGTCGCCATCGTTCGTCGTCGCACAAGTGCGTGCATCTGTCCCCTTGTTATCTTTCTTGTTCCTCCAACAACGTTGTAGCAGAGCACTTCTTGTAGTGTCGTAGTTTGGGTAGTATCAGAATTGGTGGTCTGTTTATTTACCGTTCCTATTCTCCATCGGGGCTGTAGCAGCCTGTAGTTTTGAAGCATCTAGTTTAGGCATGGGGAACCGAACCATTCTGCAGTTTGCTAGCCCTCTTTGCCTGTACCTGATTCTATCGTGGATGTGCTAACCTGAACTGGGTCTGTATGTTCAGCTAGCTGTAACACTCTAGCTGATTCCTTAGGACAGTAATCTTTCACTTAAAACTTGGTCTGATCTGTGTACAACTCGAGATACAATCTGAATGAAAGTTGTAGGCCATGTTTCAGGCAATCCATAGAGTATTCATTGTGCAATTCGGTGAAACAGCTTGCTCGCAGCGATCAGTTTAGTGTTCTGTTTAGAACTGAACATTTTCTGCACGAAGTGACCTTCTTTGCAAATTTAGGCCTTTTTAGCATTCGAATTAAATTATGGGCTAAACATGAAAGTTGGGGAGAATGTTTTTCTGTTGTTAGAACACATATGGTTTGCAGGATTTCGTTTAGAATATTAATTCGTATACAAATATCAAGTGGTATGTCCTGTGTTGACAGAATTTCAGTAATTCTTAAGTTTGAGTGGGTTAATGTAATCATGTCCAGATTTGTCCATAGATGAAGTGAGATAAGTATTGTGCAGGTGCTGATATTAAGATGTCCTATATGGTTGAGTTTTAGTTATAACTTATATGTTCACAAGGGTTGGATGTATGTTACTTAAGGGGTTTCTCGCGCGTAGGAACGATGTTAGGTGGATGTTTTGGTTATGAAGTCATCCTTTGTATTGAGGATTATATGTTTGGATAACAGGTGTGCATTCTTTGGTTCGGAACCCTACAACCCACAGTTTGTGCCCCGCGTTGAGGCAAGTTCATGATGGATAGTGAATTTTGCATATCTCTCTTCACTTGGTTTATTTAAAAAGCTTGCCTTTATGTCTATGATATCTCCATGATGTCAATGATAACGATTATGATGATGAATTGTCCATTTTATGCATATTTGCATACCCATGATGATAATGATGTTGAAGTGACCTACTTCGGTGGGCACGATGAGACTTCCTTTGATGGGTTGCGACCCACTTTGGAAGCACCCTCCACAAGTTGGAGTGAGTGGATGCCGACGGGTGTCCACTCAAGCGATACCGGTATCCGTGATGAGATGAGATGAGCATATAGGCATGTAGGGAACTTTATATATGATGATTAATGAATAATGTTAGTGATGACTCTGTGTTTTGATTTATGTAAGGTTTATTATTTGTTATGAACTTGTTGAGTCTTTGTACTCACCCTTGTTGCTTCAATGTTTTTAGGTAAACCTTGAGGACGACATGCATGGGGAGTTATGGGAGTAGCACACCTTCATCATCTCACGATTCACAAATTCATCACCATTTTCTTAGAACCATCATTGTGGAACTTTGTCATAAAACGATTAAGTAGTCTTGTGGAACTTTGTTTTTGAAAAGGTGTTAGTTATTCGTCTGTTTCTGTGGATACCATTACTGAGTGTTGATGGTAGCTTAATATAGTTGTGATGTCGGAGTTTTATGTATGGTTGGCCATTGCGGCTATTTTACATGTGATATATTCTTATGTTTCCGTTTATATCTTATTGTCTGTCGTGAATGTTCCTAAAAACAAAGGAGGCTTTGCCAATTTTTCCTATAAGATCTTAGTTAGTTTCTATGTGTAATGAATGTGGTAGCACTCCAAGTGCTTGGTTGGCTTGGGGTGTTACACGGAGCTTGAACAAAAACCAAGGGGAGGGGGGGGGGGGGGGGGGGGGGGGGGGCAAGATGGTTAGTGGTTACCCGCGTCCACATTTTGAATCATTTTACCTTGCATTTTGTGGACCTTTTTTGGCGAACATGCTCACAACTTTAGATTTATGCATAAAGGAAGCACATCATGTTTGATTGTTTTGCAAACATTTGACTTGCTAGGAAAACCGAGGTAGGGGCGAGTACACATGTGGCACTCTTCAGTATTTATAGTCGTCGCTAGATGGTACAATTACATGTTTGTAGTTTTACTTCTCTTGTGGATCTTTATATATTGTTGATGGTTATTAATAAATTTGTGGACCTTTTCACATAAACAGAAGGGTGATTGGTTATAGGCTTAGCTAATAAAAGAAAAATTGTTATGATGTTGTGATTGAACATGGCAATAGGACTGCACATCCGCAACTTTGATTTTGGTCGCTAATCAAGGTCAGAGCAAAACTCGACATTCCAGAACACAAAAATATAAGAAGACGTCGATATGGAGAGTTGCAGTCATTCACGGTCTTTTTTTTAGATTGAACGCCCCCATCATTAAATCATAGTAAAGAAAGAATCGTTGGCTACAAACTCCATTCAGAGTTTGGTAGTCAGGCAAAGCTCCCCTTAGGGCGAGGTAGGGCGGCCGCCCTTCTTTTTTTGGGCGAAAACATTCATATGCACATGCACATGTTTTTCTGAAAATTAGAATGTTCGTGCGTAAAAAGGGACTCTATATGAAAAATTTATGAATATTATAGTGAACACTGCCCAAAATCAACTCCGAACAAAAAACAAGAACTAAACTCTAGGTATACGACGAATTACGTTTTATGGTTCTACTTTGGCTTTGTATATTTTATTGGTAAAATTTTAGCTGTATTAGCCCAGTCAATATCTCTGTTTAATGATGTGAGGACATGTTTGCAGAATTCGAGAAATGATGGTTCGTACTTCATAGCCCCTCTTGTAGGATGTCAATTTGCGCATAAAATAACAGCACAACCATAAGTGTGCATGAAATGGTACTCCCTCCATTCAGTATTATAAGATGTTTTACCTTTTTCAAAAAAATGCATGTATCTAGACAAATTTTAGTGTGTAGATTCTCTCATTTCGGTATGTATCTTATCCGCATTGAAACATCTAAAATGTCTTATAATAGTGAACGAAGCGAGTAAAAAAATTCAGCAAATCAAAAAAGGGGGAAATGCACGAGGTAACTGTTTATTATTTGTATAGTGTGGACACTTGCTATAACTATTACCAAAGATTTTGACCATTGCTAAAATTCCACTAGTACAGAAAAGCTCATTGGCAACGTGCGGTTTATGCCCATTGGCAACGTGTGGGCACACGTTGCCAGTGTCACGCTGCTGCTATTTTTACTGGCAACGTGTGCTGAGAGCACTTTTTTTTTTGAAGCGCGACTGTAGGGCAACCGCCCCACAGCATTTTCTATTTTCACATCAAGCGTCACAACATTCTGTACAAATAATTACAATCAGGGGATTAAAAAAGTGTTAGGGAATACCTACTCTAAGGGAGGTCAGCTAGCCAAGCCAACAAACTAGGCAGATGCTTGGCTTTCATTCTATGTCTTAGCATGGACATATCATGCACAAAACCACTCTTCCATCTACCAAATGTTGGTCTTTCCCGCCTGAATATCAGTCCATTTCTCTGTAACCAGATGTGTCTACAAGCCACAATGATTACCTCCATGGAGAAAACATGACCAAAACTTCGTCTTGCCAAAGACATTACAGTTTGGATGTTGTCATCCGCCGTCCACTGAATTTGCAGGTAGTTCCAAACCCGCTGGCTAAAGTTACAAGTGAAGAACAAATGCTTCCTATCTTCATACTCTCTTAGTGGACATAACACACAGTGATCATTCTCAGCCACATTCCAATGCCTTCTTTTCAACATATCTTTTGTATTCAACCTATCTCTCATGAGTAACCAGGCAAAGACCCTGTAATTCATAGTGCAATGAGACTCCCAAATCCAGCTGTAAGTCTTCGGCACTGTCAGATTTGAATGAACCTTCTCATAGAACTGTCTTGCTGTGAATTTCTCCCCCCAACAGTAAGCCCACGTATCAGGAGAATGACTTGGTGGGTTATGGGCCAGTAAACCAGATAATTGTTGCATTTCCTGAAAAGCTTGCTGCGATAGAGGGAGGTTGAATAGAGAGGGAGATCATCCAGTGTAGCAAAAACCGCAGCAGCTGAGATCTCCTCATTTACTGCATATGAGCATAGCCGAGGAAAACGAGACCTGATTGATGCAATCGACCCATTTAACTGCCAGTTATCAGACCAGAAAAGAAAAGTGTCACCGCCGCCATGTTTCACATAAGAAACAGCTCTAAAATTGTCCACCAGCTTCATTATGTCTCTCCACCAAAACGAACCTCTCAAGTTGTCAGCATGAGGTATTTGACCATTATAGTAAGCAGTCCACACTAACTGCACCCAAGGGGTTTCCACTTTGTTATAAAATTTGTCAAGGAATTTAATGAGGAGGGCAGCATTTTTCTTTTGAAAGTCAATTACACCTAGACCACCACTCTTCTTAGGCTTGCAGATCAACTCCCAAGCAGCCAGCGACTATTTTGGGGTATCCTTGTTATCTCTCCAGAGACACTGCCGCAATATCCTATCAAGCTGCTTTGTTAGACCAGGCGGTAGGCTGAGAGAACATAGGAAATGCAAAGGCATCGAGCAAGGCAGAATTAATAAGCTGCAACCGAGAACCTTGATTCAAGAAACTCGAGCTAGAAGCCAACTTCCGTTCCAAATTGCAAACCAGAGGCATCAGATCAGTTATAGTAGGCCTTGTTGTACCCAGCGGAAGGCCTAAATAAGTGAAAGGCAGCTCACTTGACAACCAAAATCAGCAGCCAGATGAGCTATCGTTTCATCTGACACATTAATCGGGATCATGGATGATTTAGCATAATTAATTTTCAACCCAGTTGACAAAGAGAATTTATCCAGTGTGTCCTTTAGCCGACTCAACTGGCACAATCAGTAGCGTATCATCCGCATACTGCAGAATTGGGTAGTCTGTATCATGAGTAACAATGGGCAGACTGATCAAACCTTGGTTCAACATGTCATTAACCACCACCTGCAGTAGTTCAGACCCAAACACATATAGCAAAGGGGAAACTGGATCACCCTGACAAACCCCTCTCTTGCACAAAAACTGTTTCCCAGGAACTCCATTAAGGAGAATTGAAGATGAACCAGAGGATAGTAAACCCTTCACCCAGTCAAGCCACTTCTGATTGAAACCCATATGCTTTAGAATCTGGATGATAGCATCATGCTCAATCGTGTCGAACGCTTTAGCAAAATCAAGCTTGAGGATAATAATAGGCTTTTTTGAAACATGACACTGATAAAGATACTCAAACGACCAAGCAATACAATCTTGAATCGATCTCCCACGAATGAACCCATATTGGTTTTTGTGCACACATTTCAGAATGACATCCTGTAGTCTGTTCGCGGCGAGCTTCGTCAAGAACTTTAGACTGACATTAGTGAGGGAGATCGGCCGGAAGTCATTGACCTCCACAGGAACAAAGATCTTGGGCACTAACATAATGAAGGATCCATTCATATTCTCAAGCTTTAGGGTTCCAGCATGAAACTCTTCAGCCAGGCGGTAAAAATCACTCTGAATTATGGACCAACATTTCTTTACAAATAGCCCATTAAAGCCATCCGGACCAGGTGCCCTATCAGGTGGCATAGCATCGACCACACCATCCATCTCCTTTTTAGTGAAAGGCACAGTTAACTGGTCTAAATCATCAACTCTAGCAATTAAGCTATTTAAATCAAATTGCATTTGGATGCCATTCGAATGGCCCATCCTTTCCTTATAGCAAGACCAGAGCATTGCAGCCATTTCATGATGATCTGTGACTTCGACACCATCACTATTCCGAAGCATAGAAATTATATTTCTCCGGAACCTTTCAGTGGCCATAGCATGAAAGTATTTCGTATTTTCCTCTCCCTGCTTGATCCACCTAATGGTACATCTCTTTTTCTAGTAAGCACATTCAGCCGCTAGGAGACCATCTAGATGCAGTTTTACTATTTTCCGAAAATTGAATTCAGTTCTGAATAGTGGCCTATTCTCCTCCAGGGTGTCAAAAATAAAATGACTTCATTGCAGAGTTTAATAAGATTCTTCAACTTGGACAAACTTTTCTGCCACTTCTTAAGGCGGAACCTCAAACTTTTCAACTTGTCCACTAGTCTGGCCGAAGTATGGGTTTTAACAGAACCCCTTGCCCATGACTGAGAAACACACTCTTTAAAGCCAGGCATTTCAGCCCAATAATTCTCGAATCAAAAAAATTTAGCTTTCAGGATGTTGGTGTCAATATTTACCACACATTGGACATGATCAGAGCCCGTTTTTGGTAGGGTGAACACCATGGAATTAGGATAATCCGAAATCCAATTTACACTGGTGAAGAACCAGTCAAGTTGTTCAAGGAGAGGGGTTTCTTGCATATTCGACCAGGTATAAGCTCTATCTTTCAGGGGCAGTTCAAGCAGACCAAGGTGCCCAATTAATTCATTGAAGATGAACATATCATTTTGACTACCTCCAGGCTTGTTTCTGTTGGCTTGTGATCTGATAAAATTAAAATCACCTAGAAGAAGCCAATTGGCGATGCTAGGGATGTTTAAGTTGTATAGCCATGAAACAAAGTTATCCCTCTCCTCACCATGACAGGGTCCATAGACTGAAACCATAGTCCAAGAAGCATTATTATGCACCGACGTGAAGTTAATAGTCACAGCAAATCGATTGACCTCAATCAGTTGCCCATAGAAGACTGAAGAGTTCCAAAGAACCAGCAAACCACCAGATGCACCCACTAATGGTGAAAAAGCAAAGCAATCGAATCTCTTTGGGCAAAATTTACTGATGAACTTCCAATCAAAAGTATCACATTTCGTTTCTTGAAGACAGATAACAGCACATTCACTTTCCTCAATTTTCGCCCGAACTTCATTTTGACGGTCTTCAGAATTGAGCCCACGAACATTCCAACATAACACCTTCCACTTTCTCAAACTAGATAGACTCATTATAACACTAACATAGTTCAGGAGGATAGCCACATGCATAGCAACGCAGCACATAAGACACCAGCACACAATAAAGCAGTTCAACACTCACGCACATAATAGGGACGCTAAAACCACCAGTACAGCAACATATCAACATAAAAGACCAGGCTCTTCTAAGGGACAGCCCACCTCCCTGCTCGCTGGAGAGTTTAATTATCATTGCGTGCTTCACTAGAAGGCAGAGATGGACCAGCTTCAAGTTGTTCCTTTGTCAGCAAAGTAGCCTCAATCCCCAACTGCAGACCAACATGCTGCATCACATGGACGGGAGTAGCAGGGTAGGGATCTGTCTCCACTTCATGCACCTCATCAACCCCTTCTTCATCAACCTCTGGTGTAATTAGCAGCTTGGCTCTTGGGTGTTTCTTGGGCCTGCTAGGAGCAACAGAAGCAGCCTTGAAACCATCATTCTTCAGACAGCTGCGGGTGAAACGGCGCTCAGTTGGATGCACCACCATCTTCTTTTTGCCACGAGTGCGTTTTACCTTGGGAGTGACAGGCAAGGCAGCAAACTCCGAAGGTGAAGCTGGAACATGGGTCTGCTCTATGTCATCAAAACACAGGACCTGCCTATTCTGAATTGGTGCAATAATTCTTCTGTCCATCCTGGGGAGAACTGGAATCTAGTTGTATCATCAAAAGCTACAGTCCAAGATCTTTTAGACAGAATATTGGAGTTGAATGGCAGATTTCTAATGGAGAGAGGTACATCCTTAGACAGGATACCAGGCATGAGCGCATCAAAGAGCCTCTTCCATTGCATCTCTGGAGGAAGTTCAGGACCAAAAACAGGCACGACCTCCATCTGCAGCTCCGACATGACATGTTGCATCAGGTTGTTGGTAACATCTTGCTGTACCAACTCCTGCAGCTGAACATAAGGCACAATGGCCCAGCGATCTCCCCCTGGTTTTGTGGCTCCTCCACTTGAGTTTGAACTTCCATAGGCTCTGGCTCCTCAGCAATGTGGACTGGAGAATTAGAGTCCACAGGTGGCTCCTGCGTATCAAGGACCATAGAAGTCTGATCCTGATCATTGTGAGCTTGGCCCTCCTCATTTGTATCATCATTGTTTCCATTATTCCCTTGTTGATCATCAGGTGGCATCGGAGTTTCCTCCGCAGGAAGCTGCTCTGCAAATTCAGCAGATAACACATAAACAGCAACCGCCCATCCATCTTTCACAGCTCCCACGTTTGCAAATCTACCAAAGACAACATCACGAGGGACCGTAGCAAGAGAGGGAAATGAGGCATACACCAGAGCCCTGCACTTGATTGGATCTTCACGATTCCAATGATGAAATTGACCAAAGGTGAAGATTGCATTAGCTATATCCAAATCATTGCGGTAGTCCGGCGGGATTCCTAAGAGCATGAGCCATCCTCTGTGAAAACCAATATTAGCCCTATAATGATCCCCTTCATCATGATTAACAAACCTTACTGACATATTTTTCCCCATCTGATACAGACCATGTTCCACTAGAGCTTGCCTAGCATGCGCACTACGGAGCTGATACAGACCGATCCCAAATAGACACGGCTGGTAATCAATAATGTTGTGGTTCAGAGGCCCGTTCAGAAAATCGCGAACCTGATCCCTCCAATGATCTTCCTCCTCAAGCGGCGGAGCAGGCTCAAGGATTGCAACACAGTAGTTGTCGTGAAGACGCGGAGGAGCTTGAGCCGGGTAGTAGTACGATCTGGGGAGGCGGTTGGGCCACCATCGATGATATGGTGACCCCATGGCAGCCAGGGCACCAGGTTCAGCTCGCACGCAACCATGCCGTCTGAAGCAGCAGCATCGTCAGCTCTCGTCGGCGATTTGGTGGCTGAGGAGGAAGGAGACGGCGACTCGGTCGAGGAAGGGTTTGCTGTGTGAGAGGTAACAGGGGGATGTCCGTTAGTATCACGTTTAGGCATCCACCGTTGTGATTTTTGGGCAAGCTTCATGAAGCTGGTTTTTTCTTTGTGCCCAAGGTGGAAGCAGAAACGGCATCGAATCTTCTTCTTCGTGCAATCTTTTGTAAGATGGGACATAGTCAAACAGCGGCCGCATTTCCAGAACCTGTACGCAATGTCATCCACCACTGCAGCCAGCCCATCAAGCCCATCCGCCTCGTGAGGCCCCGCATGACCTGAGGCTTCACTGTCAGTGGCCACTGGATCAGCCCCTTGGGCATTTGAATCCGAAATTTCCGCGCTAGAAGCACGCTCAGCTTGATCAGCCTCCTTATCTGATATACCAGCGTGATGTGAAACCGGGAGGGGTTTGAATGATCCAAAGGAAATCTCTGGCTGAGTCACAGTTTTATAAATGAAAGGCATGTTTGGATCAACCGCCTGAGTGATCAAATTCGGGTCCTGATACCCTCTGCAAGCATCATAACATAGCGATTCAGAAAAAACCAGCTTCCGTTTTGGAGCATTCTTTGATCTTATGATAGACTTGGGAACCGGCTGCTTCAGGGCATTGAGACCGAGCTGAATCTTTCTCTTGGAAGGACTAACCAGATTCCACTCCTCCTGACACTCTTTCTGCCAGCATGCAAACTCTCGGTTCCAATTAGGACCTCCACGGCCCCAAAGGTGGAAGAAACACTTAAACTGTTTGCACTCAAATTTCCTCAGGTTAAAGATGTCAAAACCCACTTTTCTGCTTGACACATTGAAAGAAAAAACCCTATCTCTGAGCACTGAAACTTTGAGAGCATCAGAATACCCACCAATAGCAGATTCAAGAGCCAGACCCACGGAATTCATGTCCAGTCTGAACTTGGCTCTAGCGAACGAGGCAACCATAATGAAGTGCCCAGAATCGACTGTCGGATGAACAGAAGCAAAATAATTCCTCCTGATCCCTTTCGCAAACTTAATGCCATGAGAAAAATCTAGGTCAAGAGAGAACGGTGCATGAACATCCGAGGAGAGATCCTCTAAGCCAGACTCAGTGATCCGAACAGCGAAAACCATATCTGCAGCCACCAGGGCTGCATTAGATGAACTTGGATCTTTGGGTGCAGGTGCCGCCGTGATCAGATCGATCCAGGAACCCCAGTAGAGGCAACTTGCGTTGTGGACTTCAAACAAATGCGTACGACGGCAGTATGGGAGGGGAAGGTTACCTTAGATCCCACGTCAATGAGTTCACCATAATCCATCTGCCGACCAACGATCGACGTTCCTTTGGCGTTCTTCAGCACGATCCAGTCATGCGCCGTCCAAAGATGGATTGCACCATCATAAGACTTTGCACGCCCACATGCGACATCCTTGGCCGTCGTGTAGGTCACCTTCCAGATCCATCCAGGCGCGATCATCGTAGATCCTAGGGTTTATCAAGGCTGGGAAGAGAATGATTGGAGTGGAAAGGGGTGTGGTGGCCGGAGATGTGGGATCACCGGCGGTGGGGGTGCGGTGGGGTGGGAGCCGCCATCAGTGGCGGTACAATGGTGTGCCAGTGGCATCACTATTGGCAACATGCATTATGTGGAAACGTTGCAAATTTCCTGTTTAGCGGCAACGTGTTTCTTCTGTACATGTTGCTAAACTATGTCAGGATATTAACACCAACAACGTACTGATAGTTGCCCAGTACCTGATGACGTGGATCGCACGTTCGTTGGGAGACCCCAAGAGGAAGGTATGATGCAGTGTAGCAGCAGTTTTCCTCAGTATGAAACCAAGGTTTAATCGAACCAGTAGGAGCAAGAAATCACTTCTGGAGGTTGTTGGTGGCGCCGTTTACGATCACCAACGTGGAATCTGCACACAACACAATCAAACTACTTTGCCCCAACGAAACAGTGAGGTTGTCAATCTCACCGGCTTGCTGAAAACAAAGGATTAAACGTATGGTGTGGAAAACAGTAGTAAATTGCAGAGAATGAAAAGGAACAATGTCTGCAGTTGGTTGTATTATCAGTGTAAAAGAATGGACCGGGGTCCACAGTTCACTAGTGGTGTCTCTCCATAAAAGATAACTAACATGCTGGTGCACAAATTACAGCTGGGCAATTGACAAAATATTGAGCGCATGACAATGCATATATATGACATGATGATTACTATGATATTCATGTGGGCATTACGACAAAATACATAGACCGTTATCCAACAGCGTCTATGACTAATAATCCACCGCCAGGTTGTCATCCGAGTTCCCCGTTGGTATTAAGTTGCAAGCAACAGATAATCGCATTAAGTAAAGTGCGTAATGTAAACAAATGCATTAGACCTAACGCGCACCCTTAAGCTAAGCATCGGTTATTTTATCCCTAGTGGCAACAGCACATCCACAATCTTAGAAGTTATTGTCACTCTCCCAGATTACCGGAGGCATGAACCCACTATCTAGCATAAGTACTCACTCTTGGAGTTACAAACACCTACTTGGCCAAAGCATCTACTAGTAACGGAAAGCATGCAAGATCATAAATAACATATAAGATAGATTGATAATCAACTTGACATAGTATTCAATATTCATCGGATCCCAGCAAACACAACATGTAGCATTACAATAAGATGATCTTGATCATGATAGGCAGCTCACAAGATCTAAACATGATAGCATAAAGTGGAGAGATAACCATCTAGCTACTGCCATGGACCCGTAGTCCAAGGATGAACTACTCACGCATCACTCCGGAGGCAGGCATGGTGATGTAGAGCCCTCCGGTGATGATTCCCCTCTCCGGCAGGGTGTCGGGAAGAGCTTCTGAACCCTCCCGAGCTAGGGTTGACGGCGGCGGCGTCTCTGGAACTTTTCGTGGATAATGGCTCGGGTATTTAGGGTTTTCGCGTCGGGAGGAATAAATAGGCGAAAAGGCGGCGGCTGGAGACGCACGTGATCCCCACACCACCCCACGGCGCAGTAGGGAGGGGGGCCGCGCGGCCCCATGGTGTGGCTGACTCATGGCTCCCCTCCGTCTCTCCTTTGAACTCCGTGTACAAGTTGGAAAAATAGGAGGTTCTGTCCAAGTTTCGTCCAATTCCGAGAATATTTCCAGACTAGCTTTTCTGGAATACAAAAACAGCAGAAAATGAACTGGCACTGTGGCATCTTGTTAATAGGTTAGTCCTAGAAAATACATAAAAATGCTATGAAGTGTATATAAAACATGTAACAATTGGTATAATATCAACATGGAACATCAGAAATTATAGATACGTTTGAGACGTATCAGTACCAACAAAATAATCAGTATTAAGCAGTAAAACACAATTCCGACACAATAATCAATCGAATTAGATAGATAGCACATAACTTATTCCAAGTCTCCAATTACATAAATAGCATATGAGACTCGATCTCTCTAATAGATTCAACATAACTTATTAGTAGTCTTCTAACTAACTAGCTAATCACTGAGTGTCTCGATCACAGGCTCAGGCATGAAGTCATTATCATCTCAAGGGTCATGATCCTCAGACTCGGAACTAGAAGAGTCTTGGGGGCCCTATACATGAAGTAGATCTCGGCTTCACCTTGGTCGAGAAAGAAGGTGCACCTCTCTGTAGGTTGCTTGCCGTAGTTATTTACAAGTTGTGTCCAATGGGCGCCATGGAAATATGTCTTCCCTTGCTCGTTGGTGCACAAAACTCTGAAGGTTCGAGTGGGCACTGTCATCTGACCAGGTTGACCAGAAATGTCATATGTTCACTAATGGGAACGCCAACATGCTCCAAGAAGTCACGTCTAGCCCTACACGGGATGATCTGAGAAAAAGAACAATTGAAATTAGTGTTATTGATGGGGGATTTTAATTTTTATAGATCGCCTGAGATACGAACAGAGATGGGGCTAACATGTAGGACATACATACTTTCAATGAGATCATCAGCCACCTTGGTCTTCTTGAACTGCCAATTAAAGGGCGGTCTTTCTCCTGGAGTAATATGCAGGCTGACCCTCTACTGGTTCAGCTCGATTGGTTTTTTACTACCCCAAATTGGGCCATCTCTCTCCCTAACACACAAGTTCTCCCCCTCTCTAGGCCAACGTCGGATCATACTCCTTGTGTGGTGAAAATTGATTCTAAAATTCCTAAAGCTGCAATCTTTCGGTTTGAAAATTACTGGGTGCGTCGACCTGGTTTCATTGAAATTGTTGCAAACATATGGTCTCATAATGTGCAAGGCACTAGTGCTAGTATTCTGTCCCACAAATACAAGTTGCTTCAAAGCCCTAAAGAAATGGAATGGGCACATCCCTAATATGGATACTGTTATTTCAAATTGCAATGCAGTTATTTTTATGATGGATGAAATTGAGGACCAAAGGCAGCTGCATATCACTGAATGGAACTTCAGAAACATTGTGAAAAACAAGCTGAATCATGTGCTCCAATGTAAGCAAGATCTTTGGAAAAGTAGGTGTACCATTCGCTGGGCTAAGCTCGGAGATGTAAACACAAGTTTCTTTCACTCCATGGCAACTGTCAGATATAGGCAGAACAACATTGCTCGGTTCACTCTTGAAGATGGGACAGAGGTAACCGATCATGAGGCTAAGGCAAGCATTCTATGTAACTCTTTCAAAGACAGACTTGGACAGTCTATCGCCACTGAAATTCCAAATGATGTTCTGAATCTCATACCTCGGGCTCAGGCTCAGGGTCTAGGTGATTTATCGGCTCCCTTCTCTAAAAAGGAAATTGACCTTGTGGTCTCTTCTCTGCCCTCTGATAAGGCCCCTGGACCAGATGGCTTTAATGGTTATTTCATGAAGAGTTGTTGGCCTATAATCAAGCAAGTTTTTACAATCTCTGCAATGAATTCCATGAGAGTAATGCCAGCCTAAAGAACATCAATGATTCTATCATCACACTCATTCCGAAAAAGCCATCCCCATAGACTCCAAATGATTTTTCCCCATTTCTCTTTTGAACTTTGCTCTAAAATTAGTCACCAAATTGTTGGCAAATCGTTTGCAATCCAGAATTACAAAACTTGTTCACACCAATCAGTTTGGTTTCATCAAATCTCGCACCATTCAGGACTGCCTTGCATGGTCTTTTAAATACCTTCATCATTGTAGACATGCACCTATGGGTGCTATGATTCTGAAACTCGATTTTGAAAAGGCCTTCGATCTAATGGAGCATTCGGCCATCCTGCAAATCTTGAAGAGAAAGGGTTTTGATGATAGATGGCTGGGCTGGATTGCAAACATTCTCTCCTCTGCTACATCGTCAGTGCTGCTCAATGGGGTGCCTGGCAAAAAGTTTTTCTGCAAAAGGGGAGTTCGTCAGGGAGACCCTCTTTCCCCTCTTCTTTTTGTGGAGGGTGCTGATCTGTTACAAGATATGATCAATGACCTATACTTGAAAGGAGAGATTTCACTCCAGTGGTGTTTAATAATATGGATTATCCAATTGTCCAATATGCGAATGACACGCTGCTTTTCATGGAGGCAAGTTTTGAGCAACTTCACATTTTGAAACACACTCTGCTGATTTTTCAACACGCCACAGGCCTTAAAGTGAACTTTCACAAGTCTTGCCTTGTCCCTATAAATTTTTATTTGCTACAACATAGATTACAATTAGTCTAAATACAACATATAGGAACTTCTAACATCTACCTTAACTCCAATCTAACTAAATCATCTAGTGCATCTAAATAAAATAACAACTGCGATAAAAATCGCAACTAAGGTAACAACGGATCCAAGTGCATAATGAAACCAAGCCTCCTTATCGATGGCATATCTTCTAATCTTTCTAATCTTCAACCGGTTTGCGTCCATCTTCTTTTTGTGATCATAGACGACATCGGCAACATATAAGTCCAATATCATTTTGTCTTCTTCAAGTTCCTTCAATTTTTGTTTCAATTCATGATTTTCCTTTTCAACAACATTTAACCTCTCAACAACAATTTGCAAATCGGTCGGCACATCCGGTTCACATATGGAACCCTAAATAAAAAAATCTATATCAGTTTTAATCGGCATATTAATTGCACGAAATGAAATTACTAGCTAGTTTTCCAAAATAACATACCACGTCGGAAAACTCCATATCATGCCAGCCGACGGAAGTCAAAACCATCTTCAAGGGACACTATATATCAAACAATGCAAACTAAATTAATTGCATAGTAAACAAACAGCACATTGCAAACTAAATACACATTGCAAACTAAACAAACAACACATTTATCAAATAATACCGGTCGGCCCCGGCACCTTCGTGGCCGAGCCAGAGATAGATGTGCGAACCTTTGAGCGTGTGGCTGCCGGCAGCAGGACGGGAGAGGGAGGCGGCGGCGCGGATCCAGCGACGAGTCCCGCGGCAGGCGCCCGGCGAGGCGGCGGAGGGTTAGGGCTGGGGCAGCGCACTGCGGAGGTGCGGCAGCAGCGCGCGGCGGCAGCGGGCGGCGGAGGTGCGGTGGCAGCGCGCGGCGGTGGACAGGCGGAACCCTAACTGCGTCGCGCGAGAGAGAGAGAGAGAGAGAGAGAGAGAGAGAGAGAGAGAGAGAGTGTGTGTGTGTGTGTGTGTGTGCGTGTGTGTGACCGGCCCGATGCGGTCGGTCGATCTGGGATATATATCCCCATTGTAGTGGCAACGCGTTCAGTAAGCGCACGTTGCTATTTAGCAACGTGTTTCCGGCCGACACGTTGCCACTATTACCAAACTGGCAACGTGTTCAATTAGAAACCGTTGCCACTAGTTTTACCGAGGCCCGGTGGGCTCGCAAAATTTACTGGCAACGGTTGTCCCAAAATACACGTTGCTAGTATGGAGATAGTAGCAACGCGTTATACAAATACGCGTTGCTAACGTATACTAGCAACGTGCCTTATCCAGTACACGTCGCAAACACGATGTTGCCACTAGCCTATTTCCTACTAGTGTTCTGAGAGCGTGTGTGACTTTGTTACAATCACGAGGGTGAAAAACAAACAAAAACGACAACAAAAAATAGTTTTCCATTTTGGTGCCCCACTTTGTTTTGTTTAGTACTACTCAGTTTTGCCCCACTGCATTAGCTTTTCTTACTTTTGCTCCACTTCGCTCCACTCGTGCCTTGCAAATGATCAACGGGTGTTTCCGTCGGATCAAACTCGTTGACCTTTACTTTGTAGAGTTCTGACGAGTGGGACCGCGTAAAATGATTTGACTATTACTGTGCTAACAGGTGGAACCCTAACCGTGATTTCTCTCGCTGTTGAGTCACACGGTGTGATGTTTAGCCACCTCATTTTAACTATGTATGACGGGTTTAGATGCCTGAATGTGGAGTTGGTACTCGTAATTACTCCCTCCGTTTACAATTAGTTTGCGTTCTGGGTTTAGTCAAAGTCAAACTTTGTGAAGTTTGACCAAATATATAGGAAAAATATAAACATTTAAAACAAAATTTTAACATTAATAGAATCTTCATAAGATATATTTTCGTATTATATATATTTAATATTATAGACTTTGATATTTTTTGTGTATACTTGGTCAAACTTTTAACAGTCTGACTTTGAAAAAACCCAAAACACGTACTAAATAAAAACGGAGGGAATATTTAATCTAAGGGATGGTCCTCCCTGAGACCGACCCCTAGATTCATTAATAAAAAATTAGCGCCCACATAAGTCCTTCTCTTGGCATGAATAACTCTCCTAGTTAAACGGACTATTTAAGGACGTGCTTAGCAATGCATGTGCTATTTAGACTAGCCATAGTGGGAGTAACATAGGTAGTATCATGCATGCCACGTTGGCAAAAAGATGACGTGTCACTGCAGTTAATGAGGAGAGAGATGGTAGTGGTATCATAGGTAGATACCGTAACATAACGGATTTCAAGACAAGATGTGTGTGCAACCTAATAAATACACTAGTATATGATACCACAAATATGTTACTACCCACTATGGAACTAGTAACATAGACTAGTATCATATGTATGATACTAGTGTATGATACTCCCCACTATGTCTAGTCTTATCTGTATGTCATCGTGGAGAAAATCTGTGAAAGCCCTAGGGTTGGGAGATGGAGGAGGCAGATTAAAGATTTGCAACTCCAATTAAAAACTAATTAATATTTACAACACAAATTAAAAACTAATTAATATTTGCAACTTCTTCGTCTACAATACAAAAGTTGTTCTTGCAACTTAATTTACAATCTAAACTACTAATACTAATACTAGTGCTAATCCTACTACTACTTCTTATGTTTCTTCGACGATGGTTCTTCGATGTTGTCGTCTTCGTCCCTGTCATTGTCGGCGTCGTGGTTGTCGTCGGGGTCATCGGCGTGGTCGCTCAAAGACGACGTGTCGGGGTCCGAGGGCTCTCGTCTGTTGATACCACGAGAGAGAACCTTGAGAGAATGAGAGAAAACTTTGGTTAACTGCAATGGCAATGTGGTATTTTTAATGCGTAGTACACTGGATTATTCTTGGTGGAACAATTAACTCCAGTGAGGATATCCAGAGCATATTAAAATGGCTAATCGCTTGTGGAAGTAGAACAGATAGGACAGTGGGACCGCCTTGTTTTTCCCCCAAAAAACTGTGTGTACTTTGAGAAGACATGAACCGCTTATTCGCCACGATGGCATAATGTGAAGGAAAAGATAAAAACTAAACACTATTAGAAAAAGCCTTCTCAGTCTCTGTTGACTCAAGGAAAAAAATGTAACAACTAGTACAGTTTTCGATGAAGTGTATTTGTACATTTTTTTTTAGAAAAAGTGTCAACTTGAATAAATTCCATAAAAATCTATCCATGAAAAATCTTTACCTAATAATAAAGGGAGGAACGTTTCTTCCTCCCAATTTTTCGTACGTTTTGTCGTCCTTCTTTTAATACGTTTTCGTCCGTCGCATATTACGTCTTCCGCTGAACCATTGTCGGTCGCTCTACCCTCCCTCTCGAAGATCGATCTGGACTCTAAGCAGGACACGAAGCCGTCCCTAAATACGCATCCCAAGAGCATCGCAGCAGGCCACACAGACATCATCGACGGGCTCGGCGCTTAGGGAAACCCTAAGGCCGCAACCGCACCCTCGCCGGCCGAGCGGCGAGCGGATGCAGGAAACCGGCTCGGCGGATAGGAGCTCGGCGACGAGTGGCGACGTCCTCGCCGGACGAGCGGCGCGTGGGTGCAGGAGACCGGCCAGGCGGATAGGAGCTCGGCGACGAGCAGCCGCTTCCTCGCCGGCAAGCGACGTGCGGCGATGCAGACTCGGGATTTCACCCGAGCAATTTGGTGGTGCCGTGCGGTGGAAGAAGCAGAGAAAAGAGGAAAGTATATGTTCTGCTCCAGGCTCGAGGCAAACCAGGGGCTTACGGCAGGCCGGAGGATGTGCGGCGACGACGCTTGAGGACGGCGAGGACTTCATACAAAGCGCAGGAATCAGTTGTTCATGTGCAGGCGCCGCTCTCCCTAGCAGGCACTGTCATCCCCGCGGAATCGTCGTATTCCCTATTCCCTAACGTCTTCCTCAATCTGGTGGTGCTGCTGCTTCATGTGCTGCTGGGTACAAATTCCGGCCAGAATTCTTTCGAAATTCCTACAAAGACCATCACGGTGGACTGGTTCTGGCAAGTTCAGGCAAAGCAGCGGGGATCCAGGATGCGTTCACTGGAGAGTCCATGCAATGCAATGGTGTGTGCCGTAGACATAGCTACGTACATCGGTGATATATGCCCAATTTTTAGATTGACTCTCAACTCTATCAATGGCTCTGATTGTAATGCCGGTTTATAGTTTCTTCTGCCGTTCTGCGTCGGTTGTCGATGATGCCGGTGAACTATAGAAGAACAAATGGAAGAAAAGGGCATCCAACCAGATATAGTTTGCTGCATGCAGAATTTAGAGGCAACTCAGGCAAGTTGGTTTTTTCTCCACCTCTAGAATGCGTAATATTAAGCTTTGCTAATCCCCAAAGCTTTGGAAGAAAAAACATGCAAAGAAGCTAGCATCTCAATAACGTATCATCACTGCTCAAAACCGGAGGCTATTTTTCTTGGCATAATTCCTCATTCGTCTACAATATGGTGCGCATAGTTCATAGCTTGCTTCAGTGTCATGCAATCAGATGCAAACACATGGACAAGTAAAGTATAGCCATTTGCTATAAATAAATTTCCATTGCTTAATCAGCAGCAAAGATCATTGACAAACTATTAAGATATATAGGGGTCTCTCTACATTGACAACCGGCAGAGAACAGTTGATAGGCTTTGGGGAAAATTTTGGGTCATGTTGACGTTTTTCATTCAGAAGTTGACTTTCTCACCCGTTGCAACGCACGGGCATTTCTGCTAGTAACAAATAAAATGGATAAAAGCCAACAATTTACATATTTTTGAAAAATAAGAATTAAAAATTACAAAGTAGCTAAACTATCCAACAATAGGCTCCACATAATGCAATGCGCATAACTACAAATATATATATATATATATATAGGAAGCTCAGATGGGGCACCTAGGAGCATGGGCACCAGGATTGAATACGAACAGTTTTAGGTATGTAGACATATACATATACCTTGGGTATGTATACCTTAGGTATGTAGGAGGTACATATGATTTTGGGTATGCATATTATGGGGTATGCATACCTAATAATGTGCACATACCTAAATTATTTTTATATATACCTGATCTGTACGCGTACAATTGAACACACATACCCGAGTTATATATAACATGTAGATACCTCGAATACACATACCCATGTGTACCTCCTATATACCCAACATGTGCATACCCGAGTTATAGGTGTCATCTACATACCCAAAATGTACTGTATTCGATCCAGGTGCCCGAGCACCAGGGAGCATCTGTTAATTTACCCAAAATGTACTGTATATATATATAGAAGCTCTATTAAGCACCCTGGGTGCAGAATTACTGCACCCAGGTCGATTTGATCGAACCAGACCCGTATGCGGCCGCTCGATCGCACCCGGTGCGGCCCAGCCGTGACCCACGGTCCCGTAATTTCCTTTTATTTTTACATCGACGGTTTCTTCCCCCCACCACTATCGTTATGAGCTAGCCCGTCGTCTGATCCAGAGAATCGTGTGCGGCGGCGGTTCTGGAATTTCGGCGAGCGACTGCGGTTGGCAGCAAGCGGCTGGCGGCGAGCGGCTAGGGTTTGGCACGGGCGGCGAGCGGCTGCACCTGGGCATTGTGGCCGACGGCGGGCGTCTGCATCTGGGGATTTGGTCGACTTCAGATGTGGTGAGCGGCGGTGGTCTCGGCGGTGCCGTCGTGGACTCCGCTGTGTGCGGAGCAGCCTGCTGCCTCGGTGTTAGGCAGCGCAGCGTGTTGTGGCTGCGGGTGGCGCTGGGGTGACATCGGCGTCATGGTCAGCGATAGGCAGCCTCGGCGCTGCTGCGGGCTTCGACGTCAAGGTAAGTGGTGGAGATTTCTTTCCCAAGAAAGAGTACGGTCTTGGGGCTTCGGGATCTAGCTACTACCCAGCTGCTACTGAATTTTTTCCTCCTAGGTTTCTAACCGAGCACGTCCGGCGGCGATGAGCGGGTGCGCGTCCGGCAGACCGTCTCCTCGTCGGCAGCGTGGTCCTCCGGCGGGATCGGCGGCAATGGGGGCGTGGTGAGCTCCAGCTACCCTCGGCGAGATCCTGTTGCTGCCGTCATCGCCCTGTGCCCCAAATTTGCCGTCCGCCACTAGTTCGAGGTGCCACCGTCCTCCTCGTCTCCAACTTCCCTGGCCGCCTCTCATCTCCAACCTCTCCTGGCGTCCTTGTTGTCTCCAATTGCTCCTAGAATTATTGCGAAACGGTGGAAAATTCAGTTTACAGGGTACTTATCATTCCTCTACTAGAATTATGCTTGAATATAGCGATAGAGATCTCTGAACTAGAGTAGGCCGTGGATAATTTTTAATGTATGCTTGACCAAGATTAATCAACTTACTGTGTATATAAGTGCCAATGAGCCTTTGGATCTTTTTCACATTGAAATACGGTCTCAGTATTAATCCTTGTTTGTTTACTCTAGCAAGATCTGATATGTGCGCCTTCCTATGTCAGCCAAGGCTGCACAAAAATTTGCATAGCCATGGTGGATCTGGTCCGCGAGGCACTGTTAGATGTCAGGGACAAATCACAAATGAAAAAGTACTCTCTCCAGATTATACCTATGTCTGCCTCAGATCCTGCTACCAATTCTTTTTTTGTCTTCCCATAAACAGAGCTACTAATCCTGTTGTGTGTCTAATGAGTGCTCAGGTTTAGCTCCATTTTTTCTGTCCTGGCCCAATCAAATGTTCATTATTAGATTAAGCGATACAAGTTTGAATACATGATGATAAACGTATGCATTTTTACATTTATCGTTTGTAGGTTTCAGCTCGTTTCAGTCATACCGGAAGGATTTGGAAAAACTGAAACTATAATTCGTTTAGGAAGGATTAGCAAAAATAAGCAACCATTAATGCTGGCCAGTTATTTAGAACTTTAGATAGAAACTAGTAGTAGTGTTTTTCTGCAGTGACCTTGGATTAAATATGGCTAATTGTGTTCAGAATTTCGAGTTAGTCTCTAATATAAGTTGTAGAATATGTTGCAAACATTCCACTACTCTTGTCGCATTTTGGTTGGATTTTTTGTGTTCAGCAGTCAGTTTACTCGCTACTTTCCTTATCCCAATTTGGATGAGTAAGTGACGGCTTTTCTCTCCAATTGTGCATCATCTTGACTGGTAATTATTAAACTGTACTCAGTGTAATTACTATTGCTGTAAAATTGAGTATAGATAAGCAATTCTGCATCCTATAAATTTTGTTGTTGTCAATGGTATCTCAAATCAGTGTTGAGGAGTGGCCATGCCCAATTAGGTTCTTTGTGAAAGTACCAATCAAAAGAGATTTATTCTGGTGCTATAGTTGGTTTAAAAAATGCATTCTGGTAATCGAAGCTTGGACATTGGTTTTTATCTTGTCCCGGTGAATTATCCTTTCTGTTGCCTTGAGCTCATTCTTTTTAGAAAATTGTTATTATGAGAAAATATTGCATACCAAACTGCAGTAGCTTTCTATAGTAACTTTGTCGCCCTTTTTTGTTCTATAAATGCTGCAAAATTCATCTGCTAACCCTCCAAAATTCATTTGGAGAATCGTGTACATGCTTTCCTTGGAAACCCTCGTATATATTGCTTCATCCATTCCAGTATCTGTCTGTATAATCTGAATGTCTTCAATCGTTTCAGGATTGCTTTGCTCGGAATTTTTCCTTTTAAATTCATCCCTTTCTGGCGTAGCTTTCTCATACAACTGATAGTTTATCGTTTTCTCATACAATTGTCTAAGCATGTTAAGTATAATTACAGAGCAAAGTTGTAGTTTTCTGATTACCTAGGTATAATTGTATTGCTTCACTATCAGCTGCATATAACAGATGAAAATATGATAACAATTGCTAGCCAGCTGATGCTATCATATCCCATCTGTTATTTAAATATATATGCAGCTGAGTCACCTAGTTTTATATCGGCTGGCTAGCGGTAGCAGGCAGCATTTGTAATTTCGGTATCTCTCAGCGTTTTCTTGCAAGGCAGCTGCAACCTACTTTCCTCTCTTGTAGTAATATTATCTTTTCATGTTTCCTACTCCCTCCTACTGCAGTCTTACTATTTCATTAGTTTTTATCGTAGCATTTTTATTTGGAAAGTCCTGATTAAGTCCCAATTTTGCACCAGTTAATTGTCCACAGCGAGAACACCGAGAAGCAGTTTGGCAACACCGTCGGTTTGCACGATATGTCCTCGTCAGATGACCGGAACACCAACGAACTCTTCAGACAGGTGCGAGAGATGCAATCCAATGCTCGATCCTAGAGCTCCCGTCCGCACCGACGGCCTGAGGCCTATGGGCTCTTATGGTGACTCCGACAACAGAGCCTTTGTACCGGACATCAGCTCCCCAGGGAATTCCCTCCTGGACTTGCTTCCCTACGGACTAGCTGGCTATCAGAAGATATATATGTTGGAAAAAAACCATGTGATTCTAGTCATTATACGGAGGGAGGTAGGAGCATGCGTGCAATACACTTACATGATTGTGTTGGTCGGGTCAGGTGTGTTCTTTCCCGGGGTAGCTAAGCTACGGGAGTAGTCAGTGGCGATTGATTGTAATTAGCGGCTCTGTAATCCTTTTTTTTCGTGAAAATTTCTATAAATTATGTTGTTTGCTGAGTAATTCTTACATTGCAAACAACTGTCCCGTTAGTATTGAATCCTTGGGATAAAAATAGAGAATATATGGTGGCCAATACGATTATGCCTTTTTCTGAGCAACTAATTAAATCAAGTTGTTATTTGGTTACGGTGCAAAATTATGGTGTTCTGATTATACGATGTAAATTCACCTAGCATGCATAGATGTCGTATGAGTTTGCATTGTAGCCTTGTAGGTATAAAATAAAACGTCAGATTTACATCACATGCATGTCTCATGTACTAGTAAATTTACGCTGCACATGCAGAAAAATTACGTCACATGCAGTAGTAAATTTACACTGCACACGCAGAAAACTTAGGTCACATGCAGTGCGTGGGATGGATTCGTGTACAGGTTGCGAAAGCCTGCCGTAAAATTAGTTCGCATGCGAAAGAGGACAGACGAAGCGCCCGGGACGGATCGTGGGCTCGTGGCCGTAAAATTATTTCGCATGCGAAAGACACAAACGAGGCGGGCGGAACGGATCGTGACGGAACGGCCAAGCGAGAACAGACGAGGCGCGCAGTGCGCCGCGAGGGACGGGTGGGGTGCAGAATAACTATTCTATACCTGGGTGTCAAATAGCGCGTCCCTATATGTGTATATATATATATATATATATATATATATATATATATATAAGGACCATGCCAACACACAAATGATCGACTAGAACTCCCAAAAACATAAAGCAACGGGTGGCCATATGAATCCATAAATCAAGTATACAAAAAAAATCCTCTGCTTCACAAAGAAAAAGCTGGATCGTTCAGCAAAAAAAGTAAAATAAAAGCCCATGCTTTATTGGATGAAAGGGCCTTGCCTACATAGAAAAATAGTAATAGGCCAGTTTCAGGGTAAAGCCCAGGAGAGCCTTTCCATGCCTTCAGATCAATGGCGGCAGTGTCCCGTCCGCGACATGAAAAAAGAACGCGTGCTACGACTTAGACGAAATCTGACGGATGATGTCATCGACTGAGATATATAACAAAAAAAAAATCAGTAGCCTTAGAGCTAGCAAGTCCGATGTATCTTCTATGTGTATCATTATCGCGGGAGCTCAAATATTTCAAGAAATCACAGTAAACAAATTAGGTATGGTTTTTGAACCCGGTTTTCCTTATAAACTGGGTCACCTTCACCATCTTAGGCGTCTTTTCAATTTCTCATTATGATATGTAATTCGGTTTTTTTATTTCTATTCGTGTGAGACTTGTAAACTTGTTGGGGTTGTGTGCATCTTATTTATGCAGAGCCCGGGTGTAATATTTAAAACTCTTTAAGTAATAAAATCTCTTTATCGAAAAAATCTATTTGAGTAGTGAATATCGACCACTTTGACCTAAAAAAATCAGATAGTGCCAAAAGAGAGCACATCCATCACGCAGGCTCATTTGCGCGAATGCGGTCCACACACCAAGCACCTCCAACTGGAAGAAAACGCACACAAATCACCAATCCGCTCACATAAGTTAATTTGTCACCGTCCACTTGAGAAATTTCCAGATGACAACTGGCTGATCAAGGGACAAAGTTGCATACGATTTTACAACATATCCTTGTCTAGTTGTCTTATGATCTTATCCAAAAGATGCCACGTCATACTACATCACTTATATCCCATTATCCCCTAGCTAGCTGGTCATTTCTATCTTTCTATAAAAGCAGCTACTGACAATCCGAGATGCCCACCGCTACCAAAAACATACGGGTAGACTCGCAAAGAAACCACACGCAGCAACCTGCAATAGTTGAGTAGACATGGACAGGACCAACCGCGGCACGCCGGAGATAACCGTGCACTCGGCTGCGGGATCTGCCGGCGAGGCAAAGCAGCTGACGAACAAGGAGCACGCCACGCCAGGCTCGATGTCTCAGGCCACAGGCGTCGTTAGCGGAGGAGCCGGCTCCGATCCGGGCGCCAAGCCGCTTCCCGGGTGGAAGCTTGACTGTCTCTGCAGGGAGTCCGGCTTGCCACCGGCGATGAAGGGCGAATTCCTCTGCTTCTGAGGAAACACGAGCGCGTTCAGCGGTTGATAGATCGACGGATGTTGTACAAATTATAGTTCTCCTACTTAAACTTCTGAGTGTGCTTTATGCATGCACCTGTTTATGTTCTGTAGATTGTGATGCATGGTTTTTTGAATAATAACACTTCGTGTACGAAATGAACTGATGATTACTATAAAATTAGTGTGGAGTCAGTGCGAAATTTGCGCTCCAAACAAGCCCATATGAAGCTTGATGCAATTATGGATCCGTCGACTTGAGAAAGAGGAAATATACATTATTACATTGATATGGATATGGGTCACGCTGAAATGATTTTCCAGTCAACTTCAGTTACAAAGCTCTCTGTCAGGTCAGAAGTGCTGACAGGTGTGGAAGCAGAGGTGGACATGAAAATTGAAAATATTTGTGTGTTCGATCCGCGGGTATCCAACTCTGACAAGTCACAGCTCACACAAGATAATTTTCGATCCTGGGAACATATCACATTTCACATCACTGATAAGAAAAAAATATTCACCACATAAGCATTTGCGAACAGAAAAATAAGCTCATTAAAAAAAGAATATTTAGCAGATTCAGTGCAAAGTATAGGCAACTTCGGAGGAAATGGAGCAGTAGAAGATGTCATTTCTGTAAGATGGAAAGAGTCAATACATTGGCCATATGATATTTTAGACGAAAACAGCATTGCCTGAATAACATTTTATTGAAACGAAACCAAGTCACGCCATTTCAAATCACAGTTCATGATCCAACAAGAAGTCAACGAAAACACAATACATAAATCAGGCTATATTGGAGGACATATAGCATGGAATTCATTGCTAGAAGGTGAAGTACAGCATTGCGAAAGTCAAACAAGGAGGAACATCTACAGTTGTGTTCTTTAAATCAAAACTTACAGCTGTACACAAATACAGCAGTTATAATCAGGTACGCCTCACTCGTATGTAGGTACACAGCCAAAAATCAGAAAGGCAAAATTAGGGGATATCAGTTTGGAACTGATCCATCAACACTTCGCTCCATATCAATATGCCATAAGGTCCAACGACAGGTATCATCTCATCCAAGTCCATCTCAACCAAAACGGGATGAGTGATATCATCCCAAAGCATGTTGGTTTTGGAGTTGACGGGCATCCAAGTGACCTAATGAGCTCTTCGAGCGGTAAGATCTTGAACTTTTTTCGTGAATTCATGGCAACATTGTCCACCTTATGCTGGTAAATCTTCCCGTTCTTATCCAGCTTATACTCTGACGTGCCATCGAAGCGGCTATGACCATCCTGTAGGACTCTAGGAATGCCATGAACAATCCACCGAACCATAATCACATTGTCGACTGGTTGCCATATCGTTGCAATGTCAATCCACAAGGCCTTGAAGAAGATTTGACCGGTAAACCGTAACGCCCAGAATATCCTTTTATAGCTATCAATACCCACGAATTTATTGAGAGGATCTTTGAAGACAATATCTTCTCTGGAGACAGTGGCATATGGTTAGGAAAGAGCAAGGCAGGAACTAAATATACCTAAAAAGGAATATAACATGGAGAATCATTCTTATGATAGTAAACCCAACTATAAAATACTACCAAGATCATAGAAATGGCGCCAAGTTGAGGACTAAGCTACCGCCATACCTGTTTCCACTATACTTAAAGACTTACTGAAGTTTTTGTCATGAATAAAATTTACAATTTGGATATGTCCATATATCAGTTTCGGTTAACCTATTTACCCATAGCAGAGAGCTTGTCCGTTCCTTGTTTTGGAGCAGAATGGTGGAAGTTTTTATAAGATGCAAAGCCGGAGGCTAAAACAGAACCAACGATTTGGCTAATAGGATCATTTTTTCGGGAAAATAGTAGGGGAGGGGCCAGGGAGTGTACAAAAATGATGGACAGCTAAGACAGTACTCTTGTTTGGTTGGGCTTAATTTTGGCTTTTGGCTTATAAGCCACAAAAGCACCTAAATAGGTTCTTTTGAGTTTGGCTTATACCGCCTTGCAACAATGTCCAGTCCAAAGTTAGGTGCTTTCGTGTGGCTTATAAGGCAAAGTCTAAAAGCCAGAAATAAGCCCAACCAAACAGCCCAAGATGTCCACAAGAGAATCAGTCCAGCCCCTCTGCAGAATCACAGACTCCTCCATCATTCTAAGGCAAATTAAATATATATTTCGCTTGAACATATACATCATACAACCAAAAACTGACATTAGGTTCCACATTATCGATGATAAGAGCACTTTCACTTTCCAGATGTACCATGCCGCAACTGTTAAGACTTCAATTTTTTTTAACTCCTTGGAAGTTGGCTTTGCCATGGTTGAGCAAGTTTGGAAGATGTCACTGGGTCCCTGTTGGAGGCTAATCCTGCTCCAGCAGCTGGCACTAAAAGGGTACTTGAAGAATCCGCAGCGCTATTTCAGAGCTTGCAGGAGCTGTAAACATGGGCATTGCAGTCCCTCCTCCGGACGAGCATGCCTTTGGTATTTAGCCTGTCATTGAGGACAAGCCACACAAACGCTTTGAGCTTACTGATACATCTTGACTTCCAAGTAAACAATAATTGCGGGTCCACTGAATGGCACTGAACTTGTATGCATAAAACGTTTTGGACGAGTAGCTGTGAGATCCCCAGGTGCAAGTCCAATAATCTGAAGATCTGGGGTCAGCATTGCTTTCAAGCAAGTTTTCAAGGATCTGAATCTTATCGAAGGTGGAACAGATCTAGGAGTTCATGGGTTTCAGCAGTCTCGGTAACCGAGATGCCACCATAAACATCAAAAGAAGGAGCTCCGGCGAAGCTGCAGTCCAGTGGATCATTATTCCAGGAGCCATGTCATAGGAGTGTGGTATCCATTTGGGCGACTTGGCGCTTGGCATGCAATGCTCCTCTAGCCACTTTTGAGCTTCATTATAATTTTTCACCAGAATGAACCAATCTGGTGGTCATGAGGCACCGAGTTTTGGTAATATCTCCAAGTAAGTTTGTGGATTGTCTTCTTTGTTATAGAACTTATGGAGATATTTGAGGAGCAGGGTCTCATTCTGATCAATAGATTGATGATACCGATATCAAGGCTCCCTATGTTCTTCAACTTAGAGACTATCCCCAATGGTGCAAGGGTTTCGCAACACCCTGTGGTCTCACATTTACCCAGAGGCAAACGGTCTAGGTCGATGTACTCTAACATCCTCTGGGAACTACAGGAGTTCAGGGCGCCAAGATAGTAAGTGGGTAGAGAGCTGAAGAGCAACATAATGATATGAATTTTAATGCCAAATGATCCAAAGGAGGAATATGAGGCAAGCTGCCATTCCAGCTGGCTCAAAAGAGGGGCGGAGTACTAATAAAGATCATTAGAGGAATTTGCGTGCTCACGAGCATGCACGGAGATGAGTTCAAATAGACTAGTCAACGATTATTGCATGATTTATCTGCAATTCCGTATGGAAGCTTGTCTGTTAGATGCGACTAACCTCGAACAGAAATAACAGGTTTACAAACAAATAAACAATTCTTTCTTTAAGATATTACACATGTCACATAGTATAAACTGTTGATTATATTAAATGGTTGAATTCCATTTATCTACTGGTGTACATGTACATCCTACAAGAAAAAAGTGTAATATTAACTGGTGATTTCTTTTCCATATAACACTTCCACTCACACGACAACGGAGCAAAGCATCCAGCAACAAACCGATGCAGAGGCCTGGGCAAATCGTTTTTCAAAACCAAAAAAAAAAAAAGCATCCAGCAGCAAAATGCAAACCGCAAAGTAAAGATAGTTTTAACTGTGGCCTAGTGCTAACAGAACCCAGAATGTAAGTCTCGGAAGGTAGCAAACGAACAAAAACCAATCGGCAGTGCCAAGTCTACACGAGCACAGATAGAAATACAAAGCCATTAGACTAAGACCCTAACGATTCAGCGATTCTTGCGGCGATTGAATGGACTGGGTAGTTTCAAGTCTAGTAGAAAGACAGGGAACACTACTACACTATCAGTGAACGCAAGTAAGCCTTCTATTGGACTATGCTAGTACCATGCTTCCAAGCTAAACCAGCATCACCATCTTTCACAGGAAGTGTTCCCAGTTCAGCCTATGAATCTCTCGAGAAATTACACTTAGTTCCTATTCCCGATTGACTGAAGAAAAGAAACTCTCATGCGCTGAAAATGGGATACGACTTTTGCTACAGTTCGCTGCAATTATCCACTCACATCAGGTACACAGAGTCCATAACATCGAAACAAACCTGTAGATGTCGAGGCTGGGCTCCTCGCAGAACACGTCCGGGAGCTCCTCCCGCAGCGTCCGGATGGCGTACCCCATGTTCACGTAGTACCTCCGCCTTTCTTCCCCATCCTCTTCAGAACGCCGATTCGCCGCCGGAGACACTGCTGGGGTCTCTGGGGCCGAGAAGAGAGGCGACGGTAGCCTCCTCTCCCGCACTGGGTCCAGGACTCTAATCACTATCCTCTCCTTCTTCCCGGTCCCCTTCTCCTCGCCCTCCTTCACGGAGCCACCGGGAGACGCGGCGGATACCTTGAACCTGCCGCCGCGGTCGCTCTGGAGGACGCGGCCGGCCGGCCGCCGGCCGCCGGCGAGGTTAGGGACCTGGAGAAGGAGGCCCATGTGAGGACGACGAAGGATTTCTTTTCCTCTTTTCTCTATCTTTGTACTGTATTATTATTGATTTTACGTTTTACGAAGCTTATTCTGCCATGAAGCGGAGAGCCAACGGACTGCCGTTTTCTTTTCTTCGAATTTCTGTATCAATTTCCGCGTCTGAATTTCAACCGGAAGAAAGCATATCCTTTTGGACATCCCAACGGGTGAAATGGTGTTTTCCAAAAGGATATCACCATCTGAAAACGTATATATTCTTGGTGTGTTTGCTCTTATCATAGACGATTGGGTTTCGAGCTTGGTGGCTTCAACTTTCTCCATCTCAAGTTTAAGTTTCACATTTTGCTTGTCCATCATGTCGTTCACTTTTTATTTATATTGATCTCTCTTTTCCACGAGAGCAATGCGATCTCGGTGAGGCACTTGTCAATCAATTATTGCACTGACGCCGATGAGGATGTTGCATTCCTTTCGACATTTGCCTTCGTATTCTTGGTTGGGCGTCCCTCTGAGGCCGCCGGCTCAAGGTTCTTTTTGTCCTTGTTGAACTTGGCATCCTTGTAAATCAATGCATCATGGTACAAATTTTATTGTTATTGTTGTTGTTGTTGTTCTTGTTGTTGTTGCCTCAAAACAATCTTAGCATCCATCAACTAAGCGAAAAACACACACATTAATAGATGAGAATGTGCGTATGTCAAATTGAACAAAGTTTAGACCATTTAGGTTGTTCTCCATAGTTTTGCCACACTCATTTCTTCCACGGGTTTTCTCAAAATCTCTATGAAATTTGTTGCAATGAATTTGTATTGTTCCACCTATGCGACATAACATTGTCGTTGCGGTCCATATGAATTTTGACAAATACACCATATTTCTTACATTCACTGAGTGACTTTGCCCTCGACTAATACGAGCCAAATGTTTGTTGGGCACCAGTAATGGGGTCAATGCTCACGGTCTTCCAAGTTACACACAAGCCGTGAAGCACTTGTCTTTCAAATTCTTCCACTTTGGGCATCTTCTCTCATTCCTACTCGTCTTGATTTTCGTCCCGGTCTCAACATCGTTTACCACAATGTCTTCCTTGTCCTTCTCTTCTTCTTCATTTTGTGCGGCGTCCTCGGCGTCGCCCTCGAAACGACCACAATTATTAATCCTTCCGGCAAGATGGCGGAACATTCATTCTATGCATACAAAAACAATCAGTGCCTACGTGAATCTACGACTGAAAGGATCGTATGACACCTAGAGGGGGGGGTGAATAGGTGCTACTTCAAATTTTAGTACTTTTTCAAATTAGGCTTGACACAAAAGGTAAATTCTCTAGATATGCAACTACGGTGAATTTACCTATATGACAAGCTAGCGAATAACCAAGGTACACGAAGTAAAAGCTATAACAAGGATAGAGGTAACTGAAGTGAAAGCACGCGGAGACAAGGATGTATTCCCGAGTTCCTCCTTTTTAGGAGAGTACGTCTCGTTGGAGAGGTGTGAGTCAACACAATGACTCAACAGCCACAAAGGTTTCACCTTCTTCTCCGATGAACCGCACCACAAAGGTTTGATTCACCTTCAACTATCGGAAACCCTCAAGGCGGAGTTCGGAGCCTTTACAACAACAATCCGGGGCACAACCCACAACTGGATTGGGGCTCTCGAACGGCTACAATCTGTCACAAACACAACAAGTGAGTACAACAAGGGCTAGGTTTTCCAAAGGGAAACCCTAGCAAATGGTCCCTCAAGTGAATGAGGGGGAAATGAAAAACGGCTCGGTGAAGATGTAGATCTGGGACTTCTCCTTCAATCCTCCAAAGATCAACAAGTTTGGGTGGAGGGATTGGGAGTACTAGTGAATATTGAGCTTCCAATAATGGTGGTCTTCAATTTGGGGCGAGCTACTTGGCTGGAGGTAGGTGGAGGGGTATTTATACCCCTCCTCAAATTGTAGCCGTTGCAGCGCTCTTCACACCGGAGACTCCGGCCTGAGTGACCGGAGACTTCGGTCTTGACCGGAGAGTCCGGTAAGACTCCGGTAACAATCCGGCCAAACTCGAACCACTTCATGCTGGACCGGAGACTAGAGCCAGAGGCCGGAAACTTTGTATCAGGGGACGGAGACTCCGGCCGGAGCCAGAGACTCCGGGTTTCCTCCGGCAACATTCCGAACTGAGTCCAGAGGCTGTCACCCTCCGGGGGTTTTGCTGAGAAATAAAAGGTCGGAGACTTCTGTCCCCTGAGTCCGGAGACTCCGGTCCATCGAGACCGGAGATTCCGGTCATGGCAGGCCGGAGACTCTGGCCTGGTGATTCTTGCAGAGCCCTTTTCCCTTTTTCACACAAGATGCAATGTGAGAAATTATCAACTGATTCCTGCATCACTCGACAGTACATTAGATATTTCCTAGTGTTGTTGCCTAACACATAAAACACATGAGGGATATAAAAGATGCTCTTTCAATCTCCCCCTTTTTGGTGTTAGATGACAACACTAGGATTTGCAATAAAGCACAATAGTAAATATCGACATGTTCACAAAAGATCGAGAAGCTCCCCCTACATGTGTGCATATAAGTAGTTGCATTGGAATACAAATGCTCAACATGTAGACAAGAACTAACTCACATATAAACAGGAAACATGATAAATTTTCATAATCAATAGACATAGCACAATAGTAGGTTGAGATAGAAGAAATC
Organism: Poa pratensis; assembly: GCA_947311845.1. Classification (NCBI taxonomy): domain Eukaryota; kingdom Viridiplantae; phylum Streptophyta; class Magnoliopsida; order Poales; family Poaceae; genus Poa; species Poa pratensis. The sequence goes on along the minus strand of CAMZMU010000036.1, from coordinate 29,329,059 downwards.
ATACCTTGTGCATAATAATGTAGAACATAGACCAATGCACAATAATAGATATCATCTCAACCATAGATAATATGAAATCCACAAAGTCTGACACCACAAATAGGAACATAGTCTCACACAACAAGTACCAAAGCAAATAAGTTCGACGACATAAGATAAATGGACACAAGCGCTAAAGAAATGATAAAAGAGCATGCTTGTGCCCGAACCCCTGCAAATCGCGCGGAGAAACCTAATAGAACTACTTCTCCCCCTTTGGCATCGAAACGCCAAAAAGGGAAAAGAGCGATGCTACTCGAACCCAAGAAGATCAATCGGACTCTTCTTCATAGTCTTCCTCGTTCCCCTCACCAACATTGGCATCTTCATCCGCACCACTTGCATCCAGATCCTCATCTTCATTATCATCCTCAACCGAAGCTTCCTCATCATCGTCTTCAACCATAGGGGCCTTGCCGGTGTTGCGAGACGAAGAAGGCATTGAGGACACATCGGCATAGTCACCCCATGGAAAGATATCCACATTCCATTTCTCATAAGGGATAGTGGCAGCGGACGGTGGTGAACCGGAGCACCTTGTGGACGAGGAGGAGAAGTGCCACCATTGTTGATCTTGCGCATTTCTTTTAACATCTTGCCTTCGGTGGATTGGATATGCTTCCTCTCAACATAAGCATCATAATTTTCCTTGTGAGTGGCAATCCCCATACAAAGCTTTGTCTTTTGCCACCAAGTGAGGTGTTTCACCTCATTATTGACTCTTTCTTGTCCGCCACGACTCCAAGAAGGGGGGTCGGCATTCTTGCTCCTCCTAGGCATTGGGGCCTCATGTTCTTGCTCCTCTTCTCTAGATTGGAAAGGAACCCGAGGAGGTGCATGCTTGTGAAGTTGTTGGAGGGTGCCCTTGTTGTGAAGGGTGAGTTGCACGGTGTTGATAGTTGTCACATTGTCAAGAATGAGCTTCATGATATAGGGAGCATAGATGGGGTTCTTCTTCTCACACATAGTCCAATGAATCTCACACTTGATGAAATCCATGACATCAATCTCATACCCTTGGCAATCCACACCCGCACCATGGATCTTGTAGGCATGATGGAGCAGGTTGATTAGCGCACCTCGAATAGCATCCACATTTCCGGCTTGAGGGGCAATGTTGCAACGGAACATGCGGAGGAGAATGTTGAAAGTGGGTAGAAGGCCATCGATGGTGCCAACATCCGCCTCATCTTTACTATTAAATGGGAGTTCGTATGTTGGTATGTCGTCTGCCTTTCTGCCAACGATCCCGCATCCCTCTATCGATCACCCCTTGGCCCAGCCAGCAAGAAAAATCAGGATGCAAATCACGTAGCTGAAAAATCGGGACGCAAATTAATCTCCTTCCTATATTAACGCACGCCTCCCCCGAGCAAACGATCATAACACCATCTCTCCCAAACAACATATCTCAGTTGAGACTGCATGATGCCTAGAGGATCTCAACAAGGTGTATCTACTTCTGTCCTACCCGGCGGCGCGGCATGCATACGATCAGGAGCACGCATGCGGCGACCGCTCTACTCATCAATGGAACGGAAGGGACGGCAGGGCGCGAGCTGTTTGCCTCGACGACATCGTGGCCGCTCTCCTCATCATGGTGTGGTGGAGACGGTGAGACGCAGGCCATCTTCATCGCTGAGGCATCCTGCGTGGACTGCCTTAAGTCTGCGCTCCATGCCGGCCGAACTTTTGTCATCCATGGCCGCACCCGTGTTGACGCCCACTTAGGTAGGCCGACACCCAAGGACCATGAGGATCAGCCCTGCTTTAGTCGTGCTTGTACAAATTTAGGCTGAACCATTTGTCCTATTTTATTTTGCTTTGTCGACTGTTAACCCGACAAATCAGAAATCAGAATTATGTTGTTAGGATGGTTGGTTAATAGACTGTAGTCAAGAACACGATATTTATTATGTAGGTTTTAGTTGCGTACAGCAGGGTTACTTATGTTGCATAGGGAAAAACCTACTTTTTTCATCGGTTAGATTAAATATATCCGATGAATTGTGGAAAGTGATTTGTATAGATCACTATGCACGCCTTCATCCATCAAACTTAATTAGGATTGGGTTACCCAGATATTGGTAAATCTATCTTTGCAGAGTTCTCTGTTAAGTGCATGTTATCTATGATGTTGGTTTGTTTCCTTTGAGCCATTGGCATGGTACTGACGTTGTTTCTTCCTTGCCTCAAACTGATCAAGAGACTAAACCCTAAACTCAATTTCCCTTAGCCTATTGTAGTTATGTAACTATCTTCTACCACTTCCCCCAAGAACAGAATGCAGAGTTTTCATGTCCTAGAACTCATATTTTTATGCAATCTTTAAGTGTATTTTGCAAGAATATAATGCAGGGTTTTCCAGATTGAGTGATCACCGTTGAAGCGAGATCTGGATATTAGAATGATGGGTCCATGCTCATAGAAGGGTATTGCTCCATACCTGGATACAGTTCAACTATTGTCATAACAGGAGAGTTGTTAGGTATAACTTCAGTTCACTTTTGCGATATGGGATGACAACGACCATTGGAGCGAGTTGGACAAAACATCTGTGGACAATATTGAGTGACACGTGTTGGAATGACGCGGCTATCATTGGCGACTATCATTGGCGTTGTTTTGAGAGTGGGGTGAATATAAAGCACAGTGACAAAACACGGGTTAAAGAACTGATGCCGGGCAGGTGGTGGGAAAGGATAGGGATGAAGTAACCATTGATCATTAGCATGATCCGTAGTTTGAATATCTCAAAATGTATGTTATTGCTCTTGGCTTCGTAATTTTGATGTTGAAGTATTAGGTGCATTATGTTTTACATGTGCGACGGATTTGTTTTTGAGAACCCGTAGCAACGCACGGGCATTCAACTAGTTGGAATAGATGGGAGCCAACTTTCTCTTGTCATAGGTTACAACACCCTCAACATGCATCCTTCTTCCAACCGGAGTGGTTGCACCACGGAACTCATACTCCAAGAGCTCAGCAAAGCATACAAAGGTGGATGTACACTTGTGTGGTCCCGTCATCCAAGTCATGGCGATGTTCTCATCATTTCCAAGCACAAGAGTGGCAAAGAATTGTTGCACAAGCTTGATGTCATAATTTTGTTGAATGGAGAAGAGCTTCTCAAGACCAAGCTTCCTAGCAATCCAAACGGCCTCTTGAAAATAGGTCTTTGAGTTCAAGGCATTGAGGTTGAGCACCTTTTGTGGACACACGGCGTGTTTCTTGGACAACTTTGCATAGACCTCCTTCATGATGAGTTCTTGCTCCTTCCTCCAAAAATAAGGGTCTTCGGAAGTTTGTACCATGGAGTAGAAGGGCTGCTCCCTCATAGAGCGAAACTCACTCTTGCCAATGTCCTTTAAAGTGGTCAAATTGTCATATCTAGCTTTCTTGGCAATCTCATTGGCCTCAAACTCCTTTTCGGCCCTCTCTCTAGCAGCTGCGTCCTTCTTGTTCTGTTGAATAACACCACGTTGAACATGGTGGCCAGATTCAGGATCATACTCAAGAACATGCCTTGACGGGGTGCGAGCTTTGCGCGACTTGTGATAGGGGTTGGATGAGGAGGTCTTGGTTCTTGGTTTACCTGTGAATAAAGGAGTAGTAGGAAAGCATGGAGATAAGCATACATGTCCAGGAAGTCAAAGGAGGAGTAATCCACAAAGTTTGTGCATGAAAGGTGATCTAGCCCGGAGTCTCCGGTCTCAGGGGCCGGAAAGTCCTGCCAGACCGGAGTCTCCGGCCCTGAGAAGAGAAACTCGAGGCTAGGTCAGATTTGATGAAAAAAACTTGAGGGATTACACCTAGGAGATCAATGCCGTCTACCAAGGATGCTACACCACTAGGAACACCAAAGGCCACTCTCAAAAACGCATCTAGGAGGAACCCTAGAGAGAGAGAGAGAGAGAGAGGAAACCTTGATCCTTCATGGTGAGTGCCAAACGACGGAGAGGATGGTCCCCAACGTTCGGGAGGAGGCGGAGCCGACGGCATGGCGAGATCCGGCGGCGGGGACCAGCCGGCGGGAGCTTTGAGTCGGCGGCGGCGGCTGGGAGAGAGTTCTGGGTCGGGGTGGAAGAGGAAGTTGTGAACCAACCCTCACCCCGATCCCCTTTTTGGGATCCCAACGAATCAGCCGAGACCGGAGTCTCCGGAATAAGCACCGGAGTCTCCGGTCAGACCGGAGTTTCCGTGCTTAGAGCGGAGATTCTGCTCAGACCGGAGTCTCCGGTGTACAACACCGGAGTCTCCGGCCCCAACGACTCAAAAATCCCAGATTTTTGTGGGGACATGTATGTTGCAAGAAGAGCAAGTTTTTAGATAAGATTTGGGTTTAGGTTGGAAGCAATGGCACTGATGGGTGGATACACACTTGGTGATTGCAATATCCAAAAATAAAAGCCAATTCCAAGTGTTTCTCCAAAAACAAGATAAAGATCTAAGAAAAACAAATAAAACCAAATAAGATCCAACTCATCATAAAGAGGCGGGCGGTGGCCTAGGCCACCATGTATGAGTTTATGGTGTGACACTACGAAGATATATCTTGGGTTCACAACCAACACTCGTCATTTAAGCTCGCAATTCATCGAACGAATATAGAGAGGGAAATAAGTTCTTAATGTCGGCATAATGGGGGGAGGGATAGCCCAATGTATTAGGACCGCACTCCCCCTATGTCCATGCCTACACCTAAACCAAATAAATAGTCAAAATATAGGTGTGTATGCAAGATAATCAAGTCAAGCTCCTTGAATCCACGATATTTAGCTCATTCCTCAAGAAAGTGAACCTTGCTTCATCAAGTGGCTTCGTGAAAATATCGGCAAGTTGGTCTCTTGTGGGAATATAGCCTAGCTCAATATCACCACGGGCAACATGGTCTCGAATAAAATGATGACGAATCTCAATATGCTTGGTTCTTGAATGTTGCACCGGGTTGTGGGCGATCTTGATAGCACTTTCATTGTCACACAAAAGAGGCACTTTGTCACAATTGACACCGTATTCTTTAAAGTTTGCCTCATCCATAACAATTGAGTGCATGCACTAGCGGCCGCCACATACTCGGATTCGGCGGTGGAGAGAGATATACAATTTTGCTTCTTAGAAGACCAACTCACCAAGGACCTACCAAGAAATTGGCATTCCCCGGAAGTTGATTTCCTATCATCATGATCACCGGCCCAATCCGAGTCCGTGTACCCACAAAGAGAGAAAGTTGATCCCTTTGGATACCACAAACCAAACTTTGGGTATGAACCAAATATCGTAGGATTCTTTTGACTGCCATCATGTGGCTTTCTTTAGGAGCGGCTTGATACCTTGCACATACCCCTACACTCAACACAATATCGGGTCTAGATGCATAAAGATATAGCAAAGAACCAATCATGGAACGGTATACCTTTTGATCGACATATATACCCTTTGGGTTAAGTTGTAGATGAACCTTGGTGTCCATTGAGGCGCGCTTCTCCTTGACACCTATCATATCAAACCTCTTGAGCATGTCTTGGATATATTTAGTTTGAGAGATGAAAGTTCCTCCCTTCAATTGCTTGATCTCAAAACCAAGGAAAAATTTCAACTCTCCCATCATGGACATCTCAAACCTATCGGTCATAAGCTTTGAAAATTCATCATTGAAAGTTTTGTTAGTTGAGCCAAAGATAATATCGTCCACATAGACTTGACATATGAAAAGCTCCCCTTTTACTCTCTTGGTAAAGAGAGTGGGATCGATTTGCCCAACCTCAAATCCACGGTCTACTAGAAGCTCTCTAAGGTGCTCATACCACGCACGTGGAGCTTGTTTAAGTCCATAGAGTGCCTTATTGAGCTTGTAGACATGGTTAGGGAACTTGGGATTCTTGAAACCCGGTGGTTGCTTAACATGTACCAACTCTTTTAAAGAACCATCAAGAAAAGCACTTTTCACATCCATTTGTTGTAATTTAAAGTTATGATGTGATGCATATGCAAGGAGGATACGGATGGACTCAAGGCGAGCCACGGGTGCATAAGTCTCTCCAAAATCAATGCCTTTGACTTGAGAGTACCCTTGTGCAACCAATCTTGCCTTGTTCCTTACAACCATTCCATGCTCATCTTGCTTGTTCTTGAAAATCCACTTAGTGTCTATAACATTGCGGCACTCCTTTGGCTTCTCAACTAACTTCCACAACTTGTTGCGCTCAAAGTTGCTGAGCTCTTCATGCATGGCATTCAACCAATTTGGATCTTCAAGTGCTTCAAATACTTTCTTTGGTTCCACCATGGAGATGTGAGCTTGATGCTCACTAAAGATTGCCAATTGACGCCTTGTGGTAACCTTGCTATTTAGATCACCAATAATTGCTTCTAGCTTATGACTCTTGATTTCCAAATATCTTGCAACTCTTGCTTTGCGACGGGTTTCGATATCTCGATTGGATCTTCGAGGTATCACATGATCATCTTGATCATTTGAGTCCCCGTCTTGACCGGAATGTTGACCTTGATCATCATTATGCACATCTTCAACAATGGAAGGAGAGGGTTGATCTTGGTCTTGACCTTGGCTAGCATCAATAATTAGAGAACCTGGTTCTTGCATAGCAACTTGGTCAACATGAGGAGGGTCTTGAACTTGTTCTTGGGTTGGTGCATCATTTGCTTCCATGGTAGGTGCCGGTTCAACTTGTGATGATGAGGTCTCCACTTGAGTGGAGCTTGGACTTGCTTGACGAGGCTCGTGATGAATCTCAATGGGGCGATATAAGCCAACACCCATCCTTCTTATTGCATCTCGAGCTTCCTCGTTATCTACATCACAAACATGAAATTGCGCCACTTGGGAGCCGTCATTCTCATCGAACTTCACACTACAAGATTCCACAACTCTCCCGGAGGATTTGTCATAGATTCTATAAGTGTGAGATTCGGCACCGTAACCAACAAAAATACCCTCTAAAGCTTTAGACGCGAATTTAGATAAGCGAACACCTTTGATCTTATATAAACACTTACAACCAAAGACTCGGTAGTAGGCGACATTGGGCTTGTTGCCGGTGAGCATCTTATAAGGTGTTAGCTTCTTGCCTTTGCGAAAGAATAGCCGGTTTGATGAATGACACGCTGTGGAGATGGCCTCGACCCACAAGAAGAGTGCAGATTTAAACTCCACCAACATGGACCTTGCCATATCCATGAGGGTCCAGTTCTTCCTTTCGGCTACACCATTTTGTTGAGAGGTATATGCAGCGGAATATTGATGACGAATTCCCCTTCACTAAGAAACTCATTTAGGGTGTAGTTCTTGAACTCGGAGCCATTGTCACTCCTAATGGCCAATATGGGAACATTGTGTTGGTGTTGAACTTCATTGGAGAAGTCGATGACGGCTTGTTGAGTCTCGTCCTTCGACTTGAAGAAATAAACCCAAGTAAATCTTGAATAGTCATCAACAATCACCAAGCAATACTTCTTCCCACCAAGACTTGGTTGAGGGACGGCACCAAAGAGGTCAACATGAAGAAGTTCCAATATCCTCTTTGATGAAATGATGGGCTTGCTTGGGTGGGGAGAATCATGCATCTTTCATTCAACACAAGCCCTACAAAGACGATCTCTAGAAAAAGAAACATTCTCTTTTAGTCCAAGAATGTGGCCACCCTTGTGAAGACTTTGCAAAGTTCTCATGTTGAGATGGGACAAGCGACGATGCCACAACCACCCCACGTCGACCTTTCGGAATAAGCATATTGCTTGAGTGTTGGTTGACCCCGAAAAGTCCACCACAAACAACTCATTTTCAACATACCCAACGAACATGACCTTTAGAGTCTTGCTCCTCAAGAGTACCACCATATCAATAGTAAAATGGACATCAAAGTTCATCTTATTAAGTGCACGAATGAACATTAAATTGTAACCGAGGGACTCGACAAGCATGACATTTACAAGGGTGATATCCTTTGCAACTACCACCTTGCCGAGTCCCTTTACCTCTGCTTTTGATTTATCACCATAAGAGATGGTTGAGTGATTTATATTTGGTCCCAACTCCGTCATGATCTCCTTGCTTCTGGTCATATGACTAGTGCATCCACTATCAACCACCCATTTCGACCCATCGGAAGTATAGTCCTACAAGAAATCATTGCTTGATTTTAGGTACCCATCTTGCAATTGGTCCTCTTTGGTTAGCAACAAGGGTCTTAGGAACCCCCTTCTCTCAATTTTACCCTTGACCTCCTGAAGGTCTTCGGCCGCACCAAGTTGTCTCATGAGAGACTCTACATGTTTCTTAGCTTCACCTTGCAAGTTAGCCACAAAGGTATCGAAAGCAACAAGTTCTTTCTTAATCTCAAGACTAGTGATATCATCCATTTCATGCATAGTCTTAGAAGGGGGAGATGATACCTCGGTGGCCTTAGCTATGAGACAACGAGCGGTGGTGTTGGAGATGTTCTCATTGGGGGATTCAAAGAGAGAAGGTGGTGAAGTTGAAGTAATGGCCAATGCGGCCACATCACGAGTGGTTTCTTCTTCTTCTTCAGAATCATCGGAAGGATACTCTTCTTGAGTCATCAACACAATTCTTGGTGCTTTCTTGAAGAATGGCTTCTTCTTGACAAAAGGCTTCTTTTGAACCATCTTGGATTGACCCTTGGGAACAAGCCTTCCACCATGTTCTTCTCTATTCTCATAAGGACACTCTTTGACGAAGTGATACTTGTTATGACAATTGAAGTATGTCTTTGTTCTTGTTGCAAACTCCTTCTTTCCACTTGGATTGTTCTTTAGATCAACTTGAGTCTTTGCTTGGCCGGGTCACGCCAAAATGCTCTTGAAGCAAGAGCCAAGTGATCATGATAGGCTTGTTGGAGATCATCGGGGAGAATGTTGCTTGGACATTCCTCAATTTCCACATCATCATCTAGGCTCACCACTTTGGCCTTCAAAGCAAGTGAGGAGCCTTGTTTCATCCCCATGGCCCTAGCACGATTGTCTTGAGCACACTTGGTGGCAACCTTGAAGGCTTGCATTTCTTGCATAACTTCATTTGATGTCATTTGGAGGTAGTTGTGTCTTCCTTGTAGAGCCTTCAAGTCAACGCGCTCGAAGGGCATGAGAGCATTCACATACTTCCTCTTGATCCAAGCACCATCCACATACTTTGCCCCAACATTATAAAAAGCTTGGGCAAGGGTCTTGAGTCTTCCATACATCTCTTCATGAGTTTCACTATCAAGCATGTAGAAGCATTCGACATCATTGTTCAAAGCATCAAATCTATTCCTCTTCATACTCTCTGAAGAGGGGTGGACTCGGCAAATCCCTGGGTCGTGTACCCCGGGTTGATTGAGGGGGAGAGAGATGAGCGCTGGTGATCACGACGGCTGACAAGCAAGGCGTTTACCCAGGTTCAGACTCCCAGAGGATAACACCCTACTTCCTGCTTGTCTGGTATTGATCGGCGAGTTGTGGCTACAATGGCGAGATGGCAATCTCGCTAGGGTTTGTGGTGGCGGCTATGAGCTTACCCTAGACGAGGGACCCTCCCAGCCTTTATATAGTAGGCTGGGTCTCAGGTGAACGGTGCCGATGGCGTCTACAAGCATGATAGGAGTCGCATGACCTATCCGTCGACTATCTTGGGCCGCACGTCGTCCTCCTTGGGCCTTCCTTGGGCCCTCGTCATAAGGTTAATAGGCTTGGCGTGCCCCAGGTATCCCCACCGTGGGGTAGTCGAAGAGTAACCCCACGACAGGAGCCCCCGAGTGCTTAGTCGAATCGTAGTGTCGGGTAAAGGACTCCTTCCTCCTGGGCACGCCGTCAGGTTCCCGAAAGGAACAAGTAAAATTGGTCGACTCCGGCCGTTCAGGGCTTACGGAGGATTCCTTAGTCGAACTGTCGACTACAGGGTAAAATATCGTGAGTACAGCCTTAGTCGGTGATTTTTCGACTGCTATTGTTTTGAGTCACTCGAGAGCACGAACAGCCTCCCGATGGGGGTAGCCCCTGAGATTAAGCTGAATTGCTTGTAATTGAGGTTAAACTCAATTTTTCTTCAGTCGAAAAGCCCGCTCCCGATGGGAGTAAGGAAGGGACTCGACTTGTTGGAGTCGCGCCTGGCTTTGTGTGACTTACTTTGTGTATTCGGCCGGTTTGGCTTACTGTACGAGTTTATTCAGCTCTTGGAGCTTACTGAATCTTTTTGCACTCGAATGAACTGTTCGAGTTCTCAATCAGCTTGTTGGCTTACTTCCTACGCCTGCGCGGTTGACGTCAGCGCTGACGTTTTTTGGCACGCTCTGCGTCTGATGGAACGTGACAGTGCGGTCCCACTGTCAGTATTGACTGGAGACAGCGGTTACCGCTTTTGACTGACGGTTCGGCGCGAAAATTTCGCGGTGTGATGATGACGCCTTGATTCTCGTGCGTAGTGGGCGGCATGGCCGGCGACGGCTGGTTTTACGCGACACGTGGACGGCCAGATGTTGATAATGAAGTGCGGTTTTGCTGGGGACGGCCTGGATTAACTGGCGGTGCGGTATATAATTTTCACCGCGGCGGCGAAGGGTTCACTCCATCCCCATTCTGCCGTCGTCTCCCACCATTTGCTCTCTGCCATTGTTGCTTCTTCCTCCTATTTCTTTATCCACCCTCCATGAGCGCGGCCGCGATGAAGAGGGGGAAGCCTGCTGCTGGCGCCATCGCCGCTGCTGGGGCGAGCGTGATGAAGAAACCTGACGGCGACAGGGTGAAGTCGTCGGTGAAGAAGGCCGACCTTGAGGCCCTCCGCGCACAGGGGCTGCTGCCGCCGGCGGAACAGGCGACGGTGCGCGCTCCCGGGAAGGAGGTATTCCCCGCTCCTCGCGAGGGGGAACGCGTTTGCTTCGTGGATTTCTTGCCGCGGGGTTTCAGGTTCCCCCTCCACGATTTCGTCCGCGGTCTCCTGTATGCTTATGGGATTCAGATCCACGATCTGACCCCCAATAGCGTCTTGAGCATCGCGAGCTATTTCGTGCTCTGCGAGTGCTTCCTTGGAATCACACCCAATTGGCTTCTGTGGAAGTCGCTGTTCCTCGTGAGGAGGAATGTGGGGAAAAACAAGCAGGTGTATCCAGTCGGCGGCTTCGGCATCCAGGTGCGTGGTGATACCAGCTACTTTCAAATGAAGAAGTCCGACTCCGTCCAGGGCTGGCGGAAGAAGTGGTTCTACATCAGGTGCGACCAGGAGGGACTTCCCGACTTCGCGGCTGATCGCGAGTTGCGGAAGTCGAACGCGTGGGCGCACCCGCTGTAGAAGGAGGACAGGGAGGCGACTCAGCCCTTGCTGACGCTTCTTCGTGGCCTGCTGAAAAGTCTGGGACGTGAGACAGGTGGTGTCCATCTGATTGCCACCTTCTTCAGGCTTCGGGTGCAGCCGCTCCGCGCTCGCGTCCACCCAATGTGGGCATATGAAGGTGTTGGCGATCCCGACCGGACGTCGCCGACCGATCTCGATGATGACGAAGTCGAGTCGAAGGTGAGGAGCATCACTAGCCTCCGAGCCGCCGACCCGTGTAACGTCAAGTGCCCGGTCAAGCTGTATGGGCCTAACAACCCTGTACCCGAGGTGAGCTTTGTTCGCTTTCATTCTTGTCTTGTATCTTCCTCTATCGAACCTCTGTTGCCTGACTCGACTGCTTTGTTTGCTGACAGGGTCGTTCGAGCTTTGTTAGTCTTCCTCCGTTGATGGAGAACGGACCTCATGAAGAGGCAGAGTTCCCTGAGGAGGACGAGGTTGATGACGATGAGATTCCCTCCGCCATCTCTCTGAGTGAAGAGTTGGAGGAGGACGATGATGAAGAGGAGCCGCTGGCGAAGCGGCAGAGGCGTAGGGATGGCGACTCTGCTTCGGCTTCGTCGCCCGCGAAGGGGGCGAGTGTGAACGAGGAGGAGGCGGGCGAGTCGTCCTCGGGCGATAGGCACGCGAGTGACCTGGCCGATCCTTTGGTCGTGCCTCCCCTCAGCTCTGCACCGCCGACTGATTTTGCGAGGATGGCCTCCGTCTCCATGGGCAGCGAGGATGATGTGGATGTCGTCAGGTTAGTCTTGTAACCATCGCCTTGTTTTGTCGAGTTTGCTTTTGGATTTGCGAATCCTCGGATTGAATTGTCTTGTGTCTTGTCACAGCGAGCGTACTGGCGCTGTTGGTTCTCCTCGTGAGATGGAGCACACTTCTGCTCCCACGGTCGAGCAGACTGCGAAGGCGACCGGAGAGAAGGCTCAGGCGAGTGACCCTTTGGCTTTGAAGGCTTCGACATCCTCCGCGCCAGAGAAAGCTGCTGATGTGACTCCGGCTGACGCTGGGCTGCTTGAACATGTAAGTGTCCTCCGACTCATTTTGCAGAATTTGTATCGGGTGCGCGAACAGCGCTCCCGATGGGAGTAGCCCCCGAAGATGTGCGTGACTAGAATAGTCGGGCGCAGATTGATATATCTTGTGTTTTCTGCAGCCATACTATCGCCAGCAGATGGAGGGAGCCGCGGCCTTTGTTCGCATGGAGCAGGAGAGGGATCAACTCCGCACTGCTCTGGAGCGGGCGACGAAGCGAGTCACGGAGCTGGAGCAGAAGCTGCAAACTCATGCCGACATGGAGAAGTCACTAGGCGAGGCCCGAGAGCGTGAACAAGCCCGGGATGATCTGGAGAAGACCCAGGTCGACCGCTTGCTCGCACTCGCCGATGTTGTTGGAAGTAAGTGTTTCGGCTCAATGCCTACTTTGCCCTTGTCGACTGCTGATGTCTTATGGGTGTGGTGTTCTTCTTTGCTCAGAGACTTGCGGAGGTGCTCCTCCGGAAGGGATTTCTAGCGAGAATGTCGGCTTGGCGGAGGCTGTTGGCTTCCTCGACCGTGTCTGCGCGTATGCGTCGGCGGCGCTGCAGAAGTCGACAGGCGCCTTGGCGACTGTGCACCAGAGCATCTTCCCCAACAAGCCGTCGCCGGTTGCTGTCGACGCGCTCGCGGCTCCGTTTGAAGGCAACGCGACCACCTTGGTGGACTTCACGCGCGCGCAGACGGTACGCGGCTCAGAGCTCACTTTCCAGCTGCTTCTTGGCCACCAAGTCGCAGGTGATTTTGAGAAGGTTGTCAGCGACTTCCCCCGTAAGCCTGATGGCAAGACCGCGTCCCTTAGCGGGGTGAAGGCGCAGGCGAGTCAGCTGGCTGCAAAGTTGATCGCCACCTTCGAGAAAAGAATTTCCAAGGCTGCAGCGTTGGCTGCTAGGAAGAGCCGTTCCCAGTCGGAGTCTGTGATGTAGACTCCTTTCTTTTAGGATTCTTCTGCTTTTGGATCTTGGTTTGTAATGAACTATATTTGCGAGTCTTCTGTCCGCGAACCTACTCAGTTGAAATGTGAATTTGTGCCTTTGGGGGTGTAGCCTCCGAGTCTTCTTTTCATATCTAGGCTTGAATGAATTGTGTTGATTCTTTTCTTTGCTTGACGCTGTCGAATTTGGCAGTCTGAGATGGGCGAAGCTCCCGGGGTTGCTGGAACGACTGGTGCGGACGACGAGCAAGACACCTCTTCGGCTGCACCTACTCGTCGTTGTCGAAATCCTCCAGCTTCTGTGCGAAGTGTGAATGATCAACGAGTGATCACCTTCATGAGGAACAAGGTTGTTGAGCTCGAGTCGAAGTTGAAGAGCGCCGAGTTAGAGTTGGAGCGCTTGAGGTCGCGGCCCGTTGCACCGTTCTCCCAGCGTGAGGAGTTTCTGCTAGGCCAGATGGATTTGATCAGTCGGCAGCTACAAGGTTGGTCTTCTAGCACTTTGCTTCGACTTCTTTTTCCTTTTACTGCGCTTAGTGCTGGGTCTTGATGCAGATGTGAACCCTGACTGGAAGGCTGAGCAGATTCGAGTGGACGAGCGGGTGGAGAAAGAGGCCGCCAGTGACTCACCCGAAGCGCGTCAGTTTTGTCGAATAAATCCAGAGGTAGGATACTGGCGTGCATGTTAGATCGCACTTGGCGGGCTGCTGTGCTCCTGGAAGGTTGTAGAAAAACCCTCTGGCAGATCAATCGGGTGTACTTTCCACACAACGAGCAGCCTAATGGACTGGCCGCGCTGCTGGAGAGGTTCCGTGAAGGCGGTGCGCTGAAGGAAGTCGTGCACACTCAACTTGTTGGCGGGGCGAATGTGGCGTTGGCGTACGTCCGAAAGCACCGGCCTCATCTTCCACTGGCCAAGGTGCTTGATGGCCTGCCTGGAGAGGATGACTACGCCGAGACTCTTGCACCTGCGCGTCAGATGATTCAGCAAGTCTAGCGCTGGAGTGAGCGCCTTGTAGGGCCACTCGATGCGCCAAAGGGTGAGCCTGTAGAATAAGGGTAGTCGACTGCTGTTGTATAGCGTTAGCTTGTAGAAGCAATTTTTCCAAGTGGAAATATGGGTCGTGTGTATGCCGAGGTGGGGTAGCCCCCGAGTGAGTAAATTGTATCTTGTAGACTGTTCTATAAACCTGTATGGTGCAGCCCGAGCGGATCGAGTGCGGCCTAGGATTTTGAGAGGCAAACTCGTGCGGCGCAGCCCCCGAGTGCCTCGGGTGCGGCCAAGGTGTTTCGAGTCAGACCTGTGCGGCGCAGCCCCCGAGTGCGTCGGGTGACGGCCTAGGTTTTCGAGTTGGACCTGTATGGCGCAGCCCCCGAGTGCGTCGGGTGACGGCCTAGGTTTGACTTAGACCTGTGCGGCGCAGCCCCCGAGTGCGTCGGGTGCGGCCTAGGTTTTCGAGTTAGACCTGTGGCGCAGCCCCCGAGTGCGTCGGGTGACGGCCTAGGTTTGACTTAGACCTGTGCGGCGCAGCCCCCGAGTGCTTCGGGTGGCGGCCAAGGATTTTCGAGTTAGACCTGTATGGCGCAGCCCCCGAGTGCGTCGGGTGACGGCCTAGGTTTGACTTAGACCTGTGCGGCGCAGCCCCCGAGTGCTTCGGGTGGCGGCCAAGGATTTTTGAGTTAGACCTGTATGGCGCAGCCCCCGAGTGCGTCGGGTGACGGCCTAGGTTTATGTTGCTTTTTGACTAAAAAAGTAAAGGGGAGAGCTTGTTCCACAAATCACTTCATTGATTTTTGCGAGCAGGCCGCCTCATTAAAACCCTTCCAGTCCCCAGGTACCCTGGTAAGGGAAAGAGTGCGTCTGAAACCTGCCGCCTCTTGACATGTATGCTCTGTTACAATGGGGAGTCGACTAGGCGTAGAAGCGGCGCAGTTGCGCAACGTTCCACGGGTTGTGGCAGACTGTCCCTGTCTTCGAGTCCTTCAGCGGTAAGCTCCGCCGCCGATTGCCTCTGTCACGATGTATGGACCCTCCCACGGGGAAGCGAGTTTGTGCACCTTCTTCTGTTTGAGGCGGAGGACAAGGTCGCCAGGGACGAACGATCTGGGCCGCAGTCGCCGCCCGTGGTAGTTGCGTAGTCTTGTTGGTACACGGCTGTGCGGGTAAGGGCGATGTCGCGTGCTTCGTCCAGGGTATCCATGTCGTCCTCGAGTGCCTCTTCTGCGTCGGACTCGTCGTAAGCCACCACTCGGGGTGCATCGAACTTGATGTCGCATGGCATGATTGCTTCTGCGCCGTAGACCATGAAGAATGGCGTGTACTGAGTGGATCTGTTTGGCGTAGTGCGCAGACTCCACAGCACAGATGGCAGCTCTTCGACCCAGGCGCCTGCAGCGCGCTCAATGGTACTCGCAGGCGCTTCTTGATGCCCTTGCAGACTAGGCCATTGGCCTTTTCGACTTGTCCGTTGGACTGCGGGTGCGAGACAGATGCGTAGTTGAGCTTGATGCCTTGCTCAGAGCAGAAGTCCTTGAACTCTTCGGCTGTGAAGTTCGTGCCGTTGTCGGTGATGATGCTGTGTGGCACTCCAAACCTGAAGATGATCGACCTGATGAAGTTAACTGCCGAGGAGGCAGTCGAACTTGTGATAGGCACGGCTTCGATCCACTTCGTGAACTTGTCGACTGCCACCAAGAGATGAGTGTGTCCTCCCGGAGAGGACTTCTTGAGTGGACCCACCATGTCGAGCCCCCATTGAGCGAAGGGCCAGGCGAGTGGTATGGTCTTCAGTGCTGATGCCGGTGCGTGCGGCTTGTTGGCGAACTCCTGGCAGCCGAGACATTTCCTCACGAGTTCTTCTGCGTCTTGCATTGCGGTGGGCCAGTAGAACCCGGCTCGTAAGGCTTTGGCCACCAAGGCTCGACTGCTGGCGTGATGTCCGCAGATGCCAGCGTGGATCTCGAGCAAGATGGCCTGACCGTCGACTGGGTCGATGCACCTTTGGAGGACTCCCGAGATGCTTCGCTTGTAGAGCTCCCCGTTGATGACGGTGAAGCCCTTGGAGCGGCGGATGACGCGCTTGGCTTCGACTGGGTTTGTTGGCACCCTCTCGCAGTATGTAAGCCAGGTATGGGCTCGTCCATGTGGGCTCGATCAGCATACCTCCATAGGCTCCTTCTCCGTGTTGGGGGGTCGGTGGTGCTCGTTGTTGATGTGGAGGATCCCGGCGCGGGCCGGAGCTTGACGGAGCGCTGCGTGATGCATCGAGGAAGACCCGGGTGGCACCTGCGCTTTGTTTGAGCCCAGGTTGGCGAGGACGTCGGCTTCCTCGTTGCTCTCGCGGCCGATGTGTCGCAGCTCGCAGCCGTCGAAGGTGCCTTCCAGCTGGTTGTACAGGTCCCTGTAGGCGATCATGTTGTCGGCGATGGCGTCACACTGCTTCATGGTTTGCTGCACGACGAGGTAGGAGTCTCCGTAGATCATGAGGTGAGTGGCGCCGCAGTTCTTGGCCATCCGCATGCCGTGGATTAGGGCCTCATACTCTGCCTCATTGTTGGAGGGTGTTGGGAAGTTCATCTGCAGCACGTACTTCAGCTTGTCGCCTTTGGGTGAGATGAGGACGACTCCCGCCCCTGCTGATCTGAACTTCTTGGAGCCGTCGAAGTACATTGTCCATGCGTTGGACAGTCGGGTACGTCTGGCAGCTGGGCCTCTATCCACTCGGTGGTGAACTCTGGAAGCACCTGGGCCTTGATTGACTTCGGGTGCGTACTTCAGCCCCCAGGGCCCTAGCTCAACAACCCACTTGGCGACTCGTCCTGTCGCGGCTTGGTTGGTGAGGATGTCGGAGAGCCCGGAGGAGCTTACCACCGTGATGGAGTGCTCGGAGAAGTAATGGACGACCTTCCTTGATGTCATGAAGACTCCGTATGCTAGCTTCTGGTAGTGCGGGTACCGCTGCTTGGACAAGGTTAGCACCTCACTGAGGTAGTAGACGGGACGCTGAACAGGGTGACTGTGTCCTTCTCTTCTCGTTCGACTACGAGTACTGTGCTGACCACCCTGTTTGTGGCTGACACGTAGAGGTATAGCGGCTCGTTCTCCAGTGGCGCCACCAGTACTGGGGAAGTCGTGAGGTTTTCTTGAGTTGGTCGAACGCGTTGCGCTTCTTCTGTCCACTCGAACTTGTCTGTCTTTTTCATCAGTTGGTAGAAAGGCAGGGCCTTTTCTCCCAACTTACTAATGAACCGGCTGAGAGCTGCGACTCGGCCGGCTAGGCGTTGCACCTCATGAAGCTTGGTCGGTGCTGGCATTGCGAGTATGTTTTGCACCTTCTCGGGGTTGGCTTCGATTCCTCTTGCAGAGACGAGGTACCCGAGCAGTTCTCCGGCTGGCACGCCGAAGACACACTTGTCCGGGTTCAGCTTGATCTGATACTCGTTGAGGCGGCGAAGACCTTGCGGAGGTCGGCGATGAGAGTGTCCTCCGTTCGAGTGGTGACGACTATGTCGTCGACGTAGACTTGGACGATCTCTCCGATTAGCCCCTTTAGGCAGGCTTGCATTGTGCGCTGGTACGTGGCTCCAGCGTTCTTCAACCCGAAGGGCATCGTCTGGTAGCAGAAGACGCCATGAGGTGTGATGAATGCAGTCTTCTCTTCATCGTCGACGTTCATCCTGATCTGCTGGTACCCTGAGTAGGCGTCCAGGAAGGATAGGCGTGCGCAGCCTGCAGTCGAGTCGATGATCTGGTCTATCCGCGGAGCGGGAAGTGGTCCTTGGGGCAGCATTTGTTGAGGGCGGTGAAGTCGACGCACATGCGGAGTTTCTTCGTCTTCTTCTTCTCCACCAGGACCGGGTTCGCTACCCAGTCCGAGTCCTTGATCTCTCGGATGAATTGGCGTGGAGCAGTCGATCGATTCCTTGCTTATTTCATCTCGTTTGGGTCCTGAAAAGCGTCGCATGGTCTGCTTGACGGGTCTGGCGTCCTTGTGGACGCGTAAAGAGTGCTCGGCGAGGTTCCTGGGTATGCCTGGCATGTCAGAAGGTTGCCAGGCGAAGATCTCCCAGTTCTCACGTAGAAACTCGACGAGCGCGCTTTCCTATGCGATAGGCAGCTCGACGACACTTTGACTGTCTTGTTTGCGTCGTCGGGTGGACCTGATGAGTTGTTGTGTCGTCAGTCGTTGAAGGCGGCGTCCTTGGCTGGCTTCTTGCGTGGCGGGAAGATGGTTTGTCGTTGTCGACTGCCATCGCCTCGAAGTGCTCTTCCATTCCGAAGAACTCGGAGATCTTGCTGAACTCGCGGTCGCAGCTGTTGGAGCGGTCGAAGTCGCCGTGCACCGTGATGACGCCCTTGGGTCCAGGCATCTTGAGCATGAGGTAGGCGTAGTGAGGTACGCCATGAATCTGGCAAAGGTTGGGCGCCCGAGTATCGCGTGGTACTGCGACTTCCAGTCGACTACCTCGAAGTCGATCGACTCCCTCTTGAAGTTTTCGGGTGTGCCGAAGATGACGTCGAGTGTGATCGTTCCCATGGGCGTGACTGCTTGCCCTGGTACTATGCCATGGAAGGTGGTCTCTGATGCCGTCAAGTTTGTCGTTGGCCTGTTTATCCTTCTGAGGGTGTCGGCAAAGATGATGTTGATGCCGCTGCCTCCGTCCATGAACACCTTTTTCAGGGTGTAATCTCCGATCAGAGCTTCGACTACCAGAGCGGCGTGCCCGGGTCGTGGTACTGCAGGCGGATGATCTGCTCTGGAGAACGTGATTGGTGTCTCTGACCCTCTCAGGTAGTCGGGTACTGCAGGTGGACAGGTGATGGCCTGGAAACTTGGCGAGTGATGATCTTCTGGGTCCTGTTTGAGGGGCGCCCCTTCTGTATCATGTTGAGTTGTCCGCGTGCTGCTGGATATGCGTCGCTTCTTGCTGCGGCTGCTGCTGCTGCTGTGGAAAGGCTCCCGCCGCCTGTGCTGGATTAGCGGCTGCGGGTGCGGGTGCTGCCTGGATGGCCAGCTGCGCGACTGGCTGCGCTGCGGGTGCTGGAGTGACTATCTTCTGCATGGCTTCGTATATCTTGCGTGCCTTTCGACAGTCCTTCAACAGGTGGTTGGATCCCCACTTGCCCGTTTCCGGGTTCCTGAACATGTGGTGCCTGCAGGGTTGTTCCAGCTCTTCCGCTGGGCTTATGTGCGTTTCTGCCACTCGCGTTTATGGCCCCGTCGCTGCGGTAGCTGCTGCCGCCGCTTCGGTTGTATTGCCCTTGGCTGTATTGGCGACTCTGGTCACCGCCGCTTCGACTGTATTCATGGCTGTATTGGCGACTGCTGTCGCGCGCTTCATCCTCACGGGGGGTTTGGAATCCCGCCGCTACTAACTCGATTGAGTCGTTGCCGTTGTAACGCGGCTTCTTCTTGTGGCGTCCTTCTCGCCAGTTGCTTGGTCCGGCTTCGTCCTTCGGGGAGTAGCGTGAACTATCGCGGACCGAGTCCTCTCCGTCTGCCCACTGGTTGGCTATCTTCATGACTCGATCATGTTCTTCGGCCGGAGCCTACCAAACTCCTCGCGGAGGTCGCGGCGGGAGACGCCGTGCATGAAGGCATCCATCACTCGGTCCTCCGAGGCGGTCTCCATGGTGTTGCGGAGCAGGGTCCAACGCTGGATGTACGACCGGAGCGGCTCGTCTCGTCCTTGCTTGCATGCTTGTAGCTCGACGAAGTCGTCGGTCTCGAGTACGTCCCCAGGAAGCTCTTAACGAAGGCCTCCGCGAACTCGTCCCACGTCCTGAAGGCGTTCTTGGGTTGAGTGTTTAGCCACCCGCGTGCAGAGCCCGTGAGCATCAGCTGGATGTACTGCATGGCCGTAGTCGAAGTACCGCCCTGGCAACTGCAGGCTATGAGGTAGTCTTCTAGCCAGAGTCTCGGGTCTGCTTCCCGTCGTACTTGACTGCTTCTGCCGTGAGCTTGAAGCCCTTGGGCATTCTTGTGTCGCGGATGTTGAAGCTGAAGCATGCGGCGCCGCATGGCTCGAAGTCGCCGTCATTGCGGTCGTCAGATTGGGCGTGCTGACCGTCCGCTGGGTGCGGCTGCGGTCCACCGTCCTCTGTGTGATGACGTTGCGGAGGTCTTCGCCTGGCTGCGGTTGTCGCAGTTGTCTTGCCGCCGGGCCTGCGAGTGCTGTGGGCTCGCGGTCGCGGCGATCCCGATCTTCTCGCGCCTTTTCTGTCGGCGCCTTGTTCATCAGAGCTTCTTCGACTGCCTTGATAGACATGATCTGCTGCTTGTGGAGGAGAGCGCGCGAGTCGCCCTCGGGCGGCTGCGTCAGCCGCAGGTATGTTTCGACTGCCATGAGCGCGGCTCCGGGCGTTTTGGGGACGGGTATCCCGTCTGCGTCTTCGCTCATGTATGATGACTCGAGGTTGCGGGTGACTCTAGCGCGGTCGACCTCTGTCATCAGGGGCACGCGTGCTCTGTGGCGCCTTGCTCCTTGTGACCTCTGTTGAGGCAGTGAATGAGTAAGCGGCCCTCCTGGCGCTCGACGCGTCAGCCTCCTCCTTGCGTCGGAGTAGCTCGGCCTTCTCTGCGCGGAGTCGTTCGCCTTCCTTCCGTAGCAGGTATTGGACCGCCATAAGGTCCTCCCGGGGTGCGTCTGGTGGGGGGTACGTGCCGTCCTCGACGTGCTTCAGGGCTCTGATTGCTATGTCTCGGGTGATGGTGAGTCGCGTCACCTGGTCCGGCATGACCACCTCCAGTGGGTATGCGGGTTCGTCGCCGTTGCCCTGCGTCGGGCCGATCATGAAGACTTGCGCGGGGTATGTCTGGGGAGTGGGCGGGCGCTGCCACTGCTGCTTCCTTCGTCCGAGCCGTGCTCGGAGCCGAAAATGGATGCAACGTGGTGGATACCACAGTCGCTGCCGAGGCTCCTTCCCTGGAGTTTCGCGATCTCCGCCGCGGACGTGAGGAGTGATGTCGCTGTCGTCGACGCGGGCGCGATTGGCTTGTTGACGATCTTGTAAGTCGATGGAGACGCGAGTGGCGTGGGTGAGAACGGCGCGACTTCGTCGCGCGCGAAGGTGTGGTCGACGTAGTCGAAGTTGACGTAGATCTTGGCCTTGCCAGCGACGCGATCGAGGTAGTCGAAGTGACTCGATCGCGCGGTGGTCGCGAGTGGTCGATGTAGTCGTAGCCGATGCGATCTCCTTGACAGCCGGAGACGCGGTGGCGTGGCGTGTGGGCGCGATCCTGCTGCAGCGGAGGCGGTTGATGTAGTCGAGGCGGATGCGATCTTCTCAGCAGTCGAAGATGCTATCCCGCAGTCGCAGCAGATGCGATCTCCGCAGCAGGTGGGGGCGTGGTTGGGGCAGCCGCGGCAGATGCGGGTGCTACCGCGCGCGCGGTGCGATCGCCGTGGATCTGAGTACTCCACAGCTGTCTACGAAGTAGTGCATGGTACCGAAGGTGAGGCACATACCTACATGCAGATCGGCGTACACCGAGCGGTGGGCCGGCGGGTGGAAGGTGTACTCGAAGGAGCCGAAGCAGATTGGCTCCTTGGTGATGCAGACGTCGGTCTTCAAAGTTGATGGAGCCGGTGCGACCATGGTTCCAGCGCTCGTTCTTTCCCACAGACGGCGCCAATTGACGAGGGTGGACTCGGCAAATCCCTGGGTTGTGTACCCCGGGTTGATTGAGGGGAGAGAGATGAGCGCTGGTGATCACGACGGCTGACAAGCAAGGCGTTTACCCAGGTTCAGGCTCCCGGAGGATAACACCCTACTTCCTGCTTGTCTGGTATTGATGGCGAGTTGTGGCTACAATGGCGAGATGGCAATCTCGCTAGGGTTTGTGGTGGCGGCTATGAGCTTACCCTAGACGAGGGACCCTCCCAGCCTTTATATAGTAGGCTGGGTCTCAGGTGAACGGTGCCGATGGCGTCTTACAAGCATAGGAGTCGCATGACCTATCCGTCGACTATCTTGGGCCGCACGTCGTCCTCCTTGGGCCTTCCTTGGGCCCTCGTCATAAGGTTAATAGGCTTGGCGTGCCCCAGGTATCCCCACCGTGGGGTAGTCGAAGAGTAACCCCACGACACTCTCATTCCCAAGGAACACCTCAGATAGGCAATCCCAAGCTTCTTTGGCGGTGATGAGATGTTGGATGTGATAAAGATCCTTTTCTCCAACGGCAAGTTCAAGCATGTGAAGAGCGGAGACATTGAGTTGAGATCCGCCACTTCTCTTCTTGTCAAGTTGTTAGGATCCACGGCCTTGTATCCCACTTTAATGATCCTCCAAAGCTCGATAGAGGCACTGTTGATATGAGATCTCATTAAGTGTTGCCAAGTAGTAAAAGCCAATGCATTAAGCTTAGGTGGTGGACCTAAAGGGTTTATGCGAGCATGATGGATAGGTGGGCCAGGGAGTACACAAGAGGAACCGCATGGTACTGCAGCTTCCCATCTACCGGCTTGGTTGAGGATGAAGTAGTTTTCTTAGGGTCGGTTTCTTCATCCCCTTTCTTTTCCCCCTTTTCTTCCTAGGAATCACCCGAGTTGGAATTAAGGGGGTCCTCTAAAGGAAGAATCTCCACGGGGGGCTTGGTACAAGTGAGTTTTGTGAGCAAGTCACGTATCTCACCAAATTGGGTATCCATGGACGATCTCAAAGATGTTTCCATTGATTTGAGATTAGCCATGGATGCCGGAGTACCTTGCCCCTCTGCGAGCACCTCTCCTAGTGTCATACTTCTCCCGGGCGGTTAAGCCCAACAAGAGAGTCGAGGCTCTGATACCAATTGAAAGAATCGTATGACACCTAGAGGGGGGTGTGAATAGGTGCTACTTCAAATTTTAGTACTTTTTCAAATTAGGCTTGACATTAAAGGTAAATTCTCTAGATATGCAACTACGGTGATTTACCTATATGACAAGCTAGCGACTAAGCAAGGTACACGAAGTAAAAACTATAACAAGGATAGAGGTAACCGAAGTGAAAGCACGCGGAGACAAGGATGTATTCCCGAGTTCCTCCTTTTTAGGGGAGTACGTCTCGTTGGAGAGGTGTGAGTCAACACAATGACTCAACGGCCACAAAGGCTTCACCTTCTTCTCCGATGAACCGTACCACAAAGGTTTGGTTCACCTTCAACTATCGGAAACCTTTAAGGCGGAGTCCGGAGCCTTTACAACAACAATCCGGGGCACAACCCACAACTGGATTGGGGGCTCCCGAACGGCTGCAATCTGTCACAAACACAACAAGTGAGTACAACAAGGGGCTAGATTTTCCAAAGGGAAACCCTAGCAAATGGTCCCTCAAGTGAATGAGGGGGAAATGAAAAACGGCTCGGTGAAGATGTAGATCGGGGACTTCTCCTTCAATCCTCCAAAGATCAACAAGTTTGGGTGGAGGGATTGGGAGTACTAGTGAATATTGAGCTTGCAATAAGGGTGGTCTTCAATTTGGGGCGAGCTACTTGGCTGGAGGTAGGTGGAGGGGTATTTATACCCCTCCTCAAATTGTAGCCGTTGCAGCGCTCTTCACACCGGAGACTCCGGCCTGAGTGACCGGAGACTCCGGTCCAGATCGGAGAGTCCGGTAAGACTCCGGTAACAATCCGGCCAAACTCGAACCACTTCATGCTGGACCGGAGACTAGAGCCAGAGGCCGGAAACTTCGTATCAGAGGACGGAGACTCCGGCCGGAGCCGGAGACTCCGGGTTTCCTCCGGCAACATTCCGGACCGAGTCCAGAGGCTGTCACCCTCCAGGGGTTTTGCTGGGAAATAAAAGGCCGGACACTTGGCGGAGACTTCTGTCCCCTGAGTCCAGAGACTCCGGTCCATGGAGACCGGAGATTCCGGTCATGGCAGGCCGGAGACTCCGGCCTGGTGATTCCTGCATAGCCCTTTTCCCTTTTTCACACAAGATGCAATGTGAGAAATTATCAACTGATTCCTGCATCACTCGACAGTACATTAGATATTTCCTAGTGTTGTTGCCTGACACACAAAACACATGAGGGATATAAAAGATGCTCTTTCAACGACCATGATATGCACACAAATACAAAGGCTCAGTTCTCATACCTAGTTTGCGTCGAAGCCATAGTCCGGTATTCTTCCGAACAAGTTGCCGTCATCATCGCTCGGCATGCCGAAGAGGCATTGGTGGCCAGGCTGGGTGCCCATTTCGTCGGCGTACGACGTTGGTGCTTGCCGGTGTGAGCCAGAGTATAGGTCTGGTTGAGGTCGACTCCGATGCCAACTTCACGAGGGTCAAACCGACAGGGGAAATGATGGCGTTGGGGTAGAAGGCAGGCTCGCTCTCGCTCTCGTTGGGGTAGTAGGTCCTGGCCGTCATCGTCGGCGCCAAGGACTACACCACTTGCCTCCGAGTTGACGTGGGACGCCGGAACGAGCTTCACACAGGGCCTACGCGTGGAGGTTAAGAAACGTAGGGAAGCATCTCCGGCGCGCATGGCCACCTGATGACCTTCAGACTCGGCCAACAAACAGTGAATGGCGCTTTCTGAGATTTTCAGGAGCTTGGAAATTTTCAAAACATCTTTTAATATGGAGGTGGCGTTTTGGGCAGTAGGTGCAGATGTACTTATTAAGTAAAACATTTTTATTTATTTTTCAAAATGTAAAAAGATTACAGAAAAAATTCGGATATACATTAGAACATTTTGTTATAGCACAAAAAATGTCGTGGAGAAAAAACATTTTTTGTGATATGTGCAAAAAAGACAAAAAAATGTCTCGTATAAAATCATTTTGGAGCGTCCGGATTTGTCTTTTTTGCACAGGTCACAAAAAATGTTTTTTCTTCACGTAACTTTTTGTGCTAACATAAAATGTCTTGAAGTATATCTGAAATTTTTATTTTGAATTTTTTGACATTTTAAAATTTGATTTTTGGGCAGTGGGTGCACCCGTTATGGATTTCCGTTTTAATACGGCGTTTCCTATAAGGGTCAGATCTGTGGTTGAAAGTTTTTTGAGGGTCGTTAATGGTCAAGGAAAAAAGATACCCATATCTCAGCAGATACAGAGTCAAAGCGATATCGCCGTGGAGGTCCCACGATCCACCTTTGTAAGCCCAAGCCGTCGCCGTCGCCGTCGCCGTCCTGCAATCCTGCTCTCCTCCCCGCCACCCCGCCACCCTGCTCGCGCACCCCAGGCATCGAGCTGGGCTCCATCCTACTATCCTAGCACGCTAGCAGCCCATGGGTTCGGGCACGAGGTGGTCGCCGTGGGCGGCGTTGCTGTTCGCTCCTCGAGCCCACAAGGTAGGCGGAGGGGGACGGGGACTGGATGGGCTTGTGGCGCTGAAGGCTATCGGGTTGATCCTCTTCGCCGGCGCCTCCGTCCGTCTGCTCTGCTCCTTCTCTCCCGCGTCGTCCCCGGCGCCGGAGATTAAGGAAGGTACACTGTTTCTCTGCCAGTTCTAAATCTGAGTTCAGTTGACTAAGAAAGCTCAGAGATCCGTAGGGTTTAGGTTTATCTGGTCGGGGGTTTTTAGCGACGGCGAATTGTTTCGCGTTCTGTTCTGTACGATTTCTTACGGGAGTTTCGCTCTGTCGTCCCTTAACGCCTGCTTTCTTGTCTGAAGAATAGCAATGTTCAGAAAATATATTGGGTGCTTCCAGAGGAACGAGGGGTTGCACGGTTACAGTCTGAATGTTTTTGTTGCGCATTAAATGCTGGGGAAATTGGTGTTTGCCCTATCATTTTCGAGGTAAAGCATTATTTTCTGCTGTTCGAGGTGACTCTCAAAATGGGAGAATTTAACTGACAAAAGAATAGAGCAGCTTGGAACACTTTTATTCCGTGTATGTACTTTCTAATATTAAAAAAAAGTCGACTGGGAATTGTACTGCATTGTTTTGTTTTCCCAAGGCCGTTGCCAACTTGAAGTTTTGCTATACATTTGGTTTGAGGTGTGCTTTTGGTTTGGGTGGAGAAAGTAAAACCTCACACCTGTGGTTTCAGTTCCTTCTCGCGAGTAAATATTTATGTGAGACACTGAGAATTTTGGTACTGTCGTACAATGTAGTCAACACAAGTTAAGTTAAGTTAAAAAATAAATAAGAGAATAAAATTCTATACAATTATATTAAGAGCTATGCTTCAGCACCCTTCCTAAAAAAACATTACATCTTTCGATACAGATCAATGGTTGAGACATTATTGTACTTACTGAGTTCTTTAATAAAGTATTATCAGCTCTGTTGCTATTTATTTTTCGACAACTGTTTTTATTGACATTTTGGTAGCCTAATCATATGAATGTGACAGTTGATTTCAAGTTGTCAACCTGTGTGGACCTTTCCAAATTTGTGGCTTAGGGATAAAGGATGAATTTATATGTTTTAGAAGTGCTAACAAGTAATATTGTTAATCCTTAGTTATTAACTTGTCATAATATGCTCACTTATACGTTCCACATCTTCCATGTGTCGACCTTCCCATATTAATTTGTGGCTTAGGAAAAAAATGGTGAATGTATATGCTCTACATGTGATAAAACAAAATATGAGTTATGAGTTGTCATAACTTTACTAATAGGTTCCACCTATGCCAATGTCATAACTCATGGAATTCATATATGAAAGATATTTCTGAAAATGTGATCTGCTGAGCTGTAAAAAAATCAAAATTTACTTTTCAAGAGTAACTACGATACCAACTAGGTAGAACATTTGTATTTTCTGATAGAAGGTGCTTGTGACCGTAATGAGCGCTCGGACATTGACCTTCATGAGCATTCATAGAGGTGACCCTGCATGGTGGTGACCTTCACCAGCACATCCAGGCAACCTTGCCTCTAGAAATATGGTGATCATGGTGGTCAGGTGGCTTTATGTCCAAATGGCCGGTTATTTCCACAGGTGGTCTCCAGGAAGATTTTTTTTTTTGTGAATTTCAGATAAAATCGTTTTACTTCCCATAAGGAATTTGTCAGCAATAATTTCAGACCAATATTTTCTTGTTGAAACAGAGAGAGGAGCAGGGGTAGATATCTTTGTCATCTTTTTGCAAAATAAAAGCAAGCATAAACTAGAGTATCCCTACTTGTGTCCTGGAGGTACTGGGTTCGAATCAGCCTCCTTGCATAAAAGCAAGGGAAAGTCTGCCTAGAAATTCCCTTCCCCATACCCCACAATATGTGGGAGCTTTCGGCGAAGGGTACGTCCTTTTAAACAAGCTTTGCTTGCACTTGGCACCGGGTGCCTTCTGTTGCCATGTTGTGAGTTCGGATCCTAAATGCACCACATTGCAAGATTAGTGACTCAGCGTCACGAAGCAATTCTTAATTCCTATTATCTGAATGCACCGACCTCACTAGTTGTTTTACTTGAGGATTTACTGTCCTGGAAATCTGAAACAAGAAAAACATTGTAAGCTGAATTGCTTGTTCTGCAGTGTTCTCATTTCTAGCAGTTCTGAACTTCTATTACCTGAATGCATCTAGTTGTTTTACCTGAGGGTTTACTCTCTTGGAAATCCGAAAGAAGAAAAAGCATTCACAGCTGAATTGCTTCTTTCTATAGTGTTCTCGTCTTCTAGAACCTGATGTGGATACTATTTTCACAGTAAAATGTGACCTTTTCAGTGGGGAATGGCTAACAAATCCCTCGGGCCCAGCCTATACGAATTCAAGCTGTCGATTTATTGATGATCACCAGAACTGCATGATGAATGGTCGACCAGACAATGGGTATCTTCACTGGAGATGGAAACCTTATGAATGTGATCTGCCACCATTTGACGAAGTGAGATTTCTTGCTGCTATGAGGAACAAAGCATGGGGCCTAATTGGTGACTCCGTACTTCGTAACCAAGTTCAGTCATTGCTTTGTCTTCTGTCTAAGGTAAATGATAGCACATTACTTTGCTCCTCTTTTCAACTTCTCAGTTTCTCATATTGGAGCACTGTAAGTGCTTACTCTGAAGTACCATGCTCATCTCTGTATTTTCTTATTGTCGATGTTTAAACTTCCTGAAAATAACATGAAAACTGTCCTGGAAATTGTATTTCACCTTATTAGGAGGTACTGTTGGAGGAGCATACACTGAATTATGTTGAGAAAAATGTGCAATTGTACAGCAAAGTAAACTAAACTATTGGCTTGGCTCACTTTCCCCCTCAAACTTTTTCGGGCTCAATTAACCTCCTAAACTATCATATCCGAAGCACTTACCCCCTGGCCAGTTTTTGTAATGCAAAAGTTGCTCCTGAACTTAAAAAAAAAACCCTGAAGAAAATCTTGTATGTAGGTTGTGATGTGATGTTTATGCGTGCAAATCTTTGTTTAAAAAATTGTCATTTGTGGCTCTGTGCAAAAACAATGCAACATATTTACTTTATTTTTGTAGCGATTGCAAAGTCAAGTTTTATAACCAAAGCTCACACGCATACATTTCATCCATTAACTTACATGTACAAATTTCAGAGTCTTAAGACCTTTCTAGGCACGATTTTTTCATTCTAGAAACCAAGGGGTAATGTGCCCTGGCTCATGTTACTTTAGGGACTCAAGTGAGCCAAACAATATTTGAAGGGCCAAGTGAACCAATCCATGTTTAAGGGTCCAAAGTGGACTTCTTTCCTCAATTACAGTTTGCATATTGCTTGGTTTATAAATTGTGTGCACCATTTGAAGGTAATGGATTTGCTGCCATTTTTCAAGAATTTGCAGTCAGTTTTTCTTCAATTCCTTAAAGAGTGAAAACTGAAAAATAATGAGTGTATACTCCAAACTACACATCAAGCTGTTTTGTTGGATTACATGGGTGATGTCTGATAACATTGCAGATAATTTTCTATTGTGTTATGTGTATAATTTTTTATAATACGTGGAAAGCAATATGATCCGCGACCTTTATCTGTACTTCTGGTTGTTCCTTCATTCCCCATGGGTGTGCTAAATCTGGAAATATCTCTCACTTTCTTTCATTCGTGCAATTCTTTTTGTTGTCCCAATGTACATTTAGTTGTGTTAGAACAAGACATCCTTATGTAATATGCTTAGAACTTGCATTTGTAGTGCTATGCTATCCTTATTGTCGGACCTGCTTGCTGTTTGTTTAGGCTGATGAACCTGTTGAGGTCTACCATGATAAAGAATACAAAAATAGGCGATGGCACTTCAAATCATACAACTTCACTGTTTCCCTCCTTTGGGCCCCCTTCCTTGTCAAATCAGAGGTTTCTGAAAATGAGAATGGAGAGTCCACCTCTGAGATCCAGCTTCACCTTGATGTACTTGAGCCAACCTGGATAACTCAGTATGAGAGCTTTGACTATGTTATTATTGCTGGTGGACAATGGTTTCTTAAGACTGCGGTTTATTGGGAGAATGGTAAGGTGATAGGCTGTCATTATTGTCAGGACAAGAGCCTAACTGAACTTGGCTTTGAGCACCTATATCGCATGAGTTTACAAGCAGTACTCAGATTCATCTCCTCGACAAACCACAAGCCAGTTGTTCTCTTCAGGACTTGGGCTCCTGATCACTTTGAGAATGGCGAGTGGTTCAGCGGTGGAACTTGTAACAGGTTATTGCCTTACAGGAAGGGAGAGTACAGTGGAAAATACATGGATAATGTCATGAGGGGGATTGAGCTTGATGAGTTCAACAAGACCATATCGGCGGTCAATAGTTCAGGGGATGTGGTGAACCTGAAGCTCTTGGACATTTACAGCCTTTCATCCATGAGACCTGACGGCCATGCTGGGCCTTACAGGATGTTCCATCCATTTGCACAGGGCAACGAGGATGCCTCATCAGTTCAGAAGGATTGCCTGCATTGGTGTGTGCCAGGCCCCATCGACACCTGGAATGATCTGATTATGAAGTTGGTTCTGAATTGACGAAACCTGTAGATGTGTAGTTGCGCTGCTTGCTGATCTGAGTCCTAATGCTGGTTGTCAGCAAAGTTGCCCATCTTGATTCAGGTTTGGTTCCTCGCATGCTACTGCGGTCTGTTGCGTTTAGCAGGAAGTTGCAAAGAACAAACAGTTTTTGCTCCTTATAGAGGTGTATACATTATGGTTTGGACATATGAACCCGCCAGCTTCTTACCGCTCGTTGGTTGTGGATGGTTGGCATTTTCGAGTGTATGTAAAAAATGTGCATTTGTTTGCATGCGGTAACATAAAGTCTTATCTTGAATCTCTCCATACAAACTTAAAAGTACTCTTTTTCATCTTCGTTTCCATTGTTTTTCTTTTGCGCTCAAGTCCGAGTTTAAAGTTCTTTTGGTTCAGGTTGGGTTAAGACATCTGACCCCCGCTACTCAAGAGTTGAACTGATTTAGTTGTTAGCGATGATTTGTTTGTCCTTGCAAAAGGAGAATTAAAATGTTAAAAAAGAGTTGAAAGCTGCTATTGATTTTGGTGCAGTTCAGGGCGTGTTCAATGGTCTCGAAAAGTTCATGGACAAGGATTTGAATCACGGGATTTTCGTTTTTATGTTTTTATTCTTGTTTTCGTCTTTAGCAAACACAGGGGTCAACCCAGGGGTTCTGTTGGTTGATTTGGGCGTAGTTTGTAAGAATTACTACCTCTGTCTCCAAATATAAGACATTTTGATGGGCTGTTTAGAGCTCACCAAAACGTCATATATTTGGGGACAGAGGTAGTAGCTCTTAGCTGAAACAACAATTAGAACTTATTATGTTTCGGTTGACTAATGACAAGTGAATGAGAAAACTTATCATGTACGCCCGTGCGAAGAGTCGCACACGATAGCGTTGACTCCGCGGCGGAGGCGGCGACGGCGACGGTGAGGCAGAAACTTAACTTGTGTGTGTGTGGGCTGGGCGGACGGCGGTTCGACCGACGGTGGCTGTGGGGGCGGCGTCTTCTTCCTCTCAGGCGAATTTGTTGTTTTCTGTGTCAGAACGTGCGAGGGCTCGAACGTGCGAAAAATAGCATCCCCCATTTTACTATGTATTGGAAGTCTAAGTTCCTATGCTAACCGGATTCAAGTGTTGGGTTCTGCCGCTTGCGGAAGACGACGGAGAAAGAGTTCCATCTGAGTGGAGTTTGCAAGAGGCAGTGCACTCTTTGCTTGGTCTGTGGCCAGGGGCATAGATTGCTAAATTCTATTGCACCGTGTTCATAAAATTTATAGGTACATGCCCCTTTGATGTTGATGGCAAGGAGGTGCGCCGTCAGGCCCTAGCAAAAAGCTAGGAACAAATGGTAAACCAAAAGAACAGAAATTACTACTCCCTCCGTATCTTAGGGTGTATTTGGTATCCCGTGTGGTCCATCTCACCTCATACATGCCAAGACTACACACAATATGTTTCAATGTGTTGTGTTTGGTAGCTTCTATGAGCTCAACTGTGCTAACTTGAGATGTTGTTTGATAGCCCGTATGATTTGAGACAGGCTAGACATTTGTTAAAAGTAATCATGTCCCTAAATAGAAATATTAAAATCAATCAGGCTCCTGAACAGGAAAACGAAAAGCAATCAGGTCCCCATGAATGTTGGGCTCGGGATTCGGCGTTGCCGTCGGCGAGACGCGCTGCCGTCGGTGAGTGGAGCCGCCGCCACACGCCACCACCACCAGGACGCCGAGCTCCTCCTCCGTGCGCGCCGCCAGGGAAGCCGAACTCCTTGCTACGCGTGAGGTGAGGCCGAGCACCTTCTGCTTGCGGGCCGCCGCGAGGCCGAGCTCCTTCTCCATGCGCGCCGCCGGGAGGCCGAGCTGCTCCTCCATGCGCGTAGCTCAACCGGCAAGGCTGAGAGCCTTTTTCAGTATGATGTGGGCATGGCCCAAGTAGCTCACCTGGGCTACCGAACACTCAAAAACGGGGTGAGGTGAGTGGGTT
This sequence comes from Poa pratensis, assembly GCA_947311845.1. Lineage (NCBI taxonomy): Eukaryota > Viridiplantae > Streptophyta > Magnoliopsida > Poales > Poaceae > Poa > Poa pratensis. The sequence goes on along the minus strand of CAMZMU010000036.1, from coordinate 29,296,853 downwards.
GGACCAGGCTACCAAACACGCCATTAGTTAATAGATAGAGCTAAAAAAAAGTCGCTCACAAATCAAGGATGGTTCACTGGAGAGTTACCTCTCAATTCATATGCCAAATCCGTTTTGTTCATGTGTTTTATCCTCGCACTCGATGCACTCCCTCTCTCCCTACATACGCAAGATCACATCCTTTTCGCATGCTCTTTCTCTCTCACTCATGACACATGGCAACATGGCCTAGCTGAGCCATCAGCCATGGCCGTAACTTATCTTTTGGTCATGAGCTCCATCACATGGACCATCACATGGAGCACCTTGGCGCATGGAGGGGGACGCTGCTGCTCAAGAGCAGGTGTTGCTGGCTGTCCGCGAGCAGACGCCGGCTTCAACTCCGGCTGATCGAGGGAAGCAGCGTATTGCTGAACATCACGTCGACGGCAACATCGTGTCGACCGAGGTGGCAGGCGAGTTGACGCTGGGTGCTGGCCCTGCTAGGCCGGCGACACCCGGGCGTGGTTCGACACTGGGGATGGGCTCTACTTCACCAATGCCTTCCCCGGTGCTGACCCCGACGCCGGGCATGGGCTCTACCTCATCCTTGCCTTCCCCGGTGCTGATCTCGACGCCGGGAATGGGCTCTACCACACCATCGCCTTCCCCGGTGCCGACCCCGTTGAGGAGGAGCGCGAGGCACGTGGTGGCCGTGGACGGCTCCTCCACGACGGACGAGGACTCCATGGCGAAGGCTATGAGGCGCAAGGCTGAACACAACCTGGACAAGTCTGGTATGAACAAACACCCAAAGTCGTTTCTTACTTTTTCAAATTCAAGCATCGCAGCTAAATTGAATAGTGTAACATTTTCTTTGGGTAATTCTGTAGAAAACATTGCCATGTCGACTAATGCACTAAGACATTTGGAATATGACCGGTTAACAGTCACCCCAAAAGTCTCGTGCAAGTCGGGTACTAGGAACACGGATGAGGAGGAGCTAAATGACACAATTGATGTCCAGCTACTCTCACATCTTGTGGGTGATGTATCGGAGGGTGGCTTAGACGAGGCGATGCTAAGCTCATTATATGATCTAAAAGCGTCTAACCGGAAGTCAAAAGCCGACTCTCATAAGAAAAATAAAAAATCGCCACGTAAAAAGGCGAAGGTTAACACATCTCTAATTGTTTCCCGATGAATGGCATATTCGAGAATAGCAGAGCTCTTAGGGATTTGGCTAAACATGCTCGTATTGCTGATTCTATTCGGGATCATCGATTGGATTTTGTGGGAATCTCCGAAACTGGTAAACGTGATTTCTCCGCGAGTCTACTTAACCGCCTATCTGGCGGTGTAGAATTCACATGGAAGTCTCGTCCGCCACGTGGTAGGTCGGGTGGCATTTTACTAGGCGTCAGAACGGAGACTATGGATGTGTTGGCTAGTTCGGATGGGGACTTTCATATTAAGCTCCACATTCGTAACAAAGCCGACAACTTCACATGGACTCTAGTCGCTGTGTATGGTGCCGCCCAAGAGGAGTATAAGCCTGCTTTTCTCAGAGAACTGGTGAACCTGGTGAAAGATAATCCATATCCTATTATTATATGTGGAGATTTTAATTTACTAAGGTTCCCACATGAGAAGAGTAGAGGCAGATTTGATAACCGATGGCCCCTCTTATTCAATGCTGTAATTGACAGGCTTAGTCTAAGAGAGGTATCGATGATTGGGAGGCAGTTCACTTGGGCTAACAGTCTACCAGAGCCAACATACGAAAAGCTGGACCGTGTATTGATGGACTCGGATTGGGAAATTAAATACCCAATGGCCTCAGTACGGGTCCTCGAACGTATTGAGGCGTTGTCAGATCATGCACCCATACTCTTGACCACGGGAACACCTAATCCACATTGTAAACGCCAATTCAAATTTGAATTGGGTTGGTTGCATAGGGAAGGTTTTTTCGAAATGGTTAAGAGGGTGTGGGAAAGATCGGTGCCTGGTCTTACTCCAATCCAAAGGTGGAATAACAAAATAAGCGCATTGCGTAAACACCTAAAAGGATGGGCTAAGCATATGGTAGGTCAGCTAAAAAATGAGAAGCTTCGTCTGTCATCTATTATTGATAAATTAGAGGCTATCGCGGAAGTCAGACCGCTGTCAACACAAGAGATTGATCTTAAAAATCGATCCAATGGAGAGATGGCGGGTCTTCTTCGTGAAGAGGAGCTCAAATGGTACCAACGATCAAAGGCCCAATTCATTCTGGAAGGAGATTCGAATACGAGATACTTTCATAGTCTAGCTAATGGCAGACATAGAAAGAAACTCATTCATTCTCTTATACAGGAGGAGGATACGATTGAAGGCCATGAGCAACTAAAATCCTTCATCACGAAGTACTATAAAAATTTGTTTGGTGAGCCGGATGCAGATAATTTCTCGCTCGACGAATCCCGAACAAATGATATCCCGCAAGTTCCCGATGAGGAAAACGCCCATCTTACAGCCCCTTACTCTGAGGAGGAGGTTAAGAAGGCGGTATTCCAAATGGAACACAACAAAGTACCGGGGCCGGATGGTTTTCCCGCTGAGTTTTATCAAACTTTTTGGGATGTAATCCAATCGGACTTGATCGAGATGTTTCATGCTTTGCATGCTGGACAACTCGAACTATTTCGCCTAAATTTCGGTGAGATAATTTTGTTGCCTAAGGTTAATGGAGCAGAAAGGATCCAACAATATAGACCTATCTGTCTCCTAAATGTTAGCTTCAAAATTTTCACTAAAACCGCTATTATTAGGCTTAATTCGGTGGCTGATCATGTTGTGAGGCCTACTCAAACTGCTTTTATGCAAGGTCGCAATATACTTGACGGTGTTGTGATCCTTCATGAAACAGTGCATGAGTTGCATCGGAAAAAGCTTAATGGAGTCATTCTTAAAATTGACTTCGAAAAGGCTTATGATAAAGTCAAATGGTCTTTCCTGCAACAAACACTCAGAATGAAAGGTTTTTCAGATGAGTGGCGGGCAATGATACATAATTTCGTTTCCGGTGGAAGTGTCGCCATCAAAGTGAATGACGATGTTGGTAGATACTTTCAAACGAAAAAGGGATTACGTCAAGGTGATCCATTATCACCTATATTATTTAATATAGTTGCTGATATGCTAGCCATAATCATTGAACGTGCGAAAGTGGATGGACAAATTGTTGGAGTGGTTCCGCATCTAGTGGATGGCGGATTATCCATTCTCCAATATGCTGACGATACAATTCTCTTTATGGAACATGACATGGAGAAGGCAAGAAATCTGAAATTAATATTATCAGCTTTCGAGCAACTTTCCGGTCTAAAAATTAATTTCCATAAAAGTGAAGTGTTTTGTTTTGGCGAGGCTCGGGACGAGGCTGCCCTATATGCTGAGTTATTCGGCTGTGGGCTTGGTCAGTTTCCAATTAACTATCTTGGCATTCCAATTCACTTTAGGAGGCTAACGATAGCCCAATGGAAACAAGTTGAGGAAAGACTACAAAAAAGATTGAGTAGTTGGAAAGGAAAATTATTATCCCTGGGTGGTAGGTTGGTGCTCATTAATTCAGTCCTAACTAATATGTTACTGTATATGATATCCTTCTTCCAGTTACCAAAGGGAGTCTTGCATCGATTGGATTACTTTCGATCTCGATTCTTTTGGCAAGGGGATAATGGAAAAAAAGAAATACAGGCTGGCAAAATGGGATGTAGTGTGCCGTCCTAAGGACCAGGGTGGTCTAGGGATTCATGATCTTGAGGTCAAGAATAGAGCCCTCCTTAGTAAGTGGTTGTTTAAGCTTCTGACCGAAGATGGGGTGTGGCAAACTCTTCTTAGGAGGAAGTACATAGGCTCAAGTGCATTATCACAGGTTTCTTGGAAACCGGTGATTCACATTTTTGGGCTGGACTAATGATGACGAAGAAATTCTTCTTCCCATATGGTTCTTTCTCCATTAAGGATGGGTCGGAGATAAGGTTCTGGGAGGATAAGTGGCTAGGTACTACTACACTCCGAGAACAATATCCAGCGTTATACGCTATAGTCCAAGGACGTCACAAGAGTGATACGCTTGCTCAAGTGTTGGTAGACCATATTTCAACTGTGACGTTCAGAAGAGATCTTGTTGGTCCCAGACTGGTCGCTTGGCACGAGTTGCTACAGCGTCTAGCTTCTGTCAATTTGACATAAGGAACTGATGAGTTTCGGTGGAATTTACACAATAGTGGAAAATTCTCAGTGGACTCAATGTATACATCTCTTATCCAACCAGATGTGCCGGTTGATAATAATAAGAAAATCTGGAAGATGAAAATTCAACTAAAAAACAAAGTTTTTGCGTGGTATCTTCGTCGAGGTGTTATTCTTACTAAAGACAACCTTGCAAAACGCAATTGGCATGGAAGTAAACAGTGTGTCTTCTGTCATAAGGACGAGACGATCAAACACTTATTCTTCGAGTGCAAGTTTGCTGGTTCTATATGGTCCATCATCCAGATAGGTTCTACTATTTACCCACCCAAAAGCATTGCCAATATTTTTGGCAATTGACTGAATGGGGTGGATAATAGATACAAACAACTTATTAGGGTGGGAGCGCTTGCTGTAATATGGTCACTTTGGCTATGTAGAAATGACAAGGTTTTTAATGATAAAAATTGTTCTCTTATGCAGGTTATCTACAGGACTACCACTACTCTCCGTTCGTGGTCTCAGTTGCAACGTGTGGGGCATCGAGACCTGTTTATGGAGGTGTGCACCAGACTGGAGGATACGGCGAGGGACTTATGGCAGCATAATTTGCGAATTGGCCCTCCACCACCATAGGCGTTCTTACAATTTCTCATTATGATATGTAATTCGCCTTTTTATGTTTCGAACTTCAGATTCGTTTTGGCTGTGTGCATATTGGTTATGCAGAAGCTGGGTGTAATACTTAAACATTTTAAGTAATAAAGCTCCCTTTATCTAAAAAAGTTGCCTTATCTACATAGTACTTTCTCGCAATTTGATTGATATTTGAAGTTGTTTGATTTGGTGGTGTACTTTCCTAGCATTGATTGGTTGTATGCGTTGATGTTAGACATTAGCATTGGCTCATCCTCGAATGCCGCAAATAGATATGTTTGGTTGGTCTTTGCATTCGTTTGGCCCACGATATTGAGACATCCAATCACGTATACTGAATCATGCGCTTTCTTGTACCAGTCAATCAATTTCAGTCACATACTAATGCTTGCCGTCCTGGTTACTGCTAGTTCAAGTTTGATGATGGTCGACTCCAGTATGGAAGTTACTGCTAGTATGGAAGTGAAAAAGCTGCCAGCGCTTTCATTTATTTTAATCTCTCTTTTGAACTTCTAGAACACTGCGACCACAAGAGTTTCAGCTAGATTGATGCATCATTCAGACAGTTATTATGCACAGACGGACATCCTAGGCTACGTGTGAGCATATGATTGAGTAAATAAAGCTTAAATGCTGCTGCTATTTTCCGTACAAGAATTGAAGATTTCTATGTTGTACTCTCCACCCGCAACTACAATAAAGTTATTCTTTCCCCTGTACCAAGAATTATTGAACTTGGAAAAAATCGTGGGAAAAAATGGCGACTATACATTAAAAAGACTTGAAGAGATTTTTTCCCAACTTTTTTTAAGATAAAAGGCTCAATAGAGCATGGTTTTAAATTAATAAAGCCCATTTTTTCAAAGATCATGTGAAAAATTGGTTGTCCAATTTTTATAGAAAATATATGACTTTGTTAATCTTAAACAAATACATCATACCAAATGACGTAAAATACATGTAAACAAAAAAAATTCCTGATAAAACTAAAAGTTACAAGTCGTCGTGTCTAGCTTCTCTTTTCACATCTTGACATTTGCAAGACCCAGATGAACAAATCACAGAAAACCAAGCCTGCATAGATTGCACTAACCATAAATGTTGAAAAAAAAATGCTTGAATTGTCCACCCAGTATGTGTGAACCTAATATGGTTGAACGTGTTGTGGTTGGCACACGTCTTTTTTTTTTTTTGAAAGGATCCAATTTCATATAACAGGAACTCAGTACACATTACAAAGAGGTCCAGAAAAGAAAAGAAATTACAAAAAGGACCCTGCAACATCCAAAGAACCCCCTGAGAAGCTGGAAGAAACCGCAATTGGATCCACTACCATCCCCAAGCTCCTAGCCGACGCCGGAGTCGCCGTATCTCGTGCCGGCGGTGAGATCGCACCTCCACCTTGTAGAAGACCGCTGAGCCGTCCGCCGCAGGCGACGGAAACCGAAGACGTTGAAAGAGCACGGCCACAGCACCATCTGCACCGTTCCACCCATCGTCCCGCCGACCCGACGCCGCTGAGGACCACCATCAGCAAACCCTCCATCTCCGACGGCCGCTCCCCTTGCCACCACGGCCGGCCAGAGCAAACACGACGAAGCAAACCACCACCAACAGCAAAACCGGAACAGCTCCCACCACCCGCTCCTCCCCTCGCCGCCACGGCCGGCCAGAGAAACAGAGAAAAAGAAGCTCACCGGAGAACACAAACCCCAGTTCCTCCACAGCAGAGCTGTGACGAAGAGAGGAACAGGGTACAGAAGCTCCACGCGAGGCCCGCCATCTCCGCAGCGACGAGCACCCACCAAGCACACAAGGCCTCCGGCCGCAGCACGGAAGCAGAACCAGGCCGCTCTCACCACGGCGCCGCCGAAAACCGCACCGAGAGAAGGAGAGAGCCGCACCTTATTTACCGTACGCGGTCGCCGAGCCTTCCCCTCGCCGCCGCCGGGACCTAAACTACCCCTAACTACACACCAGGAGACGAGGATCCAGATCCCCACCTCACCCCGCCGCCGGAGCGACGGGAGAGGCGGAGATCCAGCCTCGCTCCGGCGAGGAGGAGGGAAACTCGGGCTCGCCCTTATCCGCCGCTCTCTACTGTAGAGAAAGAGAGGGGAAGAGCACTGCGACTTGCAAAACCGAGCACTGCGCCTTTTGTTAGACAGTCTGTCGAATCACTGATTGACTATCATACTGCTTAAAAAGGATTTTGCGAGTATGAAAAATGAAACAAGATAATACTTGACACAACCGTTGCTGTCACCACCGCCAAGACCGACGGAAACGCCAGCCGATAAACTGCAAGATCAAGAGGGAAGATCTACGGAAACAAAACGCCGCAGTCTCCTGATGTCTGCCCCGCTTCATCACTGTGGAGATAGATCCGCGTTACTCTTACTCTATTGGATGTTAAATTCTCCCTCGAAACGCCGTCACCATTACATAAACCAAACATGAGGAAAATGAAATCACAAAGGAAACTTAGATCCAGACTACCCCTTGGCCCTAGCTACTACTCCGTCTGTCCGGAAATAAGTATCGCGAGTACAGATTCATCTAACACGGATATGGAGGGAGTATTAGATTCTGGAAACAGCACTGCATGATATCCGTCTGATTCCTCACAGTTTGCAAGCCAACGGTTTACTCGTCGAGATGCCATTTTTGTGTTTTTCTGCGGGGTCGAGATGCCAAATTTGACTTGTAGGTGGTGGTTACCATTAGCAGATCTGGATCAGAGATCAGGCAACAATGACGCTAAACGGCATATTGACATTCTGTAGACAGCTGCGAAAAAAAAACTGGCTAGCGCTGTATTTCGTCACGATCGTACAAGGTACAGCTACCAAACGTCAAAAACCTGATGAGGAGGCGCTCAAAGAACAATCCAAACATTCCAATCTGCTCCCAACGCTCCCCGAAACACCGCTCACGTCGCACGCGGCGCCATGGGAGGTGACCGGGAACCGTTGCCGGCGAGCGCTCGGCCGCACGTGCTGCTCCTGTGCAGCCCGTGTATGGGCCACCTCATCCCTTTCGCCCAGCTTGCGCGCCGGCTCGTCGCAGACCACGGTCTGGGCGCCACGGTCCTCTTCGCCGCGGCCACGGATTCCCCCTCGGAGCAGTACGCTGACCTGGCCGCGTCCGTGCCCGACGGCGTCGACCTGGTGGCGCTTCCCGCACCACCGGCCCTGCCGACCACTGCCACCGTGCGCGAACGCGCCGTGCACGCCGCCGCCTCCAGTGTCTCGCACGTCCGGGACATCGCCCAGTCGCTAACCTCAACCACGCCGCTCGCCGCGCTCGTGGTGGACATGGTCAGCGTGCCGGCGCGTGAGGTCGCCACGGAGCTAGGCGCCCCGTGCTACATGTTCTTCACGTCGCCGTGGATGCTGATGTCCCTGTTCCTGCACCTCCCGGAGCTCGACGCCGGGCTCGTCGGGGAGTACAGGGACGCGACGGAGCCGATCCGGCTGCCGGGCTGCGCGCCGATCCACGCGCGCGACCTCCCGGATTCGATGCTCGCCGGCCGGAGCAGCGATGCGCACGCCTGGTTCCTGTCCATGGGCAAGAACGCCGCGAGAGTCGACGGGATCCTGGTGAATACGTTCCGTGCGCTGGAACCCGGGGTGGGCGACGGCACGGACGGCGTGAAGCTGCCGGTGCACGCGGTCGGGCCGTTGGTCTGGGCCAGGCCGGTGGGCGTGAACCCAGACCACTCGCGCGTCATCCGATGGCTGGACAAGCAGCCAAGCGGATCCGTGGTGTACGTGTCGTTCGGGAGCGGTGGCACGCTCACGTGGCGGCAGACGACGGAGCTAGCTCTCGCACTGGAGATGACCCAGCGCCGGTTCGTCTGGGTCGTCAAGAGGCCAGACGAAGACACGGCGAACGGCGCTTTCTTCGGAACCCGGCAAGGAGAAGACGACGACGAAGCGCTTGGCTTCCTGCCGAGGGGCTTCATCGAGAGGACGTCGGGGGTGGGGCTTGTGCTCCCGTCGTGGGCACCACAGACGGCGATCCTGGCGCACGCCGCTGTCGGGTGCTTCGTGACGCACTGCGGGTGGAACTCGAGTCTAGAGAGCGTCCTTAATGGCGTGCCGATGGTCGCATGGCCGCTCTACGCGGAGCAGAAGATGAATGCCGCGATGCTGGAGGTCCAGGCAGGGGTGGCCGTCCGCGTCCAAGCTGATCCTGACGGCTTTTTCAGCAAGGAGGAGATTGCCGGCGTGATCCGAGGTGTGATGGACGAGAAAGAAGGTGCAGACATGAGGAAGCGTGTTGGCGAATTCAGAGGCAAAGCGGGACAGGCTCTAACCAAAGATGGTTCGTCAGTTCTTGCATTAGCGCAGGTCGCAGGTATTTGGAGATCTTCTAGTAGTAGTGGTGAAAACTGAAAAGTAAATGGGGAAAAAATGTTTTTCCACAAGTCCAAGTACCATGAGTAATTATTTTTTCAACTAAAAAAAGAGGTATTTAAATTTCTAAAGCCATTTAATTTTGGCTAGGGTGGACTGTACTTTCGAAATGTTGTTACTCCCTCCGTTCACTTTTGTAAGACGCGGAAGGATTTTTTCGACGGCGCCCAAAACACAGTGAAAGTATGGTAGTACCCCGATTACTCCTCCCGAAGAAGACAACTGTCTTCACGAAGAACATAATGCTCCTCCCTATGAAAATGAAGGTACTACCGGGCCTGTTATCAGCAATGTTGACAGTTTAGTGCAAAGTTCAATGGTGAAATTGATGAGTTAAATACACTGATGAAACTAATGAACTTGAAGTCTAGTTTGTAATTCAGGTTGCTGTCTAGTTTGTACTTGAAGTGATCAACTGCCAGGTTGTTGTCTAGTTTGTAATTCAGTATGAGTATGAGTACATGAGATGTAAGATAGGTGGCAATATAAGAGAATGCCATTTTGGCTCCCGGGAGCATATGCTCCCGGTATTTTCAAAAAAAAATCAAAATTTGAAAACTTATCAAAAAAATCTAAAAAAAATCATGCACGTACCTGAGCATGGTACGCACCGCCGTGAATAATTTCGCAGGTATTGTCATTTCCTGTCAGAAATTTGTCATTTTTGCCCGGGGCGCATACGGTGACATTTCGGTGCGAAATTATTCACGGCGGTGCGTACCATGCTCAGGTACGTGCATGATGTTTTTCAGATTTTTTTGATAAGTTTTCAAATTTTGAATTTTTTTTGAAAATACCGGGAGCATATGCTCCCGGGTGCCAATGCGAATTTCCGGCAATATAATAGGTTTTCGCGGTTCAATTTGCCAAAACGTCTTTTATTAAGGAACATAGGAAGTACAAGTTATCCTCTCTACATTCCATGAATTCGTCTCATTCCGGCCAGTTTCATATGAAACCATGTGAATTGTCAATCAATTCCATAACTTGCCGTTCCAGTTTGTGAGCCTGTCTCATGAAAACATGTCTTATTCAGGTATTGTGTACAAAGTAAACGGTTTATTTCGCGATGAGAACGTACCGTCCATTGAGACTGGTCAATTTCTTATTAGCATACTATCTGGATCAATTTTGAAGTTAATTTGCTGGGCTATGGGTGACAGTGTCACCATATCTGACACCTTTAAGGTGACTAAAGCTTCATTTGATGGCCCTATTTCATGGAAATAGTTGTATGTGCTGCATGGAACATCTGGAAGGAGAGAAATGGTTTCATATTTGAAAATCAGGACCCAAGTTTTCCGAGGTGGAAGATTCTTTTCAAGGACATTCAGTTAACACTTAACGGAGTTAAAATCAAGCACAAGGAACCTCTCACTACCTGGTTATCCTTCCCCATGTCTCTCATGTAAATTCTGTAAAAATGTTTTTGGTTCTTTCTTGTAATAAATAAAATCATACTGTGGGAGGACTCCCCCTACAGTTTTCATGGTAAAAAAGTCTTGGTTTATATCTCTGGTTACTGGCCTACTTGCCCATAACAATTCAATGTCAGCCTTTGCAACAGCCTTCTTAAATCTGATGGTGGTAAAAAAATTTGTCAAGCTCTGTTTGTCAATATCAAACCGTCCAAAAGACAGGGATGGTAGTTAAAAAATTCAGAGAAAAAATGCTTGGAAATGCAACCAACGAAAAAGATAACTGAATGCAGAAAAAGTGACAAAGATATGCATTGCTCTTCGGCGCCTCCACGACACATATTTTTCCTCTCCCATTGCAATGCACTGGCACGTTTCCGAGTCCAAGCTCAAGACAGTTGGTTCAAACGAAACCATCCTAACATGTCAAGACACTTCTTTCACCCACGTGGGGCCAAATATCTCTAGCCCAATGAGAGGCAAAAAAGAGCATTCAACTCGCAGCAGCAGTAGGTACTGCGGCTGGCTTCGAATCCTCAGTCTTCTCATGTTCCTTGTTTAGCATCTGCAGCCACATCAGAATTTACACAGAAGATGAAAAAAGGGGAAAAAAGGAACTTCATAAATGTGACCAGTGCAAAGGCGATGCAGATTATAGGGAAGGATTGCACAGACTATAAACAGCTTACCTTGTTGTTTATCAAGTTGTGGAGTGCAATAACACTCCTGATGACTGAAGAGAGGTATATGACCAGCATCATATCATTTGTTTTCACTGAGAATAACAGTAAACATTAAGCTGCTGATGTAAGAAAGCCCAGGCAATGGACGTTAAAAAATAGGTCAATTCTGGAAACCGATGGCAACATGCAAGATTACCTGCGAAAGCTTTAATAAGCTCATTTACATTGAGATTGGGGAGCAGATTAAACACATCCTGCAGAAAAAAATCGAAATGAATAGATTTATTGCCACCATCAGCAAAATTGATTGGCCAGAAGAACTTATTATGGACTTCAAAATTGAAATATCAACGTACTGCCTACAACATGAAAACATGAAGCATAACTAACGTGTCGTAGGACATATAGAAATTATCATTTCCTTATTCCAAGTATTAGTGTACCCATCAGATGTCCATTCAATTGTAAGGAATCCTCAGTGTTTAGGAAAAAATGACCAGACAAATTACTGGTCTGAAGATAGGATAGCAAACATATAGAAAGGACGCTTTGACCACCCAACATAAGTGTTTTCTCCAACCCAAGTATCATGTCGTGAAGAGCCCTCCCTGCTTTCGACGTGTCTTTACATTCGGTGGAAATTACTACTGGTATCACACAGCACTAAACATGGCACTCCAATTTCTAAGCAACCTCTCAACTTTCATATAAAGCTTAAAGGAAACATGTATCTTCAAAGCACATTTATATTTTCTTTGGGAGTTTGATCAGGGTAGCAATAAGAATGGAGGTGTATCAACATTTCGTAAAATGAACGGCAGCATCGCATGACAAGGTTGACAAAGAGTAAATGCGGGATTACTCAGACACGAGCAAGATGATTAATCAAATTCAGGAGCTCAGAATAAGAGAATAACATAAAACATAAGAAATCACAAGAGAGGTGAACCTGCAAGTGGTACAAAATCTCATGGTTCAGCGGGAGCTTCGCATCAATTACAAGATCAAGATAGCCCCGGATCTCCGTGAGCCTAGCATCAAGTCCTTTCAAGGCTGCAAGCTTGCTCGATACCTTTGTTTGCAAACGATAAATTAGAGGTGTTGCATAAATGAAGCAACTTGCAAAACAGAAAACTAAATCCTCCCTCATGAAACATTACCTCTGTTGCAAGTGTGCTTATCGTTGTGTCTTTCACATCCCTCAGAAGGTGCTCAACTCCTGAAGGTACGATGAAGCGTATACCAGTTAGAATTTAGAAGTAAACTCGAAAACCTCTCAACCATAATTATAGTTGTTGCTCAAGGTGAACTAGTTATCAGAAGAATCTCTATGACCGAAAATTGACTCCATAATGTCTAAACTGATACATTAATATGCCTTTTTTCATGCAATTTCAGACGAACAAGTCTTACCAATTTCCTCAACTTCATGAGCAGCAATTTCTGAAGGAACATGGACAAACACCTTTTGACTTTTCTGGGTGGCATTCTGTAAATAAAAAACATGTATGTTAGTGAAGCTGAAGAAGTAGGCATGAATAGCTTCTTATATTCGAGTCTTACCTCTTTAACCTCTTCGACAGCATAGTATGCTTTGGTAGGTATTCCCAACTCCTTGGGTTGCACATCGATAATCACCAGGACAGGGTTAGGAACGTAGCTGCATAATGTAAAGCAATAATATACGTCAACTACAGGAAGAAACATGAGCCAACGGGAATACAAGATAAGCACCCTGGGACCTACGCAAGAAGTTAAAGGGTGTTGACATTTAGCATTGTTCTTTATGCTTCCAAACCAGCAGAAGGACTAAACGTCTGTAATTAAACAGACAATTTTGGCTAAGCAAATTTGATTATTTTAGTGATGGGAGAGTGGTAAAAGAGAGTAGCAGGTCATAGGTAATATAAATATCACTTTGCTAATAGATCTTTATAACACCTAAGGATGGCAATACTTTCATCCTATCATCAGAAAGAATTCAGTGTTAGGCTAGTAGCAGACAAATCAAAGGAAACATGGAGAGTAAGTTAAGAGAATTCAGGACTAACTACGGTTATTTGGAAGCTTAGCAATTACTGTGGTAGCAAAGGTTTTGTGCACAAGTGAGGTGATATTGTCCAATTTCAAATGTATCAGTAACTGACATCATGAATGAAGTTATTTAAAAGTGGCACAGGATCGTACTTATTGAACAATGCGTGAACATCCAAATCATTCTCCTTCAGTTTTGGACCAGTGCTATACCAGCCAACAACATGCTCCTTGGCTGCATCCAAAACAGCTAATCAGGGCCACAGAAACAACGAGCTCAACGTATATGTATCTTGGAATAAATCAGAAACAGCATACCGTTGATCCTCTTGAACATGGAGAACATTGACTCGTGGTAGTTATGGTCGAGGAACCAGATCCTGGGGTCTTTGTCTTCCTCCTCGAACGGCACTGAAAAAAATACAGGGTTACAAAATCTAGCAGGCTACCACCGCAACGAATTGAGTTATAGATCCAATCGTGCAAGGGCAAAGAAATCCACGCCCATAGATCTAACTAATTCTACAGGCGCATCGGGAACCGGCGGGGTGCGCAAACCCTAGAGGCTAGAGACGGGGGCAGCCAAGGAGGGTTACCGGCGTATGAGTTGGTGACATCTACGACGCCGCGGGAGGAGCTGCCGAGGAGCACGCCGACGACGCGCTTGCGGGTGTCGCGGGCGACGCGGTTGTAGTGGTCGACGATGCTGAGCAGCACGAGCGGGTGCACCACCACCCGCTCGAGCGTCCGCCCCGAGAGCTGCGCCGCCTTCACCACGTCCATCTCCTCCTCCTCCTCTTCCTTCTCTCCCTCTCACGGATCTGCGGGAGCGTGTGGGTTCGAGGTTGCTGCTGCTGCTGCGTTCTTTCTTGCGGAGGCGGAAGCAGAAGGACGTGTTGCTCGTCTGGTCTGGGAGTTGGCGAGTACGAGCAAGGCTCGCTAGCTGGGCTGGGCCTTGGTGCTGGCTCGGTTGGGCCTTCGGTGGGCTGGTGCGGCTGCGTAGCACTAGCACATCACTGTAAAGAAGGAAAAGAATATCATTTGTATTTCGCAAATTCTATTTCGTGCGTGAGCACTGGCTTGTCTTACAGAGTGCTCACGCTGCTCCTCCCTCCGATTTGATCCGACGCTTCACGCTGCGCCTAGTTCCCTTTCCTTATCCAGTCCTCAGTCCTCACCTGTCACCATCGATCCTCCTCCTCCGCCGTCGTCTCGCCCTCGCTCCCACCGCCACCCATCGATCTCCGGCTTCGGTCACTTCCTCCTGCCTCGACCCAGCCGTGACGGGAACCCGCCCCCTAGCCCTCAATTTGTCTCCGCCGCTTCTCCGCTCTGGTCCATTCGCTGGCATCACCGCGCTCATCGACGCCGGGGTCAGGGACAAGCTCCTAGACGCCGGGGTCGGGGTGGATGTCCTGGAGCTTCTGATGGCGAATCTCCGCTTCCCCGGCCGCGCCGCCGGGCCGTGCAAGACCCCGTTCGTCCTCGCTCTGCTGCTCGCTTCAGCGCTCGTCCCGCAGGCCGCGCTCGCCGCGTCCAGTGGCGCCATGGGGAGGCGCTCTTTCTCCTCCTCTTTGGACACCGGCTTGTCGTCTTCCGATTCACTCTTGACGACTTATGTGTACGTCGACACACCGGCGCCTTCTAGTCTTGGTCACGGACATCGGCGACGCGCCAGGCACAGTGTTCTGGTTGGTGGCCGTCGGTTTCGTCTTGCTGATCGCCGCCGCGATGTACTACGGCCGGTCGAGGACCACTGTCGTTAAGCTCCAGGTGCTCCTGGTTTTGTTCAATTCAGCAGCAATTTACCTTTCCGTTTCATTCAAGCCAAATGAGGTGGTAAAAGTTTCAGGATGCGTTTTGTTGACAATTTCAGGTTCCGTTGCTATCGTTTCAGAAGGAAATTCAACGAGATTGCTGAGAGAGTGCAGGCATCCAAGAAGCGTTCGTATAAACTCGTGTTGACTGGTAATGAGATCTGCTCATTGATAATGTCAAATGTTGTGTGTGTCTACCCATAGGATGCTGGGATTTTATGAGGGAGTATATGTTGCTAGTGAACGAGCCACTTGGATTTTCAGTAGCTTCCAAAGTTCTCAATTTTTTTTGTGGTTGTTTTATGATGCAATTGCCATTTTAACCTGGCACTAATTCAGTTTGACATCTGCAATGAGTCTGGTGCTGACATTTTAGCAACTCTAGTTTTGGTGGCTGACAAATGTGTGTTCCAAAAAGGCACCCAATGTAGTCAACTGGATACTACCTTATAATCAAAATTATATGCGTAGAACTTGTTTTCCCTTGAAAGTTGAAACTAGCCCTGAACATTATTTAAATATGTAGAGAGAGTTCAACGGAGAGTGTTTAGTGGTTGTAGTTTTCATTTGGTTACATATGTTGTCTTTTGAAAATCATGGATGTAGTTTTCATTGGATTAGGATATAATATGTTTAAACCACATATGTAGTTTTTAAACGAGTGGGGAATTCGGGGAAGTGGTGAAGCAGAGGAGGTGCCGCAGTGTCGCACCGCCCCGCTGCGGCCAGGGGTCATCCACGGGTTCACTTGTCGCCGCTGCCCGCAAGGACAGGCGCACCACATGGGCAGCGGCCGGCAGGAGTTCTAGCAGACGGCAGCCGACGTTGCGTCCGACTTGATCTTCTTCTCATCTCCAGTTGCCCTGCCCAGGTAATCATTTTTGTTTGTCAATTGTTGTTAATTTGTGATGTTTTTTGGGATGTACCTTTTGAATTCCGAGATGTAATTTCAGCTTGTTGCATGTACCTTATATAACTTGTTAATTTCCAAACCTTTCGGGAATGTATTTTCCGAAGTCCAGGATGTACTTTCAGCTTGTTACGTGTACTTTAGATACCTTGTTGGTTTCTAAACTTTTTCCGGATATAGTTTGTGAAGTCATATAGTTTCAGTTGTAGTCCTAACTTTTTGAAATGTACATTGCAAAATTTTGCAATGGATGCCACTAAATTTAGTGAGACGTCGTTTCACGTGGCACATGTAGTTTCACGTGGCTATTTCAGAGGTTTCCTACACTAATAATTTGAGCATCATGTTAATGTAATCCCACTTGTAATTTACTTCCATGTAGGTCAACAGATTTGGATATACATGTAATTTGCATTTCTCTATGTGGGTTTTTGTTTTTTATTGCCAATATTTCTGTTGGTTGTTAATTGCAGGGAAAATGCTTGCACTTCCAAATGGAGACCTGCAGGGCCAAGATACATGAGGCACATATCTGGATGTAACTTCTACACTTCGCAAAACCTGGCGCGGAATAGATTCCATACAGTTGTGACAAAAATATGCAGGCAACAAGATTCGCAAATAAATATGACATCTTCTGATGGCTCTCTTCCTGTGAAGTAACATTCAGTTGCTTGCGAGAAGTAACTAGCACTAGCAGTGGCATCTGCAATCTGGATGTGCTTCAATGTTCAGTTGTGTTCTTTGATTTTGTTAGTTTTGTGCTTTCTTTTACTGAATTCTAGTGGAAGTAAATTTGTTTGCTGGAGATAGCTCTTTGAAATTTCTTTTTAAAAAGGTTGAAAAAAATTGAATGCTTGTAAGAGATTAAATAAGCACCTACTTTTATGTATAATCCTGAAAATAAGAAATCCGGAGGAGATGAAATAAGCAAGTAGTACTAGCGGTTCTGTTATTAGTTGTGTTTTTGCTTATCTGTTTGTGCCACAAAACGACAAAAAGTAAAGCATGCAACGGGTCACTGGTTCCCTTTCCTTTTCTGGCAATAAATGCATTCGGACAGGGGGGAGCACTCTGGAAGCCCAAATAGTGCGCGCGCACCCCCTAGTCTCGTCCTTTGTATTTTGTGATGGGGCAACCGACAGCATCGAGTGCCTAGTGCCTACCTGTTACTTGAAATGGTAGTCACCACAGCATCAGACAAACTGCCGCTATTCGTCTGCAAGAATGGTAGTCATCACAGCATTAGTTCTTCCGCATGAACAAAGCAATTGTTCTTATATCAGATATATTTACGCATCGGATCTAAGTCAGCTAACGGACCTTAGTGTCTCCTCCGGTAATGCGGTCCTTTGGAGTGCATCAAGAATCAAAGGAAAATAATCTAAAAAAAAAGAATCAAAGGAAAACTGAAAAGTATAATTTGGTGCTTTCATGACCTGTAAGGATATTCAAATTGGAGCACTACATGATATAAAATGTGTGCATGTCTTCTCATGAGCAACAAATTGAAGATTGCTTAGAATCTATACTACTATTAAAAGAGCAAACATGTTGGGATACTTTAAATCTTGTCCGTTTAAATTTCGATCAACGATCCAGATTGTCCCGATGTCGAGCACCAAACACTTTAAATCTTGTCCGTTTATTTTTTGATCAACGATCCAGATTGTCCAAAAATATCTATACTTCTATACTACTATATTATTAAAAGAGTCGTGAGGAATAAGTGTCCTGATCGGAATTGGTTCCGATCGTTCCGATCGGCCAGGATCCGCCCAAAAGCCATGATCGGCCCAAATCAAATCGTCCTCCTCACTGTCGGCCGCAAAGAAGCTCGGACTACTATTAAAAGAGCAAACATGTTGGGATACTTTAAATCTTGTCCGTTTAATTTCGATCAACGATCCAGATTGTCCCGATGTCGAGCACCAAACACTTTAAATCTTGTCCGTTTATTTTTTGATCAACGATCCAGATTGTCCAAAAATATCTATACTTCTATACTACTATATTATTAAAAGAGTCGTGAGGAATAAGTGTCCTGATCGGAATTGGTTCCGATCGTTCCGATCGGCCAGGATCCGCCCAAAAGCCATGATCGGCCCAAATCAAATCGTCCTCCTCACTGTCGGCCGCAAAGAAGCTCGCATCCGCCGCTCCAAGCAATCATCCTGCAGCCACGTTCGTCCGATCTGGTTGCCGATCGCCGGCATCTAGGTCTCAGCCGGAACCGTCGTTTCAGGCTACCCAGGCGCGACCGCTGCACACCAACGACCTCGAAATCCGCTATGTCCGGTAGCTGCCGTGATGCCTTATGGAGCGATGCTGTTCAAAACATACATACAACTATGGCCAAAAGGCAACTCACATGCCCAGCGCCAAGTGCAGCTAAGTGCATATAGATATTGAAGTGCAGAATTCAACCATAAAGATTCAACCAAGTGCAGCTAAGGGCCAACGAACTGAACTACTTTTTCACTGTTGTTCATTCATATATGAGAGCAGATACCTTCGTTCTTGCATTATTTTTCTAGCTTTTGATCTATGTTCTTCTCATTTAGTTGGCCTGATAGATAAAAGTGAAAACTATAAGCAATAGTCCAAATGGTGGCATATGAAAAGGAAGCTGAAAACTGAATTTAGATGATGTTTTGTCTGTTATATATTGTTCCTACTTGATTGCTAATTTGTTTAGTAAGAGACATTCTGCCGCGCACCTCACCAGGTATGACTCTAAGGTGAATAAACAAGTTTAGCGTGTATTTGTATAAGTTGATTCATTTCAGTTATGTGCCCTAGAAGTGGCACTGTATTTGGATTAGATATACCAAAGCATAACATTCGACGAATTTAGTTCTATGTAAATTTGTCATTCTTTATCTAGCTAATAACTATGCATTATTAATTTTTTACTTGTAATTCCCTAGCAATGTTTTCTTTGTAGCATGTCTCGCTAAATTATCAAAAAGACGTGTGTTGCACGTGCAACATTACTAGTACAAGAAACAAGAATAAATAAAGAAGACATGTAGGCCGGTAACACCAGATGTAATCGGACTCCTGTACATACTTTCCTCCCAGTTTTAATGAAAGGACAGGCAATGCTCTTGGATGTTTTTGAAAAAAAGAACAAAAATAAAACGATAAAATCCCTTTCCCCCTCAAAAAAAAAGGAACACCTACCCTTTCACACGAAACTGATGCTCGCCTGCGCAAAAAAAAAAGACACCCTTTCACACGAAACTGATGCTCGCCATCTACTATATTTTCATATGCATGACACTCACCTTTTCTTGGAACCAATTGCTTGGTAGCGAAGATTTTATATGTAGCATGGCAACTTCACCACATATTTAGGATTACTGATATTTGTCAGCATATTTCTACCTCCCGTTCCAAAAAACAATGTGTTCAAATTTAATCAAAAGTAAAAGCTTGCCAAGTTTGACCAAACATATACAAGGCAATAACAACATATACAATATTGAATAAATACATTATAAAAATATAGTTTATGGTGGATCTATTGATATTGATTTGGTATTGCAGATATTCATATCTGTGTCTATAAACTTGCTCAAACTTAGAAAATGCCATTACTGACAATAACAACACTGGTTACACTACGACGCGAGAAATAGCAGATAGATTACTTATGGTCATGGGAACCAACAGAGCCCGGTTCTATACTGGCAGCGAGACAACTTTCACTGCAAGAGAACTGCAGAATGCTCATGTGGCAACAATCAAGAAACAAAATGTTAATCAATAGGTTGTCATAATAACATTTACTTCAGATCATCAATTAGTTAAGAGGTTACTGAATGCGACAAAATATCTAAAACTTATATACTCCCTCCGATCCATATTAATGGTCTCAACATTGTCTAGATACGGATGCATCTAGTCTAAACACTTAACTAGATACATCCGTATCTAGATAAAGTTGAGTCATTAATATGGATCGGAGGTTGTACTTTTTTTACCAGAAAAATGCAGTTGTTCGTTACAAGTTGTAGCATCAGTCTTATTATTGGAAGAACAGAAATGTTCTACGATCTGATATTGATGCACGATGCATCAGATGTATGGCTACTTCTTAACAAGTATGGAAAAAGTGAAGAACGGACAGCATTTATTGTTTTTCACCATTTTCTTTTCTTGTGGATCAACAAGTTCCATTTGTTAGCAACAACTAAAGCTAATAAGACACTTTCATGTTATTCAATACCTTTATAGTCAAGCAAATCCTACAGTTGGGCACCATATCACACTATCTTATAGAGAGAATAGGTGCTAACATACCAGGTTCTCCAATAACCCAGACGGATGGACCAGAATCAAACATGAAAGCTTTTGAGGTTCTTCTACATACATGGTTTGAATTAATTAAATAGATACTGGGAAAAAACATGAATGATCATGTCATCCATATTTGACTTTTACAGTCTTGCGGAAAACTGTGCAATGTTTCGTATGTACAAGAAAACAGTATGGTCCTACTACTTATATTCCATCCTAGTGGTTTGAGCAGTATCTTCCATTTCCACACTTTAAACAACTATCGTGCATTATAAATAGCATGCTCGTCGTTGTAAACTACAAACCTGGGAAGTCTATTTTCTGTGGCAAGACAAAACCTTGAGCCCAGGCCAATGTTTCCTGATCTACATGTAACAACGGGGATTATAGGTCATTTTCAATTCACTAGCTACTTCACTTCATTTGTTTCCTCTTTTAATGTCACCATGTTCTTTTCTTGCAGGAAGCATAGTTTGCCTTCTCCTTTATGCAGCACCAATGTAATATATGACTACATCATAGGCTCTTATAACCAGCTTAGAGTATATGATGCATTGCTTAACCCTTTCTATTTTACTTTGTTTCCCAGATTGACATTCAAAAAAGTGATAAAGAAGGGCAGTGTAGAAGAATACTCATGCATACCGTATATCTTAACTTTGTTTAGTAGCCTCATATATACTTGGTACGGCCTTCCAGTAGTGAGCTCTGGCTGGGAGAACTGGACCCTCTCCGGCATCAGCTCACTAGGTGTGCTCTTTGAAAGCACATTTATCATTATATACACATGGTTTGCACCACGAGGGAAAAAGGTACGTTATTTCTGAAGATCGGTGATGTTGTGTTCCTTTAGCATTTTAGTAAGATCCAGGCTAAATAAGAATTGGCAGCCCACTAGCATGTTCTACAAATATAAACACTACGACAAATATAAGCATGTGCTGAGGCCTAAGCCTTGCACATTAATCCAGTCTTTGGTGACAAATGAGGTTGTGTACCTGTATAGGTATTTGATTGATAATTTAAGTAATATAGTGACGATTTCCTTTGTCAGGCACCAAATGAATGAATGTAAATACTATCTGGAGCAAAACAGTTGTTGTTTAGGGAAATCAATCAAAATAATCTAGCTACTCATGAGTAGAGAATATCAGAACACAAAATCTATACATGTTGCCGAAGGACAGATTTTTTTTACATATTCAATTCATAAATGTCATTTGCTCTTCCTTAACCGTGTAAGGAAGAACAGACACCAGCATTCTGATGCAACATAAAGAGAATGATGTTGTTGTTTCATAGATACACCTAGGTAGTTATAGATAAAATGGTGAACAATTTGATGTTTACAGGCATATAAGATGTTGCAAGAATTTATTGCCTGTTAGTGATTCAAACACCATATCTCATAATATTTTGCAGAAACTTGTCATGCTGATGGTATCTCCGATTCTAATAATCGTTGGCACGGCTGTATATTTCTCAAGCTTCTTCATCCACACCCATCAAATGCGAAAAGTATTTGTCGGTAGCATTGGTCTGGTGACTTCTGTATTAATGTATGGCTCTCCATTCATAGCTGTGGTAAGTGTCGTCACTTATTGTTGCTCCAGAGTTCTGGATCATAGATGAAAAGACCATGTTTCATCATAATTACTTGAAACAATTATCTGTGTCTAACGAAATGACTCAATAAAACAAACTCAAGGGATAGTAAAAACTATCGTTTTTTCCACAATATTTAATAATGATTCAATGCAATAATTTTCATATTTGAAAGTATTGCAGCGAAAAATATTCAGTTAAGATATAAAATATGTGCACATGGCCAGAAAATTAACTTTGTGTCCAACCTTGCAGAAACAAGTTATCAGGACAAAAAGTGTGGAGTTCATGCCATTCTACTTGTCATTGTTTAGCTTCTTGACAAGTTTACTCTGGATGTTATATGGGATCCTAGGAAGGGATCCTTTTCTCACGGTTAGAACAGAACTAGTTTTAGCACAAAGGAATCTATATATTATACTGACGTACTTGTTTTCTTATGAAGGTACCAAGCGCCATTGGCTGTTTAATGGGTATCCTTCAGTTGGTTGTGTACCGCATTTACAGAAACCGCAAGGAAGCACCCAAAACGAACCCTGATATTGAGCAAGCAGATGTAATGAAAGTTTCAACTAGTCAAGAGGACACAAAGGGACAAAAGCCATAATCTGAACCCAAACTACCCAATCTGAAAACCCGAACTACTTATATTTCTGCGACAGCTACATATTGTCCCCAGGCGAGGTGTCTCTTGTACCCGTATAATGTGAGAAGAAATGATATCAAATATGTTTGTAGTCCAATATGGCAAAGATAAATTATTTGTTAACAAGGTGGCTGCAATTTCCCATGGTTACACATCCCGGAAGTGCATTTTCAGTGTACAGTACGGTTGCTTATGCGTACAATTAGAGCTAAACCGAATTTAAAATCGTTACAAAGTAAAGCTAGAACTGAAAAAAACTGCAGATTGGTAAGTTATCTTGTATAGAATCTTATAAAGTTGTAGAGAGATAATTGTATGTTGTAGTTTCCCTATTAGATAGGGGGTTCCCTGCATATTGACACCTGTACATGTACTATATATTGTGGCCTTTGGCCCCGTGGAATACAAGTTGCTTATTCCTATCATAGTATCAGAGCTAGGTTAGGGCTTCCCGCACGCGCAACTCGTGCTTTTTCTCTCTGCCCCGATTTCACGTACAGATCGAGATTGGTCCCAGCGTACAGACCAAAATCCATCTTCATCCGACTCCGGCCGCCGCCGCCCGATTCCCGGCAGCCTGGGTGTAAACAGTCAGTATACTGCACTATCCTGACAGCAGCTTTCAACCTTCCACTGTTCGAGAAAAGCTTTCATCCTTCTAATGGTATCAGCATGAATGTGTGTCCCTAGTTTTGTGACCCGTGATCACTGGTAAGTACATCAGTCTGGAAGCTTCCATATGGATATAATGTTCTCTGTTGGTTTCTGCAATGAGTTCTTGCCAAGACATTTTTCGGGCTAGCTGCACTACAAGGTTCAGCCAATTGACTCGTGTCTACAGCGCGTCTACCCGAAAAGAAATGCAAACAGATAGCTGTTTGGGCTTTATAAAATTGAATAGCATTAACTCAGCTACGTAAATGATGTTTTTATATACTGATATGGATTTAGAATTTCAGATACATTTATCGATGCCAAAAGTGATTAATGAAAAGCATAAACATGCAGTCAGCACCAGGACTAAGCGCAGAGGCCGGGGGTTTATCTTCCTTTAAAAAAAAATCACCAGGACTAAGCAAACAGGATTATTCTAACATTTTATGGATGTAACTTCAGAATAAAATTAAGAAGGAAGACTCCTAAACAATAAATTATGAAGTACTACTTGTTATATGTTTATTAGCAAGACCAAACATAAAAAATAGGTAGCAAAGTTTGGCTATTTACATGCAAGACTTCCAAATTCTGTACTGAAGTTCAGCATCATGGTTGAGTATAAATGGCGGCTCTTCATAACTTAATCTTAAAAAGAGGAATCTTCTGCAAAATCTTCATTTGTTAAGTTGGGATGATAGGAAAACAAAAATATTTGCATTTGTAATCATATTTACTATGGATTAATGAACCACCATGCTTGCCACTGATATATTCATGATCCATAGATAAGTAGCCAAGAGTAAGTTTATGTCTCAAATTCGAAATGGTATCTCAATCGCGAGGAAACCTGGTGACAAGTCAAATATGTGTTCCATATAAGACACAAATAATAGCAGGTGTACATGAACACATTAGGTCATGCAAAAGCCAGAGCGTTAAGATCTAGCAACCATTAGATGTTATAATAAAATGCAAGGAAACAGCTAGGTTAAGCTTTCTGCTATGGAGTTCTGGATGAACTGTGATATTGCTTTAACAGCTTCTGTTTCAACATCATGTTGATTTACTCCAGCAGTTTTTTGGTATTTTTGGCCGACTTTGAAAGAGTGGTCACCACCATCAACAACATGCAGTTCATTCTGGCATGTCATCTTCTTGCGAGTGAACTGAAGCTTGTGCAAGGGGCATAGGCCATCTTTATTGCCCTGTCAACACATGCACTGCAAGTCAAGTTTTAATATTACTATTTAAGGTGCTGTTTGGGGCCCTGGAATTTTCTTCATATTCTTGTCAGGATTGAACTGTTTAGTGTTTACTATAAAGTTTCTATCAAATTCTGTGTTCCAAACAACACCTAGATTGTTTTGCTACAAATATTCAGAAAACAAACAAAGAAATTATTTTCTTCAGTACCTGCACAAACATTGTTGGAGTCGTCAGTTTTAGTAATACCTCATCCCTCAGTACCCCCTTCGCTCCCTATGTTGAAGAACGCAAAGATGCAACAAAAAAAAAAGAACAGATCCTTTAGTTTGTAATTATATCTGTTGTAAAAGGACATATTGAATTATCATATCAAAATATCCCTGCATAGTTATAACAAAAGACTGAGAAACAACAGCATGTAGATCTTAATATCACAAGAATCGATAACAAACATTTCTGTGCACACCTAATTGAGTTCTATAACAATTATAATAAGATGTTATCCATTTTCTGTGTCGATTATATTGTTAAGTCTTGAAGAAAACAGGCACAGGAAGGAGACGGGCCAGGAAGCAACCGAAATACTACGTACGCACTGTAGAGTGGGATACCTTCAATGGATAACCCAAGCATATGATCGCAGAAGCATTGATATCATCAGAGCTAGCCACCATGCAGCTGACCCTGAGAATGTTGAAGCATCATGACTCAAAGGTACTCAGATCATGAAATGAGCCAAATAGATGCACACCAAGCAACATTAACACTGAATGTTTACCTCGAACCCATAGACTTCCCCATCAGCACAAGCGGGTGTCCCGGATGCTCTGCTACAGCATTCTTCACCAGTTCACCACACTGAGATGATGATCGACAAGCTTGTCTGCCTTTGGAGGAGGCCTCCGCTTACCACCCGACATATCTGCAGCCACATTGTTGTTTGATCAACGATTAGGTAAACACGGGTGAAGAATTAGCAATGGGTTTTCGGATAAAAAGGAGATGCGTGGCAGTAGACTTCATCAAACTCACATGGATAGTCAAATGTTACAACTTCGACGGCATCCAGCGCATCTTTCACCATCTCCTTCCAGCTAGAAGAATCAATTGCCGGTTTATCATCATCGTCATAGAGATACCAGGTACATCTTTATATCAATTGAAATCCCCAACTCCGATTTATTTATGAAGGTCGCTTTACCAAAGAGAAGAATACTGGCTACAGATCTATCAAGCGCGTGCATAATACAGAGGGGAAAAGAGCTCACTGGGTCATCCAATCAGACGAGGAGGGGGCACCGGCGCCGTGGGCGAAGACGACCACCGGTCGCCGTTCAGACAGTTCAGTCCGAAGGGGCGGAGGCGGGGCTGGCGGTGGCGCGCGCTGATCCGCGCGGCGGCGTTTGGGAGCCATGGATGAAGTCAGGAAGGTAAGGACAACCCTGTTAGTTTAGCTGGGAGAAAGGACACGAGGCCGGCTGTTTGATGGAGGGAAATCTTCCCGCTGTTTCTTCGAGAATTCGGTGCTGAATGGAAGACGTCGAGGAAGTATCTCCCTTCCAAACTACTCCCTCTCCCTTAGTTCAATATGTTTTAGCTTTTTTCTAAATTCATATGTATCTACAGATATTTATACACGTTAGTCTGTATGTTTACTTATTTAGGTTCGCACCTAGTCAACATATGAGGGACCTAAAACATTTTATATTCAGTAACGGAGTAGAAATTCACTTTGACTCGCGAGCTCATATGCTCCTAGTATATGAAATGAAATATTAAAAATAGTAAAACAATTTAGAAAACTTGGAAAACAATTGGAGGCGAACACATACCAATGTCCAACAAACGTGCCAAGTTTCGTGGCGAAATGACATTCGGTATGCCCTGTGCAAAAAGACAAATCAATGGTTGAAATACAATTTCAAAAACATACTTTTTAGAGCACTGATTTTGTTATTTTTGCACATAGCACCACACATGAAATTTCATCGCAAAACTTGGCACGTATTTAAAAAAACATGTATATGTTCGTCACCAAATTTTTCTAGATTTTTTTGGAAATGTTTTACTATTTTTTAATTTCGTTTAATATAACAGGAGCATATGAGCTCGAGAGCCAAAAACGCCTCTCTCGTAATGGAGGGAGTACTATGTTGTATTTGTATATCGGTAGACAGGAGATTCAGTGTGTAGATTCACTCATTTCAATCTGTAAATTTATAATGAAATGTATAAAATATCTTATATTTTGGAACGGAGGGGTACTTCTTAAACCAAAGATAATGGAAAATCAGAGAGAACCGTGAAATTACACTGAGTTGAGGATACCGCTTTGGTAAGAGTAAGAAACGGTGTGACACTTATATGTTGATCGGCAATGATCAATCTAGTACTAAATATTGACAACTTACTGAGGGTAGTTTCATCGATTAAGGTCATTGAGATATTTATAAGGTTGATACAGAGTCATCAAACAATTTTGTAGCTTGTATGGAGCAAGCAAGGAATGCTCTTCCAAGTGGTTGCAGCATACATGACTATGTGAGTTATTTTTATTTTATTTGTCTCAGTTTTGTGTGAATGTGTTTAAAAATATGCTCAAACTTTTATTTTGCAATTTTGTCAATGTAGGATCGCATTGCACAACAAAGATACCAAGCAACTGGATCCCTCCAAAGCTAAAGCATTTGTGCTCCAACATTGTTGGAGCTTGCTTAAGCATAGTGAGTAGTGGAATTTGAGGGATCAAGAAGCTCCTCCACCAAGGAAAGGAACACCGTCCATCCGGCCATTTGGACAACAACGATGATGGACAACAACGATGATGATGATGGAGCAACACCGACATATGGAAGGAACATTGGAAGGCCGGATGGAAATAGGACGTGTAAGAACATTTTGAAGAAGAAGAAGGTCGAGGTTGTAAACATTAGGGAGGAAATCGATGAATTGTTGAAATCAAGGAGAGAAGTGATGGCTCAATCTTTATAAAAGGAGAAGGAGTTGGTCGATAAGAACCAACAAGATAGGCGGACAAATGTGACAACAAATAAGAAAAAATGAGGCAAATAAGATGTCTGAAGAGACGCGCAAGGCGGACTTTGAGGAGCATCGACTCATTCTCGGGGAGAAAAGATGAGTCGGGGGGTCATTGCCCAGGACAACAAGCTCATTATTATGGATTCAAATGGAATGGATGGTAAAACGAGGGCATATTGGTCAAGTCAAATTTTAATGTTTATAATTTGAAAATATTGTCTAGTACTGAGTGTTCTAAATGTCTAATATTACTTGGTGAAGAGAAAACTATGGTCTAAATGCAAAACTTTATCATAATTACTAGATTCGATTTTCGCGTATAACTTATGCGGGGTCTGTTTCAGCGGACCTCCGTCTCTACAGTATGCACTTTTGTAGTATTTGCTAGAGTTTCTCTAAGGGCATGTTGGCAAACCCTCCGGCTACGCGCTCCGCGACTCCACCGAACAGTGCAACTTCACCGAGTAGAGATCCGTGATCTAAGGTGCCCAGTGCTTAGGGTTAGTTGACGTTAGCTTAGGGATGAAAATGAAACAGAATCTTTCCGACTTTTTGCAGAAAAAACGGAAACATAACGTAAATACGGACACGGAATTTTGCGGAACGGAAATGGAAACGAAACTTTTATGCGGAAACGGAAACAAAACAGCATATTCCGATGGAACGACCACGGAAACGGGAATTACGTTTTCGGTAATATGAAGCTTTCTGTTTTTACTATGCGGTGCTTTCCAAATCCACCAGGCCCATTAATTCTAGTGGAAACATTTAGCCACAATCCAAGAGATGAATAAAAAGTTAAAATGTTGTGAAGCGGCCATGTTTAGGCCATATGTACTCACATATTATCTCCCTCTTGAGTCGTTCCCTGTTCGACATTTCAGTGTTGCACTAGAGTTAGGGACGATAGTAGGTATTTTTCTGCCAAAGGTGATAACTTATGCACACTATATCATATAATCGTGATATCTCGTTATATTTATTCATCTTAGAAACCTGACAAGTTTGTTTGTTTGATTCAATTTTCCTGCATTAATTAAGGGGTCTCTTGGTTCCGGCAAGCATCCGCTTTATGTTCCAACAATATTTGTCTCCGTACTTGTTTCTGTGGTTTATGTATTCGTTTCCTCTTTCGCAAAAAAATATGAAAATAAATGTGGCACCACTCAGTTCCATCTATATTTCATCCCTAGTTGATGTAACGTCAGTTCAGTGTGTGACTTTGGATCACTGACATTTGAGGCCCACATGTCAATGACCCAACTCAGTTGATGCTAAGTCAGCGACTTTGGTACGAGAGTTGGAATAATTATAAATGGGTCACGCCATGTGCACTGTGTCAAAAGCCGATGCTACAAAGCCTTGGACTCGGGTCTAAACACTGCAGTGGGTGCTAAGAAGAAAAAAATTCTATGACCTCTTCAATTTGCAGGATTTCTGGAAACACGAGAACAATAAAAACGCATGATGGTAATGTCATGACCATTCGAATCATACATAATTTATATGAACCAAAATTAGTTTTATTCTATCACAAGAAAAACAAAGGATTCTATAAAAGAGACCTGATTGGGTGTTAGATTTTTTCTATGAAATCTAGTGTAGAGGAGTTCTTAAGAAAATTCAATCCTGCAAATCAAACAAGCACATTAGAAAAAAAATCCAAATGTTTGAATACTCTAAAATTTCTATGCAAGCTGTTTGAGTGAAAGAGGCCCTAAGACTCGGGTAAAGGACAAGCATGAGGGTCTATGCCCCTACCTCTAGGCAACATCACCCTGTGCTCTACCGCCTGCTTCTGTCCCTATAGGTCCTCCTATGACCACCAACAACGGCTGACTATGGCCTCGCAACGGTTGTTTCGTCGCAGGCAAAATCACATGGAGGTGGTGCTCTAATTGGCTCCCTTTGACCTAGCAGGAATGACAACAAGAGATGGGAGACGATAGTGTGCCACTCTAGCCGACTGTTCTCGGGAGGTCGACGATGAAGGGAAAGAGCTACGGCCAGCTGTGCTACTGGGAGAATGGGACGACGAGAAATAGGTTGTCTAAGTCACGAATGAAGATTGGATCAGGAAATATGAGTAGAGATATGGGAAAAGTATTTCACCAAAATGTATATTCTATTTTGACAGATGGGATCGCGTCGAGTCTAAGCATTGGAGCAAACTTGGTTGACTCTTCCACGAGAGACTACTTCTTCACATTTCATTATCTCCCTTGCACATAAATACAAGTGTCATGTAAGTAGACTTAAGTAGACTTATAGGCCCACTATATTTGCGGCTATTAGGTTAGCCATTTTCCTTTTATCTCTCTTTCTGTTGTCTTATTATTACGCTTGTTACCTAGAAGCATGTGTAGATGTTGACTGAGTGCACATATTATCTTTTCTCATTGTATCTTCCTCGTAAAAGGTAAAACACATGGTGCCTTCCTATGCTCGGCGCACTAAATCGTAGCTCGACATAAACAAGCGAGAAGATATTCCGTGGAGGAGAAAACAATGACGAGATAATGTACGTGACTACGCCACCAGTAAAAAGCGCGCACCGCAGAAGTTGGCTTTCGGTTATAGCCGCACCACCACACGCCCCCACAACAGTGCCCTCCACATTCCGCAGCCAACATATATACCTTGCACTCGATCGGCTGCCACAAGGATTCACGCAGCCAGCGCGCTTCGCCAAACCACCAGATGTTGCCGCCGCCCCTGAGCACGCACCCACAAATGGGGCGCGGCACCGTCTGTCTGGCCGTCCTCCTGCTCGCCGTCGCGTTTCTTTCTATGTCCGCTGCCTCGGAGTCGCTGACAGCCGTGCAGAGAGCCGGTGGAAGCTCAGCCGCCCCGCCGTCGCACTGCTGCAAAGAGGAGGAAGCTGTGGCCAGGCAGGCCCAGACAAACGGCGACGTTGCGGATTTGGCGTCCGCAGAAAAGCAAGGCCAGAAGGCCAAGTTTCACCATAGTAAGAAAAAGAAGATCAATGACGACGATGACGACGACGACGGACACGATGATGATGAACACGACGACGATGACGACGGAAACGATGGCGATGGACAGGACGACGACGACGATGGAGGATCCGACACTGACCACGATTCTGATTCAGACTCTGCCCAGCATGCACACTCAGACCACGACCCTAACGACCACCGTGATGACAACTCAAAGAGTGGGAAGAAGCGCTCAGCTCCAGGGAGGGAGTCCAAGGAGGTAACAGGTAAGAAGGGTGACGAGCTGCATAAAGTGGCAATGTCAGTGTGACCTTCTTTCGTCCTTTAAGCCACTATTAAGTACAAGACCAGGACCGAACGCCTATCTTTATACGTTCTACTTAAGTCAAATGCAAACCATGTATGTATGTCTCAGTAAGTCAGTATATGCAATCAATAACAATCTCCGTGCTCGCATCTTCCATTCCAATGAATAATCACTTCCACTTCATCGACGGCCAGAACTTGGCGGGAACTTCCCGCGGAGGACAGTTGAGACCATGCTGTTTCCACCCATTTTCTAGTTCCACTCGGGGCTGGCGTGGAGTATTGGCTTCAGAAGTTCTATCATCAAGACGTTGATTGCAGCACCGTTTCATGTCCGAGATGAAAACTACTAGGCAACTTGGTGCGGCGACACGCCGCACCTGTGTGGTTGTTTCAAATGTTGTAACACGTTGATGGCTATATTAAATAACTTTGTTCATTGTTGGCACGAAAGAAAATGTTAAAGAGTAGTTTGCTGGTTATATATGCTGATGTGTTCATACCGGATAATTGTTCGATGACAACACATATGGATGTGTAGAGAGAAAGGATAAGTGTTGGATGATAGCACATATGAGTACGTGTAAGGAAGAAGTACACGTGTTCTGTCGTCTTCACCAGACCCACCATAATAGACACACCATGACAACCAAAATGACGAAGCAGCCTAACATGCCTTTCAATAGAGCATACATAGGAAAAGCAAGTAAATAGATAGCAGTCCAACATGCTCTTGGGTAAAGCATACAGAAGGAAATTAAGTAAATAGAATGCAACAGGTCGTTGACACATCTATTGTGGCAGCAATATGTTTATTTTTTCTCAAATCATCATTTTTTTGTACTGTACACGCTACCGGTACAACATAAAATTCGGATGCAGGTGTAGGTAATGACTTGCAAAATTTAGATGCAGGTATAGGTAGTTGCTCAAAAGGCGAGGGAAAAAGTCGTCGACAACAGCTAAGCTGATAAAGAACAATGCTAACAGAAGCAAAACGACATCTGATATATGTGAGAACGACACATAACCTCTGCAGCAACAACTGAGCAGTCAGCACACTCGCTAATACTGTCTTATATAGCACATACTTGTACCCATATATATTCTACAGTGAGGAATATGCTGACAGCAAAAAAAAGTGAAGCTCTCCTAGAAAAGGATAAAGGCAGAAACTTGATAAACACATGTTGTAACTTACAATAGGAAAACAGTCAGTGTAAAATAAGCTAATGACTAACTCTTTACAGTACTTCACTTATTATTTGGGCTTATCAGTCTATACTGATGGTTGATGTTATCTGTATGCAGGATTTTCACCCAACTATAGTGAAAGCACATAGATAAGAATAGCTATGCATAATGATAGTATCGGGGAATGCATACCTAACTAAAGCTTCATCATCAAGGGCATGCATACCTAACTAAAGCTTCATCATCAACCTCTCTTGCTCTCCGCCTCATCTGCCAACAAAATTGAGCATGAAAAGAAAGAGAATACACATGAGAAAATATTCACAGTAAGATGCGTACCATCTGCCGCACCCAAACAATTGTACAACATAAGCAATCATGAGAAAATATTGGTATCTTCTACAAAAATTACATTCCCATTTAGTAGATACCAAATAGTTTATTTTATAGCTAAATACCTTGAAATATCTCTATTTACCATCCTTGCAATCCTCGGGTATGGGCTCTGGTTTCTTAAGTAGTAGTTGGTTCAGCTTCAAAATAGTTAGAAGGTACCCATTGAAATTTCTACTAACTGATTCTGGGCTCCGGTAAAAAAAATTCCCTACTGTCATATTTTTGTACTGGAGAGAAATTATGCCACTATCTCCTCCACTGACATATTTCTTGAACCCTTTTAAACCACCAACATCTGAAACCATCTCACACAATGTGCTAAATTTTCTCCTATCCATGCGAAGCTGCCTTATACACATTGTGTCGCTTTCACTGATTAGCTCGTACAAATTCTCACCTATTAGCTCTTTAATTTTAATACTTCTTTCTATTTTCAAACACTTCCTTCTATAAGGTAGTGCAAAAAGTAAGCACATATAATGGTATATCAGCATGACAGTAGCCATAATATTTCTATTTGCTTTATTCCTTCGTCGGAATCTCATACTTAAAGGGAGCCGAGCCATAACACTGGAAAGTGAAATAGAAAGAACATATGGAAAAAAAATCCAGCTTCATGAAAAAGAATTCGAGACTCTAGCAATTAAAAAGAAAGGAGATGTCATCCAACCACAATTTTTCAAGTATAATAAGCAATTACTACACATAAGAAGTGAAATATAAAGAGAGAAGCATTTGCTGTGTTGACCATAAACACATTAGATTTGGTGTATTGTTGATAAAAAACGACCAGAACAGAACAAATCATGGCATTTAAGAACAAAATGTCCAGATCATGTTGTTCCTAATAACTATGAATGCACCCCAGCCTAACATCTATGTGTAGGTTTAAATAGGATCATCTCATCAAGCACAATACATGTCATACTGCTACAGGACACTATTGAGTGTCACTAAACATGCAGTTACACAATACAGTAGCTTATCCTGTACAGTGATGTAAGAGAAGTTTAAACAGAGGCAGTCAATAAATAAAACAATGATATAAATGTGGTGTTGGTCATTAACAACATGCTCTTCCAGAAAATTAAACATTATTTCAAATTTCATTTCACAACTTATTGGCATACGCTACATATTGTGCTATATATTGCTATATACTCCAGCTTGTTGTATATGTTGTGTGTATTCTGTGCGCACTTGTTGTGTATGTGTTTCTTGTTGTCACAACTTATTGCCACACACTATATTGCAAAATGACATACTCCAAGTACTGCTACTCCAGGCAGTGCACCATCATTAGGAAACAATTACTTCAGTACACTTGGATAAACTGAAGGATTGCTTGCACAAGAAGATTACAGTACACTTGGATAACATGATCAAGATGAGAATACTCAAAGTTCACAAAAAGCTCAAGCAATTATGAATTTATAACAGTACCACATCAAACAAATAAGGGAAGTGTCATAGTTACTTACTGAAGAATATACAATAGGATTCCAACCTTCAAACCTCTACTGCTTGTATCAATCCTCATATGTAACTCTACACTGAGTGTGGAAATTAGAAACAATATGGCCATATGATCCAGCATTGCTTCCAGCTATCTGGACAACAAAGAAAATAAAGAAAAAGTAAAGAAGCTAGATATGGGGGTGAACACATTATAATAATTTCTTGTTTGGGAAACACCTCTCCTAATACTCCAGCGCATACAAACAAATTAGGCACCAAATAGTAAAACTGCCGGCAAGCAAAATAAATTGTCAGCAAAGCTAGTTTTCAATTACGATGGAAGATCAAATTTCCCATTGCTCTGAAAAGAGATAACATGAAGAAGAAGCTTTGACAAAGGTTTGCAGCATGCATATAATTTGATTTTCAGTTCCAGCAAAATTATATACTGAACATGGTATATGTTTTTTTTTATCATGGTTGTGAATACAGTAAATTAAAGGTAAGCTAAAGAGAAGGAAAAACAGAGTTGTTAAAATTATCTGCTCTTTGGTGAAGTATGTATTACAAAATAAGTAAAATCGTGGCAATCATGTATCAGGTACTTCCACCCACTCCGGGATGTAGAGCGAGAAACACCTCCCACACATACGTGCGACAACCCTTATTTCTTGCAAAGAACCCTATATCTTATTGTTGCTCATTGCAAAAAGTACGGACGAATGCAGAAAAAACAATCCGCTCTATTATCAGGTACTGCTCATTGCAAACGATGTTGCGAGTGGATGTGGACCAAGTTCTTCTTGGATGCGTACGGGAATGCAGAAAATCCGA
Source organism: Poa pratensis (assembly GCA_947311845.1). Taxonomy (NCBI): domain Eukaryota; kingdom Viridiplantae; phylum Streptophyta; class Magnoliopsida; order Poales; family Poaceae; genus Poa; species Poa pratensis. The sequence goes on along the minus strand of CAMZMU010000036.1, from coordinate 29,262,089 downwards.
AATCAAACCATGCAGAAAAACCAATCTGCTATTTTTTTGATGAACTGCGCATACCACCAAGAGAAAACGAATCTGGTTGTTCCAGCAAAAAGAAAAGGAATACGGATTTAGCCCAAACACGAGGAAGAAAAGGAAACAGAGCGTACCTCAAAAATCAAGGCGAGAGGAATTTCCTTACTTATTTTCACATACACCATCTCGTCTTCCTCTCCTACCTCCTCTGGCCGAAGATTCTTTACCGGTGAGACGGGGAGAATGCGAGGAGATTGACTGCCTTGTCGCTGGCTGGAGTGAGCAAAACGGAAGTTGAATTAGACCGAGAGAGCGACTGAGGTGGAGGGAGAGGTGGAAGGCGACATAGTCCTGTAGAGATCCCTGTCCGTACCTGTCGGAACGGCGGAGCGCATCCCCGCCGGTAGCGCGGCCCGCGACGCGCGGCGAGGGTTCTGCTGGCCTCGTGCAGCTCCTGCGTGACCTTCCCTCGGGGACCTGGAGATCGGCGTGGAGCTCGCGGCTGTGATCCCGGACAGAAAGGCGCCCGCGGTGGTCCTAGATCCGCCCGGGACGACCGTAGGCGGCGACAGACGGAGGCACGCGCCGGCAACGGGGTGGAGGCCAGCGGTGGCCGCGCTGGATCAGCGAGGAAGGAGGGGAGGTGCGCGGCGGGGGACGGAGAGAGAGGGGAGGGGCGCGAATGGGGAGCGTGGAGGCCAGCGCCGGCCGCGCTGGATCAGCGAGGAAGGAGGGGAGGTGCGTGGCGGGGGACAGAGAGAGACGGAGAGAGAGGGGAGGGGCGCGACTGGGGAGCGTGTCGACCGGCGATTACCGGGTGGGAGCGATGGGTGACCGGGTGGAGGCGGGGGGCGACCGGGTGGTGAGCGGGTGACGTGGCGGCGTACGATTGGTAGAAAATAGGCTGATGAACAGTAATCGACGCTGGGAGACGATGTGGGTGCATCCTGGCCGCCGGTCGGACCGAACGGACGGTGCAGAGAATAGGGGTGACGTGGCGCACCGGATTGCCATCTAGGGGTGACGTGGCGCACCGGATTGGGCGCGAATCGTTCCATCTTTTATATATATAGTACTCCCTCCGATCCATATTAGTGGGCATAATGTAATACCCCAGCATTTAGGAGTTATCAGAGGGCAGAAATAGGAATTTGTGTATCTACATGCATGTATTTGAAAAACCCGAATAAATTTTTGGCAAATTAAAAACCCTGAAGTGATCGGAGTTCATTCATCTTCTTGAATTAGGTTTAGTTCATTTTAGGTCAATGCAAGTAAATTTCGACATGATCTCTAGGTAATTTACTTGTTGTGGGAATTTTGAATCCAATTTGAATATTCAAATAAATTGAATTTATAAAGTAACTCAAATTAAAACAATAAAGTTATATAGAAACAATAATGAAGTAAATAAATTATAGTTGTTTAAATAATTTAAACCTTTAAAACACATATTACAATTTATAGAATTCTTGAAAGACAAACAAATAACTTTATTGATAAAGTACAATAATACATTGTCTTTACAATTGTATTACAACAAATTGAATTACAAAAAAGAATATTACAATTATTCCTAAAACTACAAAATCTTGTATCTTCTTCTTCATTTGATCTCAGCTTCATAATTGTTTTCCTGCAAAACAAAAGAAATGCAATGACAGAAAATACAAAGGGGGGTTAAGGTTAGTTTGACTCTCAGTCTAGCAATGAATGCATTGCTAATTACATCCTTGAGTATAATTAAGGAACTAAGTATAGTATCTGTTCTCAATCCACAAATTTTATGCCTCAGTACAACATCATTGGCTGGGCATACAAACAAATCCACTTGGCAAGTGAAAAAGAATGCACAACCTAGGGATAATACCAACCAGCCGAAGCTCCACGTTAACAGAACCTGGGAGACACACAAGCAAGCAGCACAATCACCTGGTGCTACTGTGCTGTCATCAGCACATCCATTTCACTCCCAGGGTAGGGATAAGAGCAAAGCCAGCCGTAGCAAATAGGGAACACACCACTGATTTCACTCACAACACTCACATCTCGAGTTCATCACTGCACAGCACATAGTTCATCCCAAACCACAAATCCATCCAATAATCCACCACTGGATCCTTGCTAAAAGCAAGAACAAGATGGATAGAAGCACAAGGCCCAGCAGGAGCAAGGTGAGGAGGCCAGAAGCTAGAGGGAGGCTGTCTGGAGCAGGAGGAGCAGGCCAATACACTGAACAAGAGGAGATCCACAAGATCTGTAGATCAAGCATCCAGAAGAGCCACAAGCCACAAGCAACAATCACCACTAGCTCACATCAGCAGGTTAAAATCTTTAAACCTTAGCAAGGGTGTGCTAGATAAATAGGAGGTGAGCTAGGATCGTTTCCTCAGTCCAGCATAGTAGTGCTATGCTAAATCATCCCAGGAAATTAAATAAAACAGCAAGCATCTGTTCTTAATAAATTGAGCCTCAGCCTATGCATCATAGGCAAGGGGCAAATAATCCACAAACTTGGGCAAAGGCACACCAGCACCTGTTGCTGGGTATTACTATTAGAGTAGCACACATCCAGTACTTGGTGTTGGGCACAAATCCTCAAGGGAAGAGCACCTCAAACACAGTTGTGCACTAACAAGAGCAACGGTAAGCATAAAAGAATTCCCAAAGCTAAGATTATTGGCTAAGCTTCTGTGTAACTCAACCAGAGGCATCACAGCATGCTAAGCTAAAATATTTAGCTCTAGAAACTATTCAACACTTACACAAAGCACCGCCAGAACTTAATATCAAATAGAATCCATGAGAGGCACATCTCTGAACCAGGGTTCAGAGTAGCACGCACAGCACATCCACACTGCCAGATCATGTATTCCATGATCTACTACTCACTAGCAGTAGCCAGGAACTGAAGGCACCTATAAACAGCAACTACAAGCTTATAGTGTATCTATTTTATTTAAAATGCACATAAGTTATGCCTGCAAGTAATATTGTTGCAACTTAACAACTAGCACATTTCTGCACAGCATGCCACAGATTCACTGCAAGGAAATTAACATCTAATCCATCAGCCAAGCAAGGCCACAAGTTCAATTTCATGAGTTTTTGAATTAAAATACATGTCGCGGTATCAGTTATATGATAAATCATCTATAGCAATTTTTGAATACTGTTAACAGTATAGACAAAGGATAATAATTATACATCACTTAATTTGGCACTTATGAGAATCAATCTATCAAGTATTCAGTGGAAATCATCCACTGCAGCTAGCAGAAATCAAATTAGCTGCGAATAGCATCTAAATCAAAATGACAGAAACAACATTGACAGTGGGATACACTACAAGCACAGCACAATCACTCACGTCTGATCATTGCCTAGTTGAACCAAAGCAGTACCACAAATCCTAGAATAGCTAGGAACACTTCTAACTATCTTCTACATAGAGAGCAACCTAAACTAGGTGAGCAATGGCACGATGGCCATGCTCCAGAGCAAGGGGTGGTTCAGCTAGAGGGGAACCAGAGTCAGATCACCTTGAGTCGTTGTAGTCGAGGCAGTGGCGACAAGGGTGTCGATGCCGGAGTTGCGCCAGTGCACCATCCCGCCGGCACCAGAGAAGAGGAAGTCGAGGGAGAACTAGAGCTAGACCACCAGGTCTAGTACCACCATCAGCCACAACACACACCACCAAAGCAGTACCACACCACCATCACTTCTGACCACAGCCGAGGAGTGTGCCCGAGAGGAAGGAGGCGACACGGCAAGGAACCGGAGGTGGAGACCTTGGCGGAGCAGCGCCAGAAGGTGGCGGCGTCGAAGACCGGAGCCGGAGCAGCATCAGCCGGCGGCGGCGCCGGGAATGGCCGGCGACGGCCGGGGCAGCCGGGCGGCGGCGCATCGCCCGGACGGGAACGAGAGAGAAACGAGAAAGGGGATCGAGAGAGATACGTGCGTGCGTGTACGTCCGTGCTGGGGTTCCAGTTTCAGCATATGTGTGGATGTGGTGTGTACGACCCAGCGTCCCAGCCTTTGTACGTGTGTGAGCCACTAGGCCCAACACACATTGGCCCAATAAACAATTCAGTCCAATTAATTTATCACTAATTTCTTTCTTCAAACAAATTCACAAATAATTCCTTAGGGAATTTAAATCCAAATTGAACTATTTATAAGTTTATAAAACGACATAAAATTAACTTAGAGTGCTATTTTATGTGATAAGAACAAATATGATTTTTGAGGTATTTATATTGCTCAAACACATCTTTCAAAAATTGAAACAACCATTTCATTGTTAATTTAAAAATGAAGTAGTTGAAATACTAATTTTGGGTGCATTAAATTTCAATTGAAATGTTTCACATATGTAAATCTCAAATTTTCAAAATAATTATTAAGAGAGATCTACATAATCTAAAATTGAAATCCCTACTTAATAAAATATGATCACTTATTATTACTATCTTTAATAATTAGTTTAATTTTCTATTTATTCCTAGAGGACAATACTCTAAAAACTAGAAATTTAAACATAAAATGATGTTACTTTACTTGCTTCCTTTGAAGTATGATACTTTAATAAAAGATAACTTTATAAGTGGTTTCTCTTAATACTTGATAATACTTTATCAAGTAAATAAAAATGCAACTTGTTCTACTCTATAGGTAGAACAAACCATTCTTCCTAAAGAAACAAAGCTCAATAGAAAATAGTAGTATTTAATTAAATAACATAAGTACCATTCTAGTATGATATCAACAAATGTATACAATATTTGTTCTTCAAAAGTTATTCTTTTTGCCCCATAGATAATAATATTACACAATTTCACATTACTTATTTCTTCAAAAGTTATTCTTTTAGTATTCATAAATAATAATACTACACCAATTTCTTTAATTAATTTGAGTCAATACATGCACTTTACAAACATAAAGATGTAACCAACCCTAAAACAACCATTTAGTGTTATTGATGTTGTTCTACTTTATTCTTATGCTTAATATGGTACTTTAAGGCTAAAGTTTTAAACTCATCTTTCTAGTGAAGTAAACTTGAAGATCAAACAAATCTAAAAGAAATCACCAAACTTAAACAACCCTCAACCATCGAGAGTTAGTTACGGGGTTTAGAGCGATGCATCTCATACTTATGCATAATAGCATATTGCTTCTTCAAACATTAGTCCTTACCGGACCAATGATGTTCTTTCCAGATTTTGGAGTATATATTGTATCGAAGATCTTGGCTGCATAATCTTGCAGTCAAAATGGCAAGTTCACTCTTGCTCATGTCCTACTTGATTATGTTTATCAAAGTAAATGCAAAATACTATGGTTTATCATTGCATGAAAAAAATAAAACCTATTTTCGAATGATGTGAATTGCTATATATATATATTGTTGGCTGGCAGATGGAACCATGGTATGATGTGGTTGGTGGAGGTTCCATTTGCACGGGAAAGTATGACTTAGGACTTAATAACCAATGCCGTCAGTGTTCTTGCGCCGTAAATGAAGCGTTAACCATGAGACTTGGAATGGGACGGGAAAGTCATCTGTGACCTTCTCCCTTTCGCATGTCAACGGGCAGCCAGAGCCGTACGCTGTAGGTCTTGCGAGACTACATGCACATGGGTGGGACCCCTTAATGCCCACGGACTCTGGTGCCTATGATGGTCTGCAAGGGGATGCCTAGGTATCTACCGTGAGGGGTAGAGCCAGGGGTGATTCTGCTATGCATGAATTGGGTGGGCATGCGGGGTTGTTGGAGAAGCACGGCGAATGGCTTGGATCAACAATCGGGCCCCACACCATAGGAAGTGTGGACAGGAAAGTACGCCTGGTTGTGCAACATGATGTTGGTCTCTTATGGGTAAAGTAACGCACCTCTGCAGAGTGTAAAAATGTGACATGTTACTCCACGTTCCAGGAAGGAACGGCGAACGCTGCAGGAAAGGAGGCTCCTCAAGGCCCTACCACCTGTGAATGGATGACGGGCATAGTTTTCTGAAGATAAAATAAATCTTTTCCTAAAAATGTTTTACAAAGATATGCATGTTCATCCATGACCTTTTGGTATGGATGGTAGCTAGTGCATAAAACACCTTATTCCCATTATATGAACTTGCTGAGTAACGCTCGTGTTGCTCACCCTTTCCTCCGTTGATTCCCTGCTTAGATTATTGGTGACAGCTGAGGAAGGACAGGAATCCATAACGATGTTGGTGAGATCTTCGACAAGGAGTCAAATCAACCTGGTGAAGGCTGAAGAAGTCAACCTCTACTCTGCCGACGGATGAGTGGCGACAACAGTGCAACGGTGGACACCTCGACAACAATACCTTTGGTCAAGGCGTCTATAATCGGGTGGAGGAGCACAACTCTAGACACGGAAACTCCAGATGGATAGATTAGGGCTGTGACCACAGCAGTAATGGATCAGAAGTTAGAGGTAGAGCTGATATTCAGCTTAGTACTACGACTTGGATCTTTTTGAGAGTTTCATTTGCACGAGACCTACTTTTGTATGTAAAGGAGGTTCCCGAGATTTTGTACTGAATAGTGTTGTAATCCTATAGTGTTACCTTGGACCGACTATGTTTCTGTTGTACTACTCTGAAGGATGTAATATTTACGGATTGGTCCTTCCGTGAGTATTATGTCAACGACTTGTACACTACAACATGCAGTGGTGTGCTGGGTCACTACACATAACTTTGTCTAAATTCATATGTATCTAGTTAAGTATTTAGACTAGATACATGTGTATCTAGACAAAGTTGTGCCCACTAATATGGATCGGAGGTAGTAGGTATTGTTCTGACCTTTAGCTTCAAAGAGCGACAGATTCGTGTCGGCGATTCCCTTATTGGAGACATTGCTGCAAAAGAAGTCAACTTAGTTAGTTGTAGGTATTCGATTCATAACTAGTAATGGTTTTACAGCATCTCCGCTCGGGGCGCCCAAACGGTCGTCTAAAGGCCTTTGGGACGTGCCGGACCAAAAACGGCACCCACTCGTGGCGCCCAAATGCGTTTTTGGTCCGACGTGGCCCAAAGTTTGGTCCGGCACACCCAGCCACTTGGGAAGCCGCTGGGCTGGATGAAACCCGAACATCGCCACGTTGGCCTCTGACGCATGGGCCACGTCTGTCATTGAGACAGGAAATATATATCTCGTCGTCTTTCTCATGCGCTTCATTCCATGCTCGCCACGATTTGGAACGCTACTGCTTCCACACCTCCTCTTCCTCTTCCCCGCCTCGCACCCCTTGGACGCCGTCACACCGCCCTCGCACTTTGTCGTGCCTTGGCTTCCGGCGCCGACGGTCGACGACTACGGCACAGGCTGTATCGGCGACTTCCCGCGACCCGCTTGCCTGCAAGGTGTTTGGCAGAATTGCTGGTACGCCTGTTTTTCTCATAATTCGTTGCCGAAGCCGGCGATAGCTAGGGTGATTGATCAATCTCCTTTCAAATGCAGATGGATAGCGATGACGAGTTGATGGCCGCGATGCTGTTGGAAGAAGAAGCCGCCATCACCGAGGAGGAAGAAGAGGAAGTAGCGATCCTCGTCTGTCTTCTACAACTTCAAGTCAACGAGGCCGCCGCTGCCCCCCCCCCCCCCAAACCGGGAGGCTCGGTGAATGGGAGGCAGGAGACCAAGCCGGCAAATTTCGCTGATTTTCTCTCAATGCATATGGAGATTCGTGATGACAATACTCATCATCAACTCCAAAATATAGTGGAGCATTTGTTCCACTCAGGGCTGGCGTGGAGTATTGGCTTCAGAAGTTCTATCATCAAGACGATGATTTTTTTTTAGAAAAGGGGGGTTGTCTTCAGAAGTTCTATCATCAAGACGATGATTAGAGCACCGTTTCATGTCCGAGGTGAAAACTATTGTTCTGACCTTTATTTGTTAGCTTCAACAGCGACAAACTCATGCCGACAATTCCCTTATTGGAGACATTGCTGCAAAAGAAGTCAACTTAGTTGTAGGTATTCGATTCATAACTAGTAATGGTTTTATGCTGGTTGGCTATGTTTTGTATTCTGCTTGTTGATGACCTTGACATTGTTGCAATGTATCAATTTCAATAAAAATGGTTGTGTGCATCACTTCCGCTTCGATACACCCCTGTAAAACCGAGATTGCTCTATATCAACCCTTCGTAATCGAGGTGGCCTTCAAACCCTCACAAACTTTTCACGAGGAAAATCCACAAGTCGGAAGCTTCCGGGCGACACCTTCCGCCTAGAAGTCCCCAAAAACTCTAAGAGTAACAAGACTGAAGGGCTAGCTTGGCACGACGCTCAAACACGGAATTTATTGGTCAAAGAGAGCGAGAAGCTTGGATCTTGTCTAGGGTTAGTTTCGTACTCAAAGATCCCACGAATTTCTCTTGGAATTGACATTTATGGTGAAGAGAGTGAGTGGGAGAAAATGGCATCTTAGATCTGAAATGGGAAATGAATGCTTATCGTAACCCGAATGGGTAAGGCTCTTATACATATGGATCGATGATGCGTGTACCCTCCTCCTGCGAGCGAAATTGGACAAAAAAGTTGGCTGATAGCGAGCATGCATCCACGTTCACCTTGCGGCGCGTATCACCACAGTGCTCCACCGACGTGCCACAACTTCCTTCAGCGACATAGGTAGGCGGTGGTCTCCCACAATGACCTCTAATGCTTGCCCACGCCACTTCTCGATCTTCACCATGGTGTGGTTGTGGCTTAGCTCCAACGACCGTGCTCCGGACGGGTGATCGGGCTCACATGTACGGAAGATATCCTCCGAGAACTCCTGACGGCTTCCCATACGGTGACAAGGAACATAACCCAGTGATTTAGGGTTTCGCTGGAGAGGACCAGGAAATGGGAATCGATTTTGAAATTAGGTTTCGATCAGGTGTGGATTTAACCAAAGTAATATTTTTTTCAATCTTGTCCACTATAAATACAAACGAGGGTTTATCAAAAAATCTAGTCCCTGGTCATTCACAACCCCCGGGTCTAGTCAACACACCACGTTAACAAAATTATATCCCCATCCAAACTACTCAGCAATAAAGAGTTCAGTGACCAATGGTGTGTTCCCTCTAAACGATAATACTCACGTATGACACGCCTATATATCACATAAACCATATATTAACCGAGAAATTGATAGTCAAAGTAGTGCTTCACGTACATTATGTTTGAGCTGAAGTTTTTTTTTCGAAATTGAGGTTGAACCCTCAGCCTATGCATCACAATGATGCACATGACTTTTTATTTATAATAAAATTTCACAAAGCTTTACGAGAAAATACAGTCGGTTGATTCTATGTATAGAGCGCTTATCCTACCCGAAATTCCAGTCGATAGTGCTTATAATAACAAACTTTGGAAGATGAAGATACCACTAAAAACTAAATTGTTTGCGTGGTATTTACGTCGAGGAGTAATTCTCACCAAAGATAACCTTGCCAAACGCAATTGGCACGGAAGTAAAAAGTGTGTTTTCTGTCAACGCGACGAGACCATTACGCACTTATTCTTTCAGTGCGAGTTCGCTAGGTCTATATGGTCAGCCATCCAGATAGGTTCTACCTTACACCCACCCAGATCTGTTGCTAACATTTTTGGCAATTGGCTAAATGGAGTGGATCCTAGGTTCAAACTATTCAGTAGGGTGGGAGCGATTGTTGTTATTTGGTCGCTATGGCTATGTAGAAATGACAAGGTTTTTAATGATAAAAATTCTTCTCTTATGCAGGTTATATACCGGTGCACAGCGACGCTACAAGCTTGGTCATCCCTGCAGCGTGTGGAGCACCGAGACTTATTTTTGGAGGTGGCGTCGAGACTGGAGGCTGCGGCCAGGGAGTTATTTTCCCGGCATGGGTGGCAACATAGACTCCGGATAGACCTACCAGCAGCCTAGGCGGATCTACAATTTCTCTTTTTGATAAGTAATTCGCCTTTTTATCTTTTGCTGACTGACTTGAGTGATGGTGAACTGGCGGCTGTGTGCATCTTAGTTATGCAGAGGCCGGGTGTAATGTTTAAACCTTTTAAGTAATAAAAGCCCTTTATCTATAAAAAACGAGAAAATACATCGATCAACCGGAATCCACTTTTCTTGCGACAACTGACGCTACACTTACAAGTTTGATGAAGGGTGGACCTGACCGGACCCGTGTGTCCTGACCTCACACACCTACACATCATATAAAACGGGTGGTCTCACCAAGCCGCCCAACGGCGAGAAGGTAGCACAAACCGGTCCAGCAGACCGTCAGCACACACAACATGCGCACACTCACATGCCGCCGCCGTCTTTCGCCAACCCTTTTCGGGAGGGATCAACGCAATGACCTTGTCAGGCCTGCCATCGAGGCCCCCACGATGCCAAACAACACAGCCATCCTGCGCGCTTCCATCGACGAGACCACGTTGTGCCACACCGCCAAGACTCGTCGTCGACGATGCGGTAGATGCCACGCCGCACCACCTTGATATCCCTCCAGTCAGCAGAGCTCCTAAAATAACCCCCAAGAGGGAAAACGACGTCGAACACCGCCATCGCCAATCCTGAAACCCAGATCTAGGGTTTCCCCTGGGAGCATCTTGAGCCATTAGACGAGGATTAGATCGTCTGCAACAAAAGCAAGAACTCCCAGACGATGTCTCCAAGGAGGAGTGTGATACTTAGAGCACCACCATCGACCTGAGGATCTAGGGTTTCCCCAAAGACTTTGTTTTGCACTAGACCGACGCCATCACCGTCTCACTAACCAAGCACCGCTGGACTCCTCCGCCACCACGCAGCGAGGGCGCCGATGTCGAGGCCGAGGGAGACGATCTACACAATGCGAGGGAGTCACGCTGCCGCTGCCCCAGGATCTGATCTCCGACCGCCGCGTAGCTGCTGCACCACTGATGCATGTAAAATGTATACATGAACTTTGCATTATTTTACTTATATTCCAGTCATATTTGCATCATATAAGGGTTATATCACTGTTTTATAATGATTTTGGGAATATTTGATATGTTTCCTATTTTTTATGGAATTAACCCTGGGCAGGCAGAAAACCCTATTTCTATATTTTAATGTTTCAGGGACCCAAACGACGTCCAAATGACCTGGAAATTTACGAGCATCAGTTTTTGGAAGGAACAAAGCGTGTGAGCGAAGGAAGCAAACAAGCGGAGGTCCGAGGGCCCAGATGAGTGGGCCCACGCGGCCCATGCACCTGGCCGCGTGGGAACCCCCTTTTGGCCCTCGGAGCTCCGTTGCCGTCGATCTTTCCTCCACCGACTCCGTTTTGACCTAAAACCGCCTATAAAAATAGTCCCCCGACGTTTTCTGGAAGGAGCGCCGCAGAAACACAGAAACACCAAAACAGAGACCTGGAGTTGCAGATTGGAGGGGGAAAACTCCGGCGGGGCGCTACCGGCGTGGTCTCCATCTTCTCCAACGACTTCTCCACCGTCTCCATGATGAAGAGGGAGTAGTCCACCTCTGGACTATGGTTTGTGGAAGTAACTTATGTATCTCTCTCTCTCTTGAGCTTCACTAATTAGTACCGTATGAGCTGCTGAACATGATTACGGTCATCTATGTAATACCTTTGTGGTGGATCTTTTTATGAGTTAATATATGTTTGAGATTGCAATGGTTTTGTTTCAGTTATGAAAGTAGATGCATATTATGTACCCCGTTCTTATTTACTTGTCATGATCAAGCATGTTTATGAGAGCGTGTGAGGGGGAACGTGTGCATTAGTTGGAGTAACGGGGGGTGGCTAGTGCAGTGAACGTGAGAGAAAGTTCTGCGATCCACTTGGGTGTTTTACCTTACTTTGTTGCCTCACTAGGGATAAAAAGAAATACCATGCTACCGGAGATGTGGGTGTGGCCATTGCCACTTCCTCCATGACTAGATCTAGCATGTTCTTATTTTAACTTCATGTCATGATACTTATTGCTATACTCTGAGTTATCTTAATTACTGAGGTGTTATGATTTAGTTCGCATCTTGGTGGAGTATAAGAGAGACTAATAACCAAAAGGTCTCTATGTTAGGACGTGATGCCCATATAATTATAACTTGTCATTAAACTGTTGTGTTGCAATCTCATGTGTCAACTCTAGTGTTCCATTGTCTACCACTTTATTAAAGAGAGTGCATTTGTGAAACCATGAACCCCGGTCCATTTTTAATCATAAGAAACACATTTCCAACCACTTTTACCACTTTTCCATTTTCTGCCATTTAAAAATCCGAAAATACAAAAAGATTTTTACATCTTGCATTCATCATATAAAACCCAAAAATATCATTTATTATTGTTACTACCATCCTTGCATATTTATTTACCACCATTGCGTATTTATTTCTTGTTTGCATTGCATATTATCATGATATCATTCTCACACCTTGTGCTTGACAACCACTAGGTGAGGTTGAGGACCAAAACATTTACTTTGTTTTGTAGGTAACCAAAAGAAGGATAGGAAAGATAAATCTCACTACTGATTCCCCGAGAGTTCGATATTAAACCCTCGAGTCACCCCTCGTGGGGAAAACACGTCTTCCACTTACTACACACTCTGCACTTGGAGTCTCAACCTAACCCATTTACTTTTCACGCAGGTAACTACGTCATCGGGTATCAAGACTGTTTTCTGGTGCCGTTGCCGGGGAATCATTGCTGAAAGGTTTATCCAAGGATATCTCACCAAGTCAACTTCATCACCAACTTGTGCTAACACCTAAGCTTGGGGAGGTTGCACCTACGTGAGCATCATCTTATCCATCTTTACCTTTAAAGCAATTTATCTTGTTTTGTCATTGTCTTGCATTTTTAAGTTCGGTTTGCATATTTATTTTCAGTTTTGCATAAAAAATTAAAAACCCATAAAAACTAGTGTTGTTTTTAATATGTATGATAAGCTATGGAGAAACTTTCTGGAATGTCTATGGGTAATGATTATTTTAAAAAGTATGACGCCTACTCTGAATATCAATCAACCAAAGAGGAAAATAGAGTGGGTAAATTGCTTAAAGCTCTTCACAAAATAGCTAATCAGTTTTGTGAGTTACATGGTATAACTTGTTGCAATAGAAGAGTTGTTAAACATTCCCACTATCAATGCAAATATAATAGTGATCCTATAATTGCTTGTTATCGTGAAGATGAATGTTTATGCCCTTATATAGAACAAGTTGAGAAATATATTGCTTATGTTGGAGCCCATGAGATAGACTCTCTTCTTGATAAATTTCTTGCAACCAGTCATGTAGCTCGTGAAATTAAAGGGCAAGTTTCTATTATTCTCCAAATTTGCAAAAAAGAATTTAGTGATAATGTTTATGTTAAAGAAAGAATTCTTGCTGCCACGGAAAGCACTAACATTTTGCAGGAAGAGGAGGATAAGAACCTAAGCTTGGGGATGCCCGTGCAACCCCAAGAGGATGATGAAAACATAAGCTTGGAAGCGGAACTATGTGAAGAGGAGATTGAAATGGATGTATTCCAACCTAAGCTTGGGGAAGAGTTGGATCTCCCATCTTCACCATCGACATTTGATAGTAGCACTCAAATTCAAAAATCTTTTGTTATTTATGAGAACCCATGTTATGATGAGTGTGAAACTGAAAATTCTATGGTCCTATATGATAACCCATGCTATTATGATGAAACTAATAATGCTCCTTTACTTTTAATAATACTACTAGTGAACTTATGGATGATAATGAGGAGTGTTGCTTAAATATGCTATATGATAATGCTTTAGATGATGGTCCTATTGAAAGGGCATATTTTATATCCCCTAATTTTTGTGTGTTAGGCAACAACACTAGGTTATAGTTAATATGATGTTAAGTGGTGCAGGAATCAAAAGAAATATTTGCACGTTGCATCGAAACACTTGACAGGAAAAAGGAAGTCTGCATCTGCCTGTTCAGTCCGGAGTCTCCGGTCCTCAGGGGCTCAGGGGCCGGAGTCTCCGGCCTCTCAGGCTTTGAAGCTTTGTGACACACTCGACGGCAGCTACGGTATAGGGGTCCGGAGTTACCCCGGAGTTACCCCGGAGTCTCCGCCCGGCCGGAGTCTCCGCACCTCCGGTCCGGAGTCTCCGCCCCCAGACAAGTTTTGAAGCAAAGTGACCACTCGGCGGCAGCTGTGGTATAGGGGTCCGGAGTGACCCCGGAGTGCCCCCGGAGTCTCCGGTCTGCCCGGAGTCTCCGGACTTCAAGTCCGGAGTCTCCGGCCCAAGTGGACTGAAACGGCTAGTTTTTCTGGGAGGGGTATAAATACCCCTCCACCTACCTCCAGCCAGCTAGCTCGCCCAAACTTGAAGTCTCCATTATTGCAAGCTCAAGAATCACTAGATCTCCCAATCCCTCCATCCAAACTCGTTGATCTTTGGAGGATTGAATGAGAAGGCCCGGATCTACATCTTCACCAAGCCGTTCTTCATTTCCCCCTCATTTACTTGAGGGCCCCTTGGCTAGGATTTCCATTAGGAAAACCTAGCTTCTTATTGTACTCACTTGTTGTCTTTGTGACAGATTTGTAGCTGTTCGGGAGCCCCCAATCCTCTTGTGGGTTGTGCCCCGGATCGTTGTTGTAAGGGCTCCGGATTCCGCCTTGAAGGATTCCGATAGTGGAAGGTGAACCAAACCTTTGTGGTGCGGTTCATCGGAGAAGAAGGTGCGTCCGCCTTTGTGGCGGTTGAGTTTTGACCTTCGTGGTAGCTCACACCTCTCCAACGAGACTTACTCCCCTAAAAAGGAGGAACTCGGGATTACATCCGTGTCTCCACGTGCTTTCACTTCGGTTACTTCTATCCTTGTTTATAGTCTTTACTTCGTGTATCTTGTTTAGTTGCTTGCTTGTCATATAGGTAAATTCACCTTAGTTGCATATCTAGAGAATTTACCTTTTGTGTCAAGGCTAATTTGAAAAAGTACTAAAATTGAAGTAGCACCTATTCACCCCCCCTCTAGGTGTCATACGATCCTTTCAATTGGTATTAGAGCCTCGGCTCTCTTGTTGGGCTTAACTGCCTAAGAGAAGTATGACACAAAGTGAGGGTGATCCCGTGGATGACCAAGCCACTACGGCATCCATGGCCGATCTCAAATTGATGGAGACATCTTTGATATCGTCCATGGATACCAAATTTGCCGAGATGCGTGAGTTGATCACACAACTCGCAAGTGGCAAGGTTCCTAAGGAGACCACTGATAACCCCCAAGAGCAAGGGATCACTGTAGCACCTCTCAATGTGGAAGTAAGGTATCGATCCGCAGGAGCAAGAAGGAAAAGTTATCTATTCCCTACAACTGAAGTGTCACAAGTTTTAGTTGATTATGCACTAAACAAGTTTGGAGAACAAGGTGGTTGATGGATGGAAGTTCGATGTAGCAAAACAAGAATGTAAAAGTGTCCCAATCCTCTTTAATGCAAGAGGACAAGACAAAGGTTTTCTCTCCTAGGAACAATGGACATGGATTCATGGTTCACTTAATCCTCTCTCTCTCATCTATGCTGATTATTATGTTATAGATAAAGTACACACAATTGTCATGTTTTAATGGTAGCTTTTATGACGGCTATATGTCCTAAAACACATAGTTGAAAGAAATACTCATTTGTGTTGCTAGGTCACCCTCGTAAGGCTAGCGTGGTTGCTCTCACTCCCACATCATACTCTTTCTTTTTACCCCCAGATAAAGAATGTTGGGCGGTACTGTGTCACTCAATACCTATGCCGTGTCACATCGGCCATCCCGTACCCACATACATCATACTTCAAAGTATGACAAATCACAAAAGCTCCAACACAACGGTAAATGCATAACAAATCATCTCACACCACAATATTCACCACAAAGGTATTACATAGATGACCGAAATCATGTTTGGCAGCTCATACGGTACTAATTAGTGAAACTCAAGAGAGAGGAGAGATACAAAAGTTACCACCACAAACCCTAGTCCAGGGGGTGGACTACTCCCCCTTCATCATGGTGATGATGGTGGAGAAGTTCTTGCTGTAGATGTTGATGATGAACACGCCGGAGGGGGGTGGAGCCCTCCGGAGGTGACTCCGGCGGCGATTCCCCCCTCCGATCTTCTCCGGCGGCAGCCTTCTGACTCTCTGTTTCGTGGCCTCCGTTTGATCGCTTCCTTCGCCCACAGGTCTTCTTCCTTCCAAAAAATGACGCCCCTAAATTTGCAGGTGATTTGGACGACGTTTGGGTCCCTGAAACATTAAAATACAAAACTAGGGTTTTCTGCCTGTGCAGGGTTAATTCCATAAAAATAGGAAATCATTAAGATATTTCCAAAATCATGATAAAACATTGATATAACCCTTATATGATGCAAATATGATTGGAATATGAGTGAATAAAGTGCAAAGTTCATGTATCATTTTACATGCATCAACCACCCCACTAGATGACTCCGCTACCTCCCATGACGGTGATACCGAGGAGGGAAAAGGGGAAAAGAAAGGGGTTGAAGATAAAGAAACCGACCCTAAGAAATCTTCCACATCTACCACCACTCCCGAAGGTGGGAAGCCGGAGTACCATGGGGTTCCCTTTGTGTACTCTCCCGACCCACCTATCCATCATACTCGCATAAACCCTTTGGGTCCACCTCCTAAACTTAATGCATTAGCTTTTGCTACTTGGCAACACTTAATGAAATCTCATATCAACAGTTCCTCTATCGAGCTTTGGAGGATCATTCAAGAGGGATACAAGGCCGTGAATCCTAACAACTTGACAAGAAGAGAGGTGGCCGAGAAACAACTCAATGCTTCCGCTCTCCACATGATTGAACTTGCCGTTGGAGAAAGTGGTCTTCATCACATTCAAAACATCTCCACCGCCAAAGAAGCTTGGGAGTGCCTTGAGGTGGCATTTCTTGGAAATGAAAGCATGAAGAGGAATAGATTTGATGCTTTGAAATGAAGTCGAAGGCTTCTACATGCTTGATAGTGAAACTCATGAAGAGATGTATGCAAGACTCAAGATTCTTGCCCAAGCCTTTTCAATGTTGGGGCAACCTATGTGGATGATGCTTGGATCAAGAGGAAGTATGTGAATGCACTCATGCCCTTCGAGCCCGTTGACTTGAAGGCCCTTCAAGGAAAATTCAACTACCTTGAGATGACATCCAATGAAGTTATGCAAGAGATACAAGCCTCCAAGGTTGCCACCAAGAATGCTCTAGACAACCGTGCTAGGGCCATGGGAATGAAGCAAGGTCCCTCTCTTGCTTTGAAGGCCAAGGTTGTGTGCCTTGATGAACATGATGAAGTTGAAGCATGCCCGAACAACCTTCCTCCCGATGAACTTGAACCAGCCCTCCATGGTCACATAGCTCTTGCAACAAGGACATTTTGGAATGACCCGGCCAAGGCAAAGGCTCAACTTGATCGAACAAACAATCCAAGTGGGAAGAAGGAGTTTGCTAATAGGATAAAGACTTGCTACAATTGTCATAACAAGCATCACTTCATCAAGATTGTCCTTATGAGAATAGAGAGCAAAACGGTGGAAGGCTTGTCCTCAAGGGAATCAAACATGATACAAAAGAAGCCTTTTGTCAAGAGGAAGCCATTCTTCAAGAAAGCACCAAGAATTGTGTTGATGACTCAAGAAGAGTATCCTTCCGAGGATTCCGAAGAAGAAGAAGAACCCACTCGTGAGGTGGCCGCTTTGGCCATTGTATCAACTCCACCTCCTTCTCTCTTCGAATCCCCCAATGAGAACCTCTCCATCAACACCGCTCGTTGCCTCATGGCTCACGTCACCGAGGTATCATCTTCTACTCCCAAGACTATGCATGAAATAGATGATAAAACTAGTCTTGTGATTAAGAAAGAACTTGTTGCTTCCGATACTATTGTGGCTAACTTGCAAGGTGAAACTAAGGCATATGTTGAGTCTCTCTTGAGACAACTTGATGCGGCCGAAGAAATCCTTGATGACAAGGGAAAAATTGAGAGAGAGGATTCTCTCACCATAGCATCCTTGAATGCTTCCATAGAATCCTTGAATGCTTCTCTTGAAGAAGAGAGTGAATATAGAACCTCTCTTGAGGAAAGAATTGAGTCTCTTGATGATAAAAATGATGAAATAATTGCTAAAATCATTAAGGATAGAGATCATGTCTTTGCTAAATATAAAGTGATTAAAAAGGAGAAAGCCGAGTTTGTGGTTGCTAATGCTAGACTCCTTGAGGATGTGGAGAAACTTAACAAGGCTCACAAGGCCTTGGAAAGTACCCACTCTCTTCTAGTCAAGTCTCATGAGCAACTTCAAACTCAACTTTCTAAATCTAACTCACCTAGCACCTCTACTCCCTCTTGTGATCATGCAAATGTTATTGAGGAAAATGCTAGGTTGAAGGTTGAGCTTGCCAAGGCCACTAGTGCCAAGACCTCTATTCCTAAAGGTAAAGAAAAGGTTGTTGCTCAAATTTTTGAGCAAAAGCCACACAAAGGGAAGGAGGGTCTTGGTTATGTGGCCAAGGCAAAGAAGAAGAGCAACACCAATGCCAAGCCCGCACAAGCCAAGACTTCCATTGCGGTGGTAATGCCACTAGGGGCAAGACCACTCGTAGTGACTTTGCGGGGCATAACAATCCCAACTACATTCTTTATGTTGATTATTATGGGGATGTTTATGCAAAATATGTTGGTCCTTATGATGGTTACATTGCTTATTCTATTTGGGTTCCTAAGACCCTTGTTGCTAACAAAAGAGGACCCATTGAGAAATGGGTACCTAAAACCAAGCAATGATTTCTTGTAGGACTATGCTTCCGGTGGGTCTAAATGGGTGGTTGATAGTGGATGCACTAGTCATATGACCGGAAGCAAGGAGATCATGACGGAGTTGGGACCAAATATAAATCAAGCATCCGTCTCCTATGGTGATAAATCAAAAGCGGAGGTAACGGGTCTCGGCAAGGTGGTAGTTGCAAAGGATATCACCCTTGTAAATGTCATGCTTGTCGAGTCCCTCGGTTACAATCTTATGTCCGTTCGTGCACTTAATAAGATGAATTTTGATGTCCATTTTACTATTGATATGGTGGTACTCTTGAGGAGCAAGACTCTAAAGGTCATGTTCGTTGGGTATGTTGAAAATGAGTTGTTCGTGGTGGACTTTTCGGGGTCTACCAACACTCAAGCAATATGCCTATTCGGAAAGGCCGACGTGGGATGGTTGTGGCATCGCCGCTTGTCCCATGTCAACATGAGAACTTTGCAAAGTCTTCACAAGGGTGGCCACATTCTTGGACTAAAAGACAATGTTTCTTTTTCTAGAGATCGTCTTTGTAGGGCTTGTGTTGAAGGAAAGATGCATGATTCTCCCCATCCAAGCAAGACCATCATTTCATCAAAGAGGATATTGGAACTTCTTCATGTTGATCTCTTTGGTGCCGTGCCTCAACCTAGTCTTGGTGGGAAGAAATATTGTTTGGTGATTGTTGATGACTATTCAAGATTTACTTGGGTTTATTTCTTCAAGACGAAGGATGAGACCCAACAAGCCGTCATCGACTTTTCCAATGAAGTTCAACGCCAACACAATGTCCCTATATTGGTCATTAGGAGTGATAATGGCTCCGAGTTCAAGAACTACACCTTAAATGAGTTTCTTAGTGAAGAGGGGATTCGTCATCAATATTCCGCTGCATATACCCCTCAACAAAATGGTGTAGCCGAAAGGAAGAACCGGACTCTCATGGATATGGCAAGGTCTATGTTGGCGGAGTTTAAGTCTCCGCTATTCTTATGGGCCGAGGCTATCTCCACGGCGTGTCATTCATCTAACCGGCTATTCTTTCGCGTTGGCAAGAAGTTTACATCTTATGAGATGCTCACCGGCAACAAGCCCAATGTCTCCTACTACCGAGTATTTGGTTGTAAGTGTTTCTATAAGAACAAAAGTGTTCGTTTGTCTAAATTTGAATCTAAAGCTTTAGAGGGTGTTTTTGTTGGGTACGGTGCCGAATCTCACACCTATAGAGTCTATGACAAAACCGTTGGGAAAGTCATAGAATCTTGTGATGTGAGGTTCGATGAGAATGACGGCTCCCAAGTGGCGCAATTTCATGTTTGTGATGTAGATAATGAAGAGCCTCAAGATGCTATAAGAAGAATGGGCATTGGTTTCCATCGTCCCGTTGAGATTCATTACGAGTCTCCTCAAGCAAGTCCAAGCTCCATTCAAGTGGAGGCCTCTTCATCACAAGTTGAAACGGCGCCTATCATGGAAGCAAATGATGCACCACCCCAAGAACAAGTTCAAGACCCTCCTCATGTTGACCAAGTTGCTATGCAAGAACCAAGTTCTCCTATTGTTGATGCTAGCCAAGGTCATGACCAAGATCAACCCTCTCCTTCCATTGTTGAAGATGTGCTTCAAGATGATCAAGGTCAACATTCCGGTCAAGACGGGGACTCAAATGATCAAGATGATCAAGAGATACCTCCAAGATGCAATAGAGATATCGAAGCCCGTCGTAAAGCAAGAGTTGTAAAGACTTTAAATAAAGAGTCACCGTCTAGAAAACATCCTTGGTGACCACAAGAGAGGTGTTACCACAAGAAGGCAATTGGCAAGCTTTAGTGAACATCAAGCTCATATTTCCATGGTGGAACCAAAGAAAGTGTTTGAAGCTCTTGAAGATCCGGATTGGTTAGAAGCTATGCATGATGAACTCAATAACTTCAAGCGCAACAAAGTGTGGAATCTAGTTGAGAAGCCAAAAGATTGCCGCAATGTTATAGGCACAAAGTGGATATTCAAGAACAAGCAAGATGAGTGGAATGGTTGTGAGGAACAAGGCAAGATTGGTTGCACAAGGGTACTCTCAAGTTGAAGGCATTGATTTTGGAGAGACTTATGCACCCGTGGCTCGCCTTGAGTCCATCCGTATCCTTCTTGCATATGCATCACATCATAACTTTAAATTGCAACAAATGGATGTGAAAAGTGCCTTTCTTAATGGTCCTTTAAAGGAGTTGGTATATGTTAAGCAACCACCGGGTTTCGAGGACCCTAAATTCCCTAACCATGTCTACAAGCTTGATAAGGCGCTCTATGGTCTCAAACAAGCACCTCGTGCTTGGTATGAGCACCTAAGAGAGCTATTGCTAGACCGTGGATTTGAATTGGGGCAAATCGATCCCACTCTCTTTACCAAGAGGGTCAAAGGGGAGCTTTTCATATGCCAACTTTATGTTGATGATATTATATTTGGCTCATCTAACAAAGCTTTCAATGATGAATTTTCAAAGCTTATGACCGATAGGTTCGAGATGTCTATGATGGGCGAATTGAAGTTCTTTCTCGGTTTTGAGATCAAGCAATTGAATGAAGGGACTTTCATCTCTCAAACCAAATATACCCAAGACATGCTCAAGAGGTTCAATATGCACAATGCTAAGGGAAGCGGTTTCCCATGGACACCAAATGCCATCTTGAACTTAACCCGACGGTATCGATGTTGATCAAAAACTTTATCGCTCTATGATTGGTTCTTTGCTTTATCTTTGTGCATCTAGACCCGATATTGTGTTGAGTGTAGGGGTGTGTGCAAGGTATCAAGCCGCTCCTAAAGAAAGCCACATGGTGGCGGTCAATAGAATCCTTCGATATTTGGTTGATACCCCAAGGTTTGGTTTGTGGTACCCAAAGGGCACTAATTTCTCTCTTGCCGGGTACACGGATTCGGATTGGGCCGGTTGCAAGGATGATAGGAAATCAACTTCCGGGGCATGCCAATTTCTTGGTAGGTCCTTGGTGAGTTGGTCTTCTAAGAAGCAAAATTGTATATCTCTATCCTCCGCCGAAGCCGAGTATGTGGCGGCCGCTAGTGCATGCACTCAATTGTTATGGATGAGGCAAACTTTAAAGGAATACGGTGTCAATTGTGACAAAGTGCCTCTTTTGTGTGACAATGAAAGTGCTATCAAGATTGGCCACAATCCGGTGCAACACTCAAGAACGAAGCATATTGAGATTCGTCATCATTTTATTCGGGATCATATTGCTCGTGGTGATATTGAGCTTGGCTATATTCCAACCAAAGATCAACTTGCCGACATATTCACGAAGCCACTTGATGAAGCAAGATTCACCTTCTTGAGGCATGAGCTAAATATCGTGGATTCTAGGAGCTTGACTTGACCATCTTGCATACACACCTATATTTTGACTATTATTTGGTTTAGGTGTAGGCATGGACATAGGGGGAGTGCGGTCCTAATCCATTGGACTATCCCTCCCCCCATTATGCCGATAGTAAGAATTCATTTGTTTTCTATTTTCATTCATGAATGTGAGCTTAAATGACGAGTGTGGTTGTGAACCCAAGATATATCTTCGCGGTGTCACGCCTTGATCTCATACATGGTGGCCTAGGCCACCGCCCTCCTCTTTGTGAGGAGTTGGATCTTATTTGGGCTTATTGGATTTATTTGGGTTTCCTAGACCTTTTATTTTGTTTGGGAGAAACACTTGGAATTGGCTTTTATTTATTTGCATCTTGCAACTTCCAAGTGTGTATCCCACCATCAGTGACTTTGTTCTCATCCTAAGCCTTTCCTACCTAAAAACATGCTCCTCTTGCAACATACATGTCCCACACAAAATTCTGGCATTTTTGGAGCCTTTGGGTCCGGAGACTCCGGTCTGTCCAGAGTCTCCGCCCTAAACCTGGAAAACTCCGGCTCGGCCGGAGACTCCAGTGTTTAGGCCGGAGACTCCGGACTCGGTTTTATTCGCTGGGTTCCTTAAGGGCACGGGGTGGGGAGCTGTGAACACAACTCCTCATTCACCCCCCGTCCCCAACTCTCCCTAGTCGCCGCCTCGCTCCAAGATCGCCTCTACCAAGCGTCGGGGATCTTCCTCCCCTCCGTTTGAATCTCACCATGAAGGACAAGGGTACCTCTCTCTCTCTCTTCCTCTAGGGTTATTCCTAGATCTAGTTTTGAGAGTAGTTCCTGTTGGAATTCATGGTGTAGAACCTTTAGGATGGCAATGTACACTCTAGGAAATTGTTGGTGTGATTTTTTCCTTCAAATTTGACCTAGATTGGAAGTTCCAGTCTCAGGCCGGAGACTCCGGTCCTCCTGACCGGAGACTCCGGTGTGGCCGGAGTTTCCGCCCCCTGATACCGGAAACTCCGGTCTAGATCATGTCTGATGCAAACTTTTCTCCAACAGTTTCTCTCCTTTGTTCCCATGCACATGTATGCTTACCTCAATGCTATCCATCTACTCCTGTTTCACAGCTACCAAGCGGTATCCCGGTGCCTCTTCCTCATCCTCAAACATCAAGAAACCGAAGATGAAGCTTCAAGGTAGAGACTACTTGGTTTATGATGAAGAACAAGACAAGCATGTGCAGCGTGGTGACCTAAAGAAGCAAAAGGCTGCTGAGGCTAATCGGGCTAGGCAAGAGGCTATCCTCCTTCGAGAAGAAAGGGCCAAGAAGGCTAAGTTTGACAACATCACCACTTTGAAGGACTTGAACAAGGAGGAGTTCCGATCCATGAGGGCACAGAATTTCTATGACATGCCCAACAATTCAACCGATGGTCACTTTTGGAGAAGGGAGCAAGAGCTCATTATGAAGGAACTCTATGCAAATTTGGACCCAAAAGCCCTTGTGTGTCCACAAAAACCTTTGCAGTTTGAAGTGTTGGCCAAGAAGGAATACTTTAAGGACGCTATTTGGGTTGCTAGAAAGATTGGTCTTGAGCACCTCATTTCCCTCCAACAAGATTATGATATTTAGATGGTGCAACAGTTTTTTGCCACTCTTGTGCTTGGAGATGAGGAGGACACCAAAATGACTTGGATGACGGGGCCTCTCAAAGTTAGTGCACACTTTTCAGAATTTGGAGAGGCTTTGGGATATGTGTTCAAAGGTGTGAACATTTCCGTTGGTCGAAGAATGCATGTTGAAGGAGTGGCCTATGATAAGAAGATCCTCGCCCCTCTTGCTGCCAAAGATGGTGCCATTGCTACCACCCGAGGACTCAAGCCCATCTACAACATCTTGATTCGCATGTTTCGTTGGAGCATTGCACCCCAAGCCGGGAATACGGATGCTATTCGTGGAGCTCTTGTCAACCTCATGCATCATTGCCACAAGACATACCTTGCCAGTCCGGACTGCCAAGGGGTTGAGATTGATGTCATGGATTATATCAGGTGTGAGATCAACATTGCTATTTATGAGAAGAAGAACCCTATGTATGCTCCCTATGTCATGAAGCTTATCCTCAAGAAGGTTCCCCAACTTGATCAATCCCGTTTCAAGAAACACACGTATGGTAGTCTTCAAGTGCTATCCCATCATCTTACTCAAGCTTCTTATGAAGAGGTCGAGGCGGAAGAAGCGCCTAGGGAAAGAAGGAAAAATGCCACTCCACCCTCTTGGGATCTTGGTGGCAAGCAAAGAGTCAATGATGAGTTCAAGAAGGTTTCTTTATGATGTGCATGGGTGTTGCGACCCACAAGGAAAATCATCAACAATATGTTACTAGCAAGAGGATCTTGTCTAATCAAGCCACAATGATAAAGGAAATGCGCAAAGCCAACAATGGTGGTTTCACTCCTCCTCGCGAAGAAGATGAACCCGAAACTCCGCCATCCGAAGCAACTATTCCTCTTGAGAAGTGGAATGTGGATATCTTTCCTTGGAATGATTATGATGATGTGTCCTCCATGCCTACCTCTTCTCGCAACACCGGAAAGGCTCCTATGCGCTATGAAGAAGAAAGTGATGAGGAAGACGAAAGTGAAGAAGCAAGTGGTGAAGCAAGTGGAGATGATCATGATGCTGAGAGTGGGGATGGTGATGACGACTATGATGAAGACGACGAGTGATCGCCTTGGGTTTCGTTAGCATCGCTCTTTTCCCTTTTTGGCGTTTCGATGCCAAAGGGGGAGAAGTAGTTCTACTAGGTTCTCTCATGGGATTTGCATGGGTCGGACACAAGCATGCTCGTTTATCATTTCTTTGAAGCTTGTGTCCTTTTATCTTTGTTGTTGAACTTATTTGCTTTTTATTCATGTGAGACTATGTTTTATTCCGTCTGTGTGAGACTTGGATATTTCATTCTATCTATGGTTGAGATGGTATCTATCTTTGTGATATATTTTTGTGCATTGGTTTATATTCTACAATATTATGCACAAGGTATGTTCCCTTTCCTCTCAAACCATTATCTTGATATGTCCTTGTGCTTATGAAATTTATCATGTTCAATATTTCTTGTGAGTTGTCTCTCCTGTACATGTTGAGCATTTGTATTCAAATGCAAACTACTTGTATGCACACATGTAGGGGGAGCCTCTCGAATCCTTTGTGGAACATGTCGATATTTGTTGTGTGCTTTATTGCAAATCCGAGTGTTGTCATCTAACACCAAAAAGGGGGAGATTGAAAGGGCATATTTTATATCCCCTAGTTTTTGTGTGTTAGGCAACAACACTAGGTTATAGTTAATATGATGTTAAGTGGTGCAGGAATCAAAAGAAATATTTGCACGTTGCATCGAAACACTTGACAGGAAAAAGGAAGTCTGCATCTGCCTGTTCAGTCCGGAGTCTCCGGTCCTCAGGGGCTCAGGGGCCGGAGTCTCCGGCCTCTCAGGCTTTGAAGCTTTGTGACACACTCGACGGCAACTACGGTATAGGGGTCCGGAGTTACCCCGGAGTAACAACGGAGTCTCCGCCCCCAGACAAGTTTTGAAGCAAAGTGACCACTCGACGGCAGCTGTGGTATAGGGGTCCGGAGTGACCCCGGAGTGCCCCCGGAGTCTCCGGTCTGCCCGGAGTCTCCGGACTTCCAGTCCGGAGTCTTCGGCCTAAGTGGACTGAAACGGCTAGTTTTTCTGGGAGGGGTATAAATACCCCTCCACCTTCCTCCAGCCAGCTAGCTCGCCCAAACTTGAAGTCTCCATTATTGCAAGCTCAAGATTCACTAGATCTCCCAATCCCTCCATCCAAACTCGTTGATCTTTGGAGGATTGAAGGAGAAGGCCCGGATCTACATCTTCACCAAGCCGTTCTTCATTTCCCCCTCATTTACTTGAGGGCCCCTTGGCTAGGATTTCCATTAGGAAAACCTAGCTTCTTATTGTACTCACTTGTTGTCTTTGTGACAGATTTGTAGCTGTTCGGGAGCCCCCAATCCTCTTGTGGGTTGTGCCCCGGATCGTTGTTGTAAGGGCTCCGGATTCCGCCTTGAAGGATTCCGATAGTGGAAGGTGAACCAAACCTTTGTGGTGCGGTTCATCGGAGAAGAAGGTGCGTCCGCCTTTGTGGCGGTTGAGTTTTGACCTTCGTGGTAGCTCACACCTCTCCAACGAGACGTACTCCCCTAAAAAGGAGGAACTCGGGATTACATCCGTGTCTCCGCGTGCTTTCACTTCGATTACTTCTATCCTTGTTTATAGTCTTTACTTCGTGTATCTTGTTTAGTTGCTTGCTTGTCATATAGGTAAATTCACCTTAGTTGCATATCTAGAGAATTTACCTTTTGTGTCAAGCCTAATTTGAAAAAGTACTAAAATTGAAGTAGCACCTATTCACCCCCCCCCCTCTAGGTGTCATACGATCCTTTCACCTATGCTTATTGATAACCCTCCATGTTTAGTTGCTACTAATTTATGCGAGGATAAAAATGATATACTTGCTGTTTGTGATAGTGCTCTTACTCATGAGAGTCCTACTTTGTTTTTGAACTCTCCTAATCACACCATAGAGGAGAAATTTCCTTATGTTGAGAAATACTTATGTGGTTTGCAACTATCTTTATTTCCAAATCTTTGTTGCAATCATGATAGTAAACTTGATATTGATCTTATTAACTATTTTGAAAGAGGGAAGCATGCTAATGAATTCCATAATAAATTTAATGATCCTCTTTATGTGCCTAAATTATCTAAGTTGAATGATTCTTGTGGTTATATGGTTGAATTTATTTCTACTACTTGCAACTATTATGAAAGAGGAGGTGATAAGAACCCTCTTTATGTTACTAATAATTATATGCTGCAAGTAAATATTGTTAATATGCATTGGGAAACTTCTATTTATGGTGATTCATTCATATACAAAATGCCAATGCATAGAAAGAAAGTTAGACTTCGTTATTATTACTTTTGTGTTTTGTTTTTCTCTCAACTAGGGTTCAACTTGACTATTATTTTGATTGGTTTGAGAACACCATGGGATCCTGATATTATGCATGAACACTTCCCAAGGAAGAGGGACACACCAAATTTCAAGTTCCCTCATGAGCTTCGTCCACAATAAACATCAAGTAAGAAGCCTAGCTATATGGCTATAAAGAAAGCGCTTTACGGGAGGCAACCCGGTTGTTTTTATTTGTGATTTTCTTTGTGTCCTCTTGCTGTAATAAGAGACTTTGTTTATAGTTTAGTTTCTGGAATGTTTAATAAAGTGCCAAGTTTTACTCATTTTGGTTTGAAAAAGTTGCTTATAGCATTCGGAGATTTTATTCTTGCACGAATCTGTGCACGGTATGATTTTTAATTCTTATTCTGTAACTCCGAATGATCTC
Organism: Poa pratensis; assembly: GCA_947311845.1. Taxonomy (NCBI): domain Eukaryota; kingdom Viridiplantae; phylum Streptophyta; class Magnoliopsida; order Poales; family Poaceae; genus Poa; species Poa pratensis. The sequence goes on along the minus strand of CAMZMU010000036.1, from coordinate 29,234,425 downwards.
CTATTTGAACTGTAGTTGCAACTTGTCATCCTCTGTATGCATGAATGTTTTCGGAATTTTCCGACAAAGTTAAGTAGGGTAGAAAAATACGTTTAGTTGCTGCTGTTTTTCTGGACAGATTCTGTCCCATTTTGTTTGATGCATGCTTAGAACTTTTGACTTGAACCTTTTTGATCCAATTGAGTTTATGAGTAGGCATACAACATTATACACTTTCTGGACATTCATATGAATTTTTGTTCAAGGATTATATGCAGCAAGAAATCTATTTGTTTATCACTACTAATGCACCCCACAGAAAAAGAAATGGGAGAAACGGTGTTTTGAAGTTTTTCACAGGGATTAGAGGAGATGCGCCAAGAGCTATCCAAGGATGGTGAAGACCATAAGCTTGGGGATGTGAAGACAACCCCACTAGACCTACACACTATCGGTTTGCACACGTCTGACTTCTGTTTTTCGATCAAAACACTTTATCGCATAAACTTGGAGCGTCTTTTTGTTTGTTTAGGTTTGATTTTTATTTTGTGAGACCACCACACTATCATTTATATATGAGAGAGCTACTGGAAATTTGGGTTGAATTATGTTGGATGCTATTATAAGATTGGGAAAAGGGATGTTGGAGTTAATTTTAAAAGACACTTATAGTTGCATGATTCATGAGCTTGTTAATGAGTAATAATTTGCAAATATTTTATCAAGAGCTATCTTTTATTCATGTTTTGATGCTGAATGTTAGTTTACTTTGTTTAACATGGATTAGTTAGTTCTATGGACACTCATGCATGCATTTAGATGGTCAACTTTCTCCCTCTTGCTAGCCCAAAAATTCCAACAAGCAAAAAATTGTTTCCAACACCTTCAACCAAAGTTTTTCCAGTGATTCCACCATATCTACCTATTAGCTTTATGCTATTCCTAATATGTTTATCATGATATTTGTGTTATCTATACCTCTGAATGAAAATGCTTATGTTGTTGATTGTTGTGGGAAAAGTTGGTTATAGAGCTCTCTCGAACTTGATGCACACTTTACTTTATTGCATAAATAAAACATGACCCATTGTGATTAAAATTATGATGTTGTGGGCTTGACAAATGTCTTTGGTTGAGAGTTAGCTCATATGTGCTGTCACATGGCAAGCTTTCAACATGCACTTCATCTCATTTAGTTGATATCATGTACTTTTGTTTATGGATGCTTACCATGGGTGAAATAAATGTGGAAATGAAGTGAGTTTAAATGAGTTTGTATAAATGGTTAGAGAGACGCCTGGGCCGCTAATCTAAGCCATGCATCATTCATGGTGGAAATTTACTTACATGCTATGGTGAACCTTCTGTGATACACCTTACAATAAAAAGCTATCTAATGGTAAATAAAAAGGGTGTTGAGATTGTTCATTGTGTTTGTTTGTCTTGTCATTTTGATATGGGCTTGTTCCATATCCTGGGACAAGAGGTACCCCAGTTGACGCTCTTAATGATACTATTATTACTTACAATGATATTTAACTTGAACTTGCTTTGTTTCCCAAGATGAGTAACACATGGAGTAGGTACTTGTATTCAAGGGGCATGAGACTTTCAACCTGTACTTTGTCAAGCACACTACTCGTATTTGCTTTCACTTTAAACTTAATCATTCAAGATGCTATGATAGGGGAATGAGAGCTTGACACCAAGGATTACCATATTACAATCATTGACTTAAGTAGAGAAGTTCAGAAGTTAGATGAAACTTATTCATGCTTTACCTCTACTCATATATATATCTTTCCAAAGTGTCCACCTTTTATATTCAGATTTTCATCAATACTCTATGACCATTGTAGGATGTTCTTACTTATTATTATGCATACTTGTGGTCCATAGTACTTTTTCTCTTATGTTACACTTTGTGAATTATCATTGAACATCCTTGCATTGAATACTTGATATCACTTCATAAACTATCTTGCATATTGCTACTCCTTTTAAGAATGAATCATTTGACTCTATGTAGCAATAGTAATCATCTTTGATATCCATTGATAGTATTAAATTGCAAAGTCCATGTTAGTTTTATCACCTTCATACTCGAGGACGAGTATAGGTTAAGCTTGGGGATGTTGATGCATGTAAAATGCATACATGAACTTTGCATTATTTTACTTATATTCCAGTCATATTTGCATCATATAAGGGTTATATCACTGTTTTATAATGATTTTGGGAATATTTGATATGTTTCCTATTTTTTATGGAATTAACCCTGCGCAGGCAGAAAACCCTATTTCTATATTTTAATGTTTCAGGGACCCAAACGACGTCCAAATGACCTGGAAATTTACGAGCATCAGTTTTTGGAAGGAACAAAGCGTGGGAGCGAAGGAAGCAAACAAGCGGAGGCCCGAGGGCCCAGATGAGTGGGCCCACGCGGCCCATGTACCTGGCCGCGTGGGACCCCCCTTTTGGCCCTCGGAGCTCCGTTGCCGTCGATCTTTCCTCCACCGACTCCGTTTTGACCTAAAACCGCCTATAAAAATAGTCCCCCGACGTTCTCTGGAAGGAGCGCCGCAGAAACACAGAAACACCGAAACAGAGACCTGGAGTTGCAGATTGGAGGGGGAAAACTCCGGCGGGGCGCTGCCGGCGTGGTCTCCATCTTCTCCAACGACTTCTCCACCGTCTCCATGATGAAGAGGGAGTAGTCCACCTCTGGACTATGGGTTTGTGGAAGTAACTTATGTATCTCTCTCTCTTGAGCTTCACTAATTAGTACCGTATGAGCTGCTGAACATGATTACGGTCATCTATGTAATACCTTTGTGGTGGATCTTTTTATGAGTTAATATATGTTTGAGATTGCAATGGTTTTGTTTCAGTTATGAAAGTAGATGCATATTATGTACCCCGTTCTTATTTACTTGTCATGATCAAGCATGTTTATGAGAGCGTGTGAGGGGGAACGTGTGCATTAGTTGGAGTAACGGGGGTGGCTAGTGCAGTGAACGTGAGAGAAAGTTCTGCGATCCACTTGGGTGTTTTACCTTACTTTGTTGCCTCACTAGGGATAAAAAGAAATACCATGCTACCGGAGATGTGGGTGTGACCATTGCCACTTCCTCCATGACTAGATCTAGCATGTTCTTATTTTAACTTCATGTCATGATACTTATTGCTATACTCTGAGTTATCTTAATTACTGAGGTGTTATGATTTAGTTCGCATCTTGGTGGAGTATAAGAGAGACTAATAACCAAAAGGTCTCTATGTTAGGACGTGATGCCCATATAATTATAACTTGTCATTAAACTGTTGTGTTGCAATCTCATATGTCAACTCTAGTGTTCCATTGTCTACCACTTTATTAAAGAGAGAGTGCATTTGTGAAACCATGAACCCCGGTCCATTTTTAATCATAAGAAACACCTTTCCAACCACTTTTACATTTTCTGCCATTTAAAAATCCGAAAATACAAAAACACTTTTACATCTTGCATTCATCATATAAAACCCAAAAATATCATTTATCATTGCTACCACCATCCTTGCATATTTATTTCTTGTTTGCATTGCATATTATCTTGATATCATTCTCACACCTTGTGCTTGACAACCACTAGGTGAGGTTGAGGACCAAAACATTTACTTTGTTTTGTAGGTAACCAAAAGAAGGATAGGAAAGATAAATCTTCACTACTGATTCCCCGAGAGTTCGATATTAAACCCTCGAGTCACCCTCGTGGGGAAAACACGTCTTCCACTTACTACACACTCTGCACTTGGAGTCTCAACCTAACCCATTTACTTTTCACGCAGGTAACTACGTCATCGGGTATCAACCACACGCGAGGGAGAGTCCCTATTCGTAGGAGAGCCACCACGCGATGGCCCCGACATCAGCACCATGCCCAAGCACGTAGGCATCGACCTGCGCATCCCCACCCGAAGCTGACAACGCGACCAGGCTTCGCTTGGCTGAACCCTTTGACGGCGGTGAGGGAGGAGAAACGTGGGGAGGGGAGACCGACAACGCTAGATTAGGGTTCCCTTTCACCGCCACGCGGGGGGGGGGGGGACTAGAAATGGATGTAGTGCTATTTGCTTGGTTTGGTTAGAAAGTGCGCGGCGACTTGTTTGTTTGAGTTGAATATCAGTTTTAGACATGCTTTCATAGGGGATAAATGGTCAGCTGAACCTTATGGAGAGACTAAGGGAGTTGTTTGTGTTGACGAGCCAGATAAATTCTCATGGCACATAACCATTTCTGGGTTTTTCATGATTAAGTCTATGTATGCAGGCTCACTTGTTCATCGACGTGACTAAAACGCTTCGCTCGTGAGGCACTCGAAGGCGACTCGCGAGACGACTCAGCTTTCCTACCCTAGCCGTCGCTGCCGCCGCTGCAGGCCACCGACGGAAGAGTTGGGCCCCTCTCCTTCCGCTTGCCGCTCCGGCGGCAGGAGGGAGGGGGACCCTGTTTTTGCATGGTAATTAGGGTTAGGAAGTTTCTGGCATGGTGCGCCGTTGGGGTGGTGGGAGCGGCGCCCGAACAAATAAATCTGCCTCAACTCTCCTCCCACACCGGCTTTGTCCTTCAAGGCGGCGTCTCGGAGTTGGTGGCACTGTGTTTTTGCCGATCTTTCAGATCGGTGGCTGTAGGGTTCATGGATGGTGTCGGCAAGGCGGCGACGACGACTCCATCAGATGGGTTTTCCCTCCTGCTCTGTCCCCGTTGCTGCGGCGTTGTCTCCGGCGCCATGGTGGAGCAGAGAGGATTCGTCCAAGAGTACGTGCAGACGGTGGTCTGCACTGGTGATAGCTGGAAGATGGTGCACCTTGTGGTGGGTTCGTGGTTGGAGGCTGACGGTTCTGATTCCCTACTCCGACATCGTCGTGCGGGGGTGCCAGTGCTGAAGTTCGATTGCGTGTCCGGGGTCGTGTTGCCCCGGTCTGATTCTTTCAACGGCAATGGTTTGTCGTATGGCAAACTACTTTGGATGTCCGAAAAGCTGATGATCAGCGATGGAGCCGCGTCGAGTTCGGGTGAAGAGGTGATCTGTCTATTTTTTCTTTGGTGGCTGCTACGGTGGTGCCGAAGAAGATGAATAGGCGTTGATTTGTCACATAGGTTTATCCTATCTTTTTCAGATCTGTAAGATCGATGTATACGTACTTTGTATCTCGTCTTTTACTTATCAATGAGAATCGTATTAACATGCAAAAAAAGTCTATGTATGCAGATTTAATGAATGGCCATACCCCTTTCCACGAAAATATTTGCTAAAATTTAACGTTCCACTAGAGATAAAGACACAAGAGAGTGATAACAGAAGAAACTTTTTTACATCCATGTGGACTTGAGCTACCCGCGAGGAAAATCATCCGCCATGGAGCACTGTGGGTCTGTGGGTACTCCAAATCAGTATTGCTTTAGACCGATGGAGACGTCAATCTGAGATCTCGACTCGCGAGCGAGGACACTTACCGAATCAGCTCTCTCCCTTATCCCTCGCTACAGTACCCAGGAGGCGAAAGGAGGCGCTCTCGAGTTTCGTTTCCGTCGCCGGCCAGGGCGGTGGTTCCTCTCCTCTCCTTTCGCCGTTTCGACGGCGGGAGGGGGGCGGAACCTCGTCTCTGTGTCTCCGGCGTGTATATAGTAGGGTAGGAGTCCCTGGTGGTGCCACTGTGAAGGGGAGGGAGGTGCTGCTGGTGGGGAATAAGGGTGCCGGAGTTCGATCTCCTTCCCGACACCGTCGTAGGCGATGTCGGCGAGCTGCGGCTGCTGGGTGCTCACGGATCTTTCGATCCGGTGAGCGGTGGTGCTCCCAGCCTGGCCGGCGATGCGAAGCGACCGGCAGGCGGAGGGATCTTTTGTCCCTTGTTCCTTGCTTCGTCGCAGCAGAGTGGGCTCTGGCTCTGCTGCGGAGGATCTGGGGGTGCGGCGGCTGGGCTCCGGATCTGACCGGGTGGCTTGGTTGCTGGTACAGGAGTAGGTGTTTTGGAGGAATACGAAGGTGCTCTGCTGCTCCGACATCGCTGGCCGGCCGTGGTGGCGAGGGGAGGTGTCGGTGCGGCGGGTGGTGCTGGTCCGTCGTCGCTGCTGCGGGTTTGTGGACTTGGAAGGTGAGGGATCCGGCTGCTTCTTCTGAGGTGGAGTGCCGCTGGGCCCGATCTGGCGCAGGGGAAGCTTGGGGCAGGTTCCCGACCGATACTCCTTCTTCGTCTTGAGTTCTGGCTTCTTCGAGCTAGATGTTATTGCGGTTCATCAACGCCGGCTGGCGAGAAGCTGTCTCTGCGTCGTGAAGCGACCTTGGAAGCGACGGCGTTGTTTCCGTTGGTGGCTTCGTCTTGAAGAATTCCAGCTCCGTGGTCGTGAGGAAGAAGGACCTTCGGGTTCGTTGTGCTATTCTTGTTTTTCAGAAGGTCTTTTAAGTAAGTTTGTTGCAGCTGCGTCTGCGGACGTATTCGTCCTGTATTCTGCTTGTACGCGTATCTGTACGGTTGTTGTTTCAGTTTGAATACAAGTAGTTTAGTCAAAAAAAAAAAATCAGTACTGCTTTGAGAAAACCGTCAGTACCGCCGTGATAGAAAAGAAAGTCCTGTCTCTAACACCGTTTTCGTCGGGGTAGGAGCAAGTCACTGTCAACGTCTCCCTCGGCCATGCAAATTACAAGCAAATGCAAACAGTTCCCGCATTGTTTGGTCCAGCATGGACTTTTTCTTTTCTTTTTCTTTCTAGAAGCCGTTTCAGGAGCTTCTAGCGTTGAAAGTGATGCCTTGGTTTATCTACGCATGCTTTGAAAGGTACATATAACAAGAGGATTAGAATGATGAGACTTGAACTAATTTGACTTCAAATCAAGGTGAACCGAACCTACCCAAAGGAAGTACGGAAGGGAAGCATAGAAGTATGGTCTATCTCCTTTATCTAAAAAAAAAAAGTATGGTCTATCTCCTAGTCGTCCTGACTCTCTTAGAAACTTAAAAGGGCTGGCAACCAAAGTTCACACAGGAAAGTTCAGACATTTTCCTAGACAATCTCAAGAATTCATGATCTTGTCTAAAAATTGTTGAAACAGATACACCATCATTTAAGTATGAGAGGATATCATGCTGCTACATAGATAAATTATCCATTAACTTCCATCTCAGTACACCGAAGGAGAACTATTCCACCAATGTATATATTACAGCACATCCCAAAATCTACAAGTCAAAATCCCCAATCCCAAGTGTTAGTGGAAAGTCATCTAAGAACATAGTACAGTAGGCATATCAAATGCAGAAAAACTCTAGGTTGTTTCAAATTGCACCAAAGAGGCAAAAACTACTCCATATGCTTCCCTGTTACGTATACATACTAGGTATGCATACATAACCATGAGGTAGCTAGGTGCAGTTGCTAAGACCTAAAGCATCACTAGCTAGCTACTACAAACAAATACACAAGCCTACATACTAATCCTTATAATAGACATATATGCGAAAGAAAATGGAGAATCTACCATTCTGAAAAAGACCGAAATTTCCGGCTAGCCTTTGAAGCTTCTTATTCATGCTGATCACATGTGCGTGCCGGCGGAGGATGCTATTGTTCAAGTGGCGATGTAGGTGACTGGACTGCTAGCCGTTCCGATACCTCAGCGAGAGATGTGAGGTTGCACTTGATCACGGCCTCAACGAAGTAGCAAGTCTCATCCTTTGTGTTGCCGTCGGGCACATCAACCACGAAGGACTCGATTACAAGCGTTCCCGGCCTCCCATCAATGCTCTCTGGATGGACAGTTATGATGGATGAGTAGTTCTGAAGAAGTGGCAACACAGCAGATTAGCATGAATCAAACAGAACCTTAAAGATGTAGTAAAGATTATGAGTGCAGATATGTCCAATCAACAAAAATTTAGCTTAACAATCAAGACAACTGTGGTCAAATTCTTCTTCTTGCAAGGTTCAAGAAACAGGAAAGCCACATGCAAATCAACTAGATTCATGCACAAGATTTCCTTCTAGAGAAGGCAGACAAAGCATGCAAATTTCACACTGCAAACTATTATGATCATGTTCCTTCCTTAGTAAGTCAAATACGTGATTTTCTAGTAAAACTGAGGAATAAACACTTGGTGATCTCTTCAGAAGCTAAATGCTTTATTTCTAATTAGCAGTTACAAATGGGAGACGCAGTGAGTAAAATGCTACATATATTTGTCACATCACTCAACGAAAACAAGCTTTCTGATCTGGCAAGGCAAAAATATGGCATCCAATGTTCATGTTCCCTAGCTAGTATAGTAGTATGAAGAACCATGTTAGCATCAGACTTGCAATGAAACATTCAGCAAGTAAGAAGTAGAGCAGGAAATGGGTAGCAATAGCACGGACCCTGAGGCGGTGGTCGCCACCGACGAACTTGACACTGAGGATGTGCTCGTCGTCGTCCAGCTGCTCAAGCCTCTCGGTGCTAGTTGTGGCCGGCAGGCCGGTCTTGACGTTGACCTCCCGCACGCTGCCGATCTCGAGGTCGCCCCCGCGCACCACGCAGCGGCTGACGAACGGCTTGTACCGCTGCGGCTGTCGAAGCTCCGCACAAGCGACCAAACCTGCAAACCCGGCACCACATCAATCAAAACAGCCCGCTCGACGAGAACAGCTACCCATCAGCCCGGCGATTGATTAGGCCGGGAAGACAGAGAGGAATCGGCACATTGAATTCTTCCACCACGCAAATGTCAACGGACCAATAGCCGGACGAGATCGCCGAACCAAGCGCAACGAGAGTACGAGACGAGAGCTTCAGATCCAGGAAATAGTACCCACCAACCGAGGAAGGCGCGGCAACAGCAGAATCCATGAACCCACGCGACAGGGAAAGGAACGGCGAAGGGAGGAGGGATGAAAGGGAGGGCGTCTCACGAGGTGGACGGGGGCCTTGATGTGCTTGACGAGGGCTGAGCTGCACTGGTTCTCGCCGGGCGCGTGGCCGTGCAGCCGCCGCATGTGGTCCGCCTCCGTCGCCGCCGCTCCTCCAGCCGCCTCGTCGCTGAGCCTCCAGCCGCGCGCGCCGCCGTCTACCAGGCCCACCATGGCGGACGCCCGGATCCCCCTCGCCGCCGCTCGCCTCGGACCGGTTGGTGGCCTGGCCGCCGCTGTCCTGGCTGTCTCTTTCAGCTCGCCTGGAGGTGGAGCGAAGGTTGGGCTAATCCGTTTGGTGGGTTCCTTACAGGGGCGGGTACAAAAAATTGCGTGGTGAGGGGAGGGGCGGCCCACCCACGAGTTATCCATGCGCAGACCCCGAGGCCAGGGAAGCTTCACTGGAGCGTGCGCCGGGTCCATGGACCAACAGGGCTGTTTCTTGGAAACGACGGTGGCGCTGGGATATTTTCAGCCAGTAGGCGGCAAAAAAAAACTCTTTTTCCACACCTAAAAAGAGCACTACAAGTCATTGCCAGCTAGGACTTTTAACTTGTTGCCATTGCACTTAGGGTAGAAATTATTTTGCGTCAGATATCCGAAGTTCGTTCGGCAGCGGTGCTGCACAAGTGCTATTGGGAGCGTCGGCACGCGTTGCCGCACTATCCATTGAAATTCGAACGACATTTAACATTTAAACGAAATATGGCAAACGACATTTAACAAATTTAAACTAAACCCTAGATCAAGCGGCGCTTCCGACAACGGCGTGGGGAACTTGGATCCTACTGGTTCGCCGCCCACGTCGAGAAACTTGCATGCATCAATGGTCGCCGAAAGTGTCATCTGCTATTGGCGGCGGCCTTGAGGAACCTACATAGCCTCGGCTAAGGGTTCTGGTTTCGTCACCGGAGTGTGGTGGGGTTTGATCTAGCGGCGACGGAGGGAGGCCTCGATAGCGGCTTGAATTCCCTCGCAATTAGGGTTTCCTCCCTCCATCCCCTCCGAAACGTAATCGACTCCTCCATGAAATATCCCAACTCCGGCTAGCCATTTCTCTACTTCTCCGTAGATCCATGGCTATCTTCGGTGGACGCGTGGCCCGCCATGATGCGGAGACGGGGGCGTCCATACCCACCGTGAGTGGCCCATCGCCGCCCCCACTGCCGGCCTTGAGCTCCTCTGTCGACGATGACCCGTACTCCTCCTCCGATGATTCATACTCCCCTTCCGACAAGGACTGCACCAACACGATGGTGATGAAGAGCTTGTTATGATCATGGACGACGATGAGTTGATGGCACGCATCCGCGCCAAGTCCTTGCGCTCCGAGTGCTGCGCGGAGAAGGGGCGCCAATACGATGAACTGGAGCAACGCCGCCTGCGCCTAGTCCTGCGCCAACTCCGGAACTACTCCCGCAGCAAGTACAGCGGCGGTGCCACCGCAGTAGAAAGCCCGGTGAATATTTTGATGGCCATTTTGGTTAGTTTTGGACTAGATTAGGATTTCAGTAAACCCTAAATGTTTATGTATGATGACTGTTTTAAATCTAGCCCTTGATGTCACCATAAAACCAGTTTTGGGCTAACTCAAAGTGGTTTTTTGATTTTCCTGGATATTCTAGAGATGCTCTTATCCGTAGCAAAGCCAAAGTGTGCTCCGTTTTCCCGTGCCTCTTCTTTTCTTCCTATCCCCTTCCGAGTCCTGACCATTTATCTACCTGCCGCTTCATTCAAAAGGAAGAAAAAAAAAACACTATCTACCTACGGCTGCTGCTGACGCCTCAGTCCAACCCACACGCTTCCTCGCTCCAGCCTCTCACGCGCGTCGCCGGCTCCGTCGTCCCTCCTTCTTCCTCGCCCCAGGGACATCGCGCGCGTTCCTGCTGCGCTCTCTACCCCGTCTCAGTCCTTGGCTATTGGGTCTCCTTCCAATTTCAGGTATGAGGACTAGGCCTAGGTTGTTTGTTCACATCCAGCGAAGCTAGCTATTCTTTCAGTTAAATCAATCCCTGTAGGGAGGGAGGGTCCTTATCAATTTCTGGGTGTGCCAGTACACACCCGGCACACAATCTAGGTCTGCCCCTGGTTAGTGGTCGAAATTGGATGGCGAAAAGAGTTGGGATGTGGACGGTGGACCATGGGATTTAATGTAATTTGTCCCATTTATTATGTTCTTAATCTTTAGTTTCTAACTTCCCATGATAGATGACGTAGCATAGTTTTTTTATTCCATCATACACCTTCCTATGAGAAAAATGTTCATGAACTTGCATATAATTTTCTTCATGTGCATTTTTTGGGAAGAATTTTCTACCAGTTTTCTCCTTGTTGGTATAAAACACGAACTACTTATGCAGTTAAACAAAAGTACTGATGTTTCTTTGCTTTCAGAAGTGTTAATCCCGAGAACTCTCCTTTGGTGCCGCGGTATGCACAAGGTTGCGAACCCACCCAATTAATTTTGGGAGTGTGGGGGATAGTCTTCTACATCTAAAAGAAGTGTTGATTCAAATTGTAACTGTGTTATCATAGCGAGCCACAATGAAGGAGACTTCCCAGGTGAGATTGTCTGCTGCACGCCTTTTTTTTTTTAGGGGCTGAGCCGCCAAGGTCAGGTTACATTAGAGAAACCTTCCATTTCAACTAGTTACATGTTTTCACGGGATGTGTCTATGCTATATTGTATTGAATGTATTGTAAAAAATGTGGTTTGCTTCAATGAGTTTACTGTAAAATATAACCCTTGTACAGTTTAAAACCAGAAGGTCCAGACATCTTTACATTTGGATGCTGCAGGTGTATGAAATACTTAAGTAACTAGCCTTACATAAGTTTCATCAATTCATGCTCTTGTAAATTAGAATCCAGAAACTGACGGTAACCAACTGGTTTTCTGGATCTTGGAGTAGTGGAGTATATTCACTCAATAAGTATAACTTTATAAACAACTGACTTTGCTTTCACCATTTGTTGATATCTCTTATCTTTATTACTGCATTTTAATAAATAGCCACATTATGGACATTTCCACAGGATATTGATAGCAAGGCAAATTTGCAACTGTCAGTGCAAGCTGGTGATGAAGATTGTGAACAGCCAAATACAATAGTGACTGACGAAGCTTTAGGGAATTCTTGTTCACTATCATGTGCAGATGATGATAATAAAAAGGTTTCCCGTGAAGATATTGAATTAGTAAGAAAGATGCCTAGATTTTCTGCTATTTTTGTGGGGATAATGCTGGTACTGTAGCTTCTGTTATTTCTAAATAACTAAGCATTTTGGGCTACTGCAGGTCCAGAATTTAATAGAGCGATGTCTACAGTTATATATGAATAGAGGAGAAGTTGTTAGGACTCTTTCTACTCGTGCGAGAATAGAACCAGGTTTCACTACATTAGGTGAGGTTTCATGCTGAGGTTGTCTGCAACTCATTTGGCAGCAATGCCGTAGCTCTTTCTTGTATCGTATCGCATGAAATAACCTTTTAATAGATAAAATGTGATGTTCACTTAAACTTGCCTGAGAACATGAAGTTTTCTAATATGAGAGCCCTGATCTGGATATAGTATAGTTTTTGTTCACCATCCAGGATCAATTGGGCATAGTGAATAAATTGAGAAATAATATTATTCAGAATATGTTTCGTCACAACATTTGTTGCCAGACTGCCAGTGTACTTATTTTTCATTAAGATTGTATCCAATAGTTATCCTGTAGTTCTGTGTGTTATTGAAATGATCTACTAATCGATTTTGTTCGACATTTCTTCCGGAAATTTAAATGCTAACTCCATTGCATCAACGAAAACTACTGCTTCATCTATGTTAGTGCATGATGCATATCTTAACCATGTTTAATGAAATGCATATTTAGGAATGCCTTGTCTTTTGAGATGTCTTTACGAAGCTCAGCATTTAGATGTATCTATTATAGCACTAAAGTCTTTCTCTGCTTTCGCTCGTTCAGTATGGAAGAAGCTTGAAGAAGAGAATTCTGAGTTTTTTCAGGCTTACTACATAAGGTTGAAATTGAAAAAACAGATCAACTTGTTTAACCATTTGTTGGAGCACCAATACAATCTGATGAAGTACCCAGTACCCCTACCCCAGCAAGTTCCATTGGCTCCAACACAGAATGGAATTCGTCCTATGCCCGGTAATGTCTATCTTCATACTGTAGTTTCATAACTTAATTAGGTAATGTTGGATTTTTAGGGCTTGTAATAAATAAGCCTTTGGTTATTTTTTTTTGAAATAAAGCCTTTGGTTAATTGGATGTGGTTTTTACAGTAATAACTTCCTTTTCTGTTAGTTGGCCAGTTGGTGGAGCCTGTAACTCTCACATAAACAACACAATCCTTCAATGATCACTCTTTTCTTTGTTAGGTTTTTACTTGAATGACCAATACCTGCCTTAGGCTATCAGCTTAATAACCTTGGCAGTCAGCAATAAAGGACACGAATAAGTACACGTGTTTTCTGAAAACAGGAGCGAGTTTCACTTTTTACCTCATATAATCATATTGGTGCGTTTATGATGCATATTACCCCATTTAGTGAAAATTCTATCGAATACCCTATATATGAAACCTTGTACCCCGGTTTACCCCACTTTAGTTTTTTTGCCCGTTCTATTAGATAGGACCGGCATGTTTGGTCAATGTGGTGTAAAAAATCTGTAAAGCTTAGAGGGCGTCATTGACGATCATGTCCAGCAGTGGCGGAGCCGGAAACGGAGAAAGGGGGGGGGGGGGTGCTAACACTAATGACACGCAAAAATTCTACTGAAGTGCAACCAACATTTACCCCATAGTAAAAGTACATTGCTACGATATATACAAAGGTAAATAGCTAATTGACGTACTGATGAAAAAAAGATAAATTATTGCATCGTTTCTATAAATACCATCCCGACATTATCTCCGCATTGACACATCATCACCATTATTCATGAACCATCCACTTGAATAATCGATCTGTATATATTTACAACAAACAACGTAAATATCAATGTGATAGTTAGGGGCCCTAATCACGTTTGGATTCAAAACTAGTGCAAATTGGAGGAGGCTGGATGGGGAGATCGAGCACAATTGGGCAGTGATTGATTGCGGTATGCCGCTGCACACCCCAGTGCCGGAGTGCCCACTTGATTACTTGAATGTTGCCGTCTCGTGGGGAGAAAGAGACTCGGTCTCCGGCGGCAGGGTAGTCGATCGATTAGGTCGTGTCATCGTGTGATCAGATGATCAGATCATGCAATAGCTACCGAACAGGCCAGCACTATAGTGAACAAGCGAAGCCTCCTCATGGGCCAAGCTGTGCTAAAGCTAATGAGCTGCTATATTTTTCCTATTTATCTCATACCTGGTCCCTTCGTGCATTGGGCTGGACCGGTGCTACAGCCCGGGTAGCACCAGGCCCAGCTCCGCCCCTGACGTCCAGCCTTCTCTTCTCCATCCCTTGCACTCCTTGTCATCCTCATCATATCCTCGGTCTCGGTTATCTCGACGAATGTTCACTAGATGGGGTAATTGGTGTCACAAACTCACAAGTAGGGGGTCAAAAGTGGAATTCACTCTGAAAACAGCAATGCTGATAATCGATTCTAGACTTAAACTAGCTTGATTCAAATAGCACTCCCTTTGTTTTTATTTGCTTTTCTCCATGCACGTGCTAATGATGCTCTTGGCACCTATGTTATTACATAGGTCTTCTCTGGATCAAGAGTTGTAATTACCATGACAGACCTTGATAGCTTATGCAACACAGTTACAACTTTTCTCTATTGACTATGAAATTGCATGTATCTTTTTTTTCCGTCTTTGCTCCAGTTTTTCACTGATCTGCTTCTTTTGTGAAGTTCTATTACGTTTTTTCTTATTCGTTTCTACCTGTTATCAGTGCAGTTAACAATTTGCCTATGGGCTATCCAGTACTTCAACAACCTGGACTACCTGCTCCTGGTCAGCCTCATGTTAATGCAATGGCTTGTGGTCAACCAGGCTACCATATAGCAAATGGAATTCCTTATCATCCGATTCGCATGAGCTCAGGAAATGGGTAAGCATATTCATAACCTTGTTTCCATTTGCTTATGTGTCTTTGCAGCTTTCTTCCAGTTAATTATGATAAATTGGAAAATTAAAATAATGTTTATATCTTTTAGATATTGTTCTGTTGTCCTTTTAAGATCTATATGAAATTATTAGCAAATGAACTATTTTGTTACCTAATCCATCTAGTAATTTTGTTTCTCTTTTGTTGCTTACTGGTTAACTCTCCAGTAAAGGGTTCCGTAAAGACCATAGCATAAAAACAATTAGCTTTCCCTGAGAAAAATGTTAACTTAAACATAACCAAATGGTTTTCATTTTGTTGCCCATTTTCATTTGAGCTGTACAATCATGCTTGTTCAAGTATATTATTGTTCTCAGCACCTTCATAATTAATTTAATTTGTACCTTATTTTGCTAAAGCATAATGGAGAATGAAGCACCTGAAGCTGCACATGGTGCAACAGCCTTTGGTACTGTGTCATCCGAGGTTGCTATGAGTCCATCATCCGCAATGTCGAGCAATCATGTTTCTTTCACTCCATCTGAGATATCAGCGATGGATGTGGATGCATCAGCAATAGATGCCAGCTTTGGAGTTGATGTGGGTAATGGAGGTCCTCTGCAAATAGAACCAGATACTGGCGATGGCTCTTCCTTAGGGCAGCAAATCTGGGATTTCAGCCTATCTGATCTGTCAGCAGATTTGACAAATTTGGGAGGTAGTGTTCTATCTTGCAAGATCTTAGCATTTACATCAGTTATTTTTTTTATCATGCCATCCCGATTGATATTGCATTTTCCGTTAGTAACATTGCTTCATTTGACTGGAAGTTATGACATATATGATCACATATTCTTCTAGCCTGACTCTTGTTTTATTGAGGAAGTTCGTATGCTAACTAAGAATAATTTTAGAATACATGTTCAAATCCTAGTTGGCTAGTTGCAGCAAAACATGAATCAGAAAAAGCTGCTAGTGTTTTTACGAAAAAAAAAGATAAGGACAACAAGCTATAGCTTTGGTTAATATGCTGTTATCCAGAACTTCTTTTCCTTGGAACTGACTATACACAACATGATCAAATCTTAGTTGCAGAAAAGCAAGAATCAGAAAAGGCTGCTAGTTTATTTATGTAAAAGGATATAAGGACAACAAGTATAGCTTTGGTAAAAAGTATTGCTGTTATCCATAAGTATTTTTCCTGGACCTGACTATCCATAACATATCGTTCCGCTATGGTACCAGCCTTGCACTTCTTGAGAAGATCAGAGTACAAATTATATATAAAAAGTATTTTTCTGGGTTTAACTATATTCCAGTCTAAATATCAACTAATTGATTTGTGGTTTCAGTTTTGTTACCCTTTAGTAACGGCTGTTCTGTTGATTTTCAGACCTGGCAGCTCTTGAGAACTATGCTGGCAACCCATTCCTTCCTTCGGACTCCGATCTCTTACTTGATTCTCAAGATCAAGATGACATAGGTGATTTTGAATGCATCTTTAATATGTCTATTGGAACTTGAATTTCGAAAAGTTGAATCTGTTACTAGTCAAGGCTAATGGTTTGCATGCTGAATACTTTTAGTCGAGTACTTCGCCGACGCGGTGGACGGGCCTTCACAATCAGACGAAGAGAGATAATAACAGATGCGTAGACAGTCTCTCAAAACCTGACTCGGGGAAGGCTGCTAGATCCCATCGCATATTTGAAGCTGCAATGCTGTATGAAATCGAACCTTCTATTAGCTCAAATGTACCAAGTTTTATTCACGAGGAACTATGGAATTTTGTACTCACTGATTCCACCTTTTCAATAAACAGTGAGGCAGTTTATTTTGCCCACCTGATATTTTAGCTTCTTGAAATAATGACATGCACGCCATTGTTGTTGAAATTTCCTGAGCCCTTCTTTATAACGTTGACCAATGGGGGAAGGATCACTCCCTTGGCTTTACGTTGTTAGTTTGATGAGACCTCCCGTTTTATTCGAGTATGCCTCAGCTGCGACTCGAATTTCTTCGAATATGCGTCAGCTGGGACTCAAACCCGGGTGGGTTGGGCGCGCACTCGTTGCCACTGCCATTGAGCTAGCACTCAGTTCTCACGTGGAATATTTTGATTCGTTGGCATTCCCGCCGCATACAGTCTTAATCACACTTTTTGTGATGAAATATATTAAATTGATGTTACAGAATATCACTGCGACTTCCAAATTGGCATTTGCACTTCGTTGGAGAGTGGACCATCACTGACGTGTGAGCTGCAGGAGATCATTGTTTTACTGGACTTGGGGTTCTTGTGGGTACAAGGCGAGGATGTCCGGTTAGGTCTTCTAAGTTGAAATGGATTTTTATTTGACGGCAGAAATTGGTGTACTTCCATTTACAGTACAGGCAACTCAACAGAAAGGCTACTTTACTTATTTGTTCCAGTTTTATCCTGAAATATCTGGAGCAAATTAACATTTTTTCTTATCTTAGTAACAGACTAACAGTAACAGTAGTCACTAGGGGAGACCTTGTAGGAAGGATAAAAAAGAATAGTGCCGGTTGCGGTTAGTGAACATCGTACTTCATCTGTTGAACACTTTGAACTATCTTTCGTCAGCTCACCATGTGCACAGACAATGAGACAAAGCATTAAGCATTAAGCATACACCAAGTCTTAGAACCGAGAGGTGATGAGAAATGAACATCAACACTTAACCTCTTCTAATGTACACCCTCAGTTTCGAATTATAAGATGTTCTAACTTTTCATGAATCCCATGTATATATAAACCGAGGTGTGTTTTGTTAATGTGTATAAGTGGATTGCCTAGCCCTTTCCATCAGATCGGTCTTTTGAAATAGTGGTCAGCGCATGAAGCTTGACATGGTATCAGAGCCCAACGTTTGAGTTCGAGTCCTGGTTTTCGCAATTTATCCAAAAATTGCTATTGCCCCCTCGGTGTCCACGTATAGCACGTATATGCCACGTACAGGCACGTCATGCCTCTTGAGCCTGCATCTGACTCTACACGTGTTGACTTGTCTTCCGTCACACGTGAGGGGGGGGGGGGGGGGGGGGGTGTTGATGTGTATAAGTGGATTTCCTAGCCCTTTCCATCAGATCGGTCTTTTGAATAGTGGTAAGCGCATGAAGATTGACATGGTATCAGAGCCAAGGTCTCGAGTTCGAGTCCTGTGTGGCGCAATTTTCCTAAAAATTGCTGATGCTCCCTCCGTCCACGTTGCAAGGCCCCTTTCTCTTCATGCGCCTATCTCTGCTTTTACACATGTTGGCCTCTCTCTTCCCGTCACATGTGAGGAGGGGTGTTGAGTGTATAAGTGGATTGCCTTCCTTTTCATCAGATCGGTCTTTGGAATAGTGGTCAGCGCATGAAGCTTGACATGGTATCAGAGCCAAGGTCTCGAGTTCGAGTCCTGTGTGGCGCAATTTTCCTAAAAATTGCTGATGCCCCCTCCGTCCACGTTGCAAGGCCCCTTTCTCTTCATGTGCCTACCTCTGCGTTTACACATGTTGGGCTCTCTCTTCCCGTCACATGTGAGGAGGTCTTTTGAATAGTTGGTTAGTGCATGAAGCTTGACATGTTTGTTCACTGATCTTTATCTATGTATATATAGACGTGTTTTAGTGTGTTTATTCACCAAGTCTAAGAATGAGGTGATGAGAAGTAAACATCGTGCACCTAACCTCTTCCAAAGTAATATTAAACTAGGGACGAGAGAGTAAAAACTGATTTATGTGCTTAAAATTACTCTATCTATTCTAAATTAATTGAAGTTCTAGTTTTATCCTAAGTCAAATTTCTATAAGTTTGATTAACCATTAAAAAATATATCAACATGTACAACATTCAATTAGTTTGGTCACATTCATTCTAGAATATATTTTATACTAGACTTTGTCAAACTCAACGTTGATCCTGGAGGCGTATGACAGTTCTATAGCACGAGTGAGGGAGTAAATCGCTTACCAACGATATATTCAGTAGCTTGCACACAACATATATAGACAATCATTATGAGAGTTACAAATTAAGGAAAAAGGGAACCGGTGCATCCTCTTACTCCGATGCCAAACTCTAGCAGACTATTTAAAGTGGGGAGTATTAGTCTACCTGCATAGTGCAAAGTAACATAAAGTTAATATCATACATGGTATCATTTATTTGCTTATAGACTCAATTTTTTCTTGGGAACCGTTATGTGATGGTAACTATCTATGTTAATCCATTTGTCTCTCTCCTAATCAATTAGCTGCCACATCATATTTTTTACTTATGTGACAGCATGTTACTACCTATGTTACTCACACTATAAGTAGTCGCAAGCAATAGATTAATACTATGTTTCAACTACCAACACAAATTGCACTCACATGCCCATTTTATGCCATGATTTGATTCGTTTTTGGGACCCGTAGTAGAGATATTTGGAACAAGCAATGATGTTTTCACACGGATGCCAATTTCTGCTCTATGTCAGATTTGGCCAAGTCGATGGCGAAGTCGGGTTCGCTTGCTCGAGGAGGAGTGATGACGATGACGCTTGTGTACTACCTCGGTGGTGTGTGTCCTGGCGGGCTGTGTCGCATTGTTGTTGTGTGCCAATTCAGCCGGCCGTTGTACTGGTTTTTGGCCGGTTTTTCCCTAATTAACGGGTCAACTCTCTTCTACTTAATCAATGAAAATGGCAAATCTTTTGGCTGGTTTAAAAAAAAAAGATTTGGCCAAGGCAATCATGTAGGTGATGCTAAAACTTACAGTTTGACATGTACCTCTAGGACACCCATACGTCAAACCAATAGCCGGTAACCGGTGTATCTCTTGAAGGCCACATGACCTATTCGTTGTACCATTCCATGTACGGCAGTACTAACAAATTAACCACCGTGACATGCCTTTTCTTTTTGGACCACCAAAAGACGGATGCATCTGCGGCTTTAATCCCGCTTGTGATGTCGAACCATGAGTATTGTCAGTCTGCTGACTCCTCTTTGCAGGTGAGCTCTCTAGACTCTAGATCTCCTGCAACTCGAAATGAACCCGAGTGGTGGCATTCAATCCTGCAAACGAGGTGGCATGACGTCAGTGCGAGCGAGCGAGAAGCTCTGCTCTAAAGGAATTTCGAATTACTTAATTTCTGTTCTTCCAGTTTGTTTGCTTTCATTTTGCTGCTCCTTTTTGTTTGGTTTAAAGACGGGAGATTGATTGAGATGCTAAATTGATCGCGGTTCCCTCCCGGACTGACGGCTTGTCTGTGCTTTCGACTTCACTTTTCTTTGTCTTTGCCTTTTGTCGCTCTGCCTGTTCGCCGTCTTCGTTGGTGGACATGATCCGAACTTTTTTTTGGCTTTAGCTGTGTTCCTCTCATTTCTTAAGCCTGGATCACCATGGCCATGGCCCCTCTTTACTATGGCCTATTTAGTTATATATACTGTCTCGTCCATGAATCAAAAAGAAAGCATCGTTAATATAGACATGATCAAGATGTTGGATGTTCCTTAAGTTGGCACAAGAAAATTCACCGAATATCCTATACCTCTAGGAAAGTACCAATTAGGTCTTTGTATGCCAACATGTTTTTAAGAATGGTATAGCGACATTTTGGGTGAAGGTAGATGCAAACAGACGAAACTAATGGCTACTTGTTGAGATTCACGTGGAAGGAGGAAATTTCGCCCACCCCCACCCCCGCGTCGCCCTCCTCTGGGCGACTCGGGGGAAACCCTAGGCCGCCGCCGGTAGCCCCTCCCCACCGCTCCCTCCGCTGTGCCGTTGCCGGAAGGGAGGCCGGCAAAGCCCGCGCACCCCAAGGAAGGTGGTGGCCGGCATTTTTTCTCCATTCGAGGCTCTCCCGCGCGAGGATCTGGTGGCGCGTCTTTGTGGCGGTTGCCGGCATCGAGCGCGGCGACGTGGGAGGCGGCATGCAGCCGTGATGGTGGTGCTGCGGAGTGGAGGTGGCGACGCCGCCGGTTGTTGGAGGCGCGAGGCGACCGGGCACGGTCAGACCGGATCTGGGCCGCGCGGCCCGGCCCTGGGTACGGTCGGCTGGCTTCGGCGGGATGCGGTTAGCTCCTGTCCGGACGAGCTGCGGCCGCGGGCGCTGCAGGAAGGCTGGGGCGGCGGCCCCAGGTCAGGGAAGAAGGTGCGGCGGTAGCCGCCGTGGCAGGAGGCGCCACGGTTTGGTTCCGGCGCGCGACAACACGAGCCACACCGCCTATCTGCTTGTCTCGCTGCTCCCGGCGTTTTGCGGGCAGATCAAGCTCCGGGCGAAAGCTCGCATCGACTCCGGTATGTGCCGATGACGACGGCGCCTTCGGGCGTCGTTCTCCTTCTTGTTTGCGTCATCGTGGAGCTCTGATCCTGACCGACGAGAGTGGTTTTAAGATCTCCGGGTGAAAACCTAAGCTCCCTCGGAGCGGGCGACGGTGACGGACACGCTTGTTGGAGGCGTCGACTTGGAGCTCTTGGCCCTCACGGTGCGTTGGTTTCGCAGCGGTTGGGCGGGATGGCTATATGGTCAGGGGAGGTGGAAGCCGGGGTGGCGACCCCGGACGGTGGTGGTATGTCGAGGCGGCGGCCTCGGTCCCCTCTACAGCGACGGTTCTATGGGGCAGGACCTTCTCCTAGCGAGGTTTGGGTGGCGACTTGGTGCTGCGAGGGCAGCAGGTGTGTCGACCCGGCTGGTTCAGCTTCGGGCAATGCGGAGTTTGATCTGGTTGCTACGCCGGGACGGCGGCCCCGGATTTGGTGCGACTTTGAGGTCTGCGGGCGTCGTCTTTAGCAAGGGTAGCAAGGGCTACGAGACGGCTGGTCATGCGGCATTGTGGCTGTGTGCGGCTTTGGTGCCGAGTGGTGTAAGTCGTGAAGGAGATATGCCGTAGAGGCAATTAATAAAGATATTTTATTTATCATATCTCAATTGTTCATAATACGTTTTGTATCATGCTATAACTATATTAAGTGGAAACATTAATACACGTGTGATATGTAAACAACCAGGTCCCTAGTAGCATCTATTTAACTAGTCCATTGTGCAATTGATGATCAAGGTTTGCCGATCATGTGACATTTATGTCAGTTGACAATGGAGTCAGTCATTAGGTGAATGATGTGATGGACACACCCAATATTTATAGGAGGTAGTCATTACGTCTTCGACCGTGAGATCAACTCTAATTGCTATTTCTGAAAGATACTTTGATTGCATCAAACATCATCTCTTACATAGGATGACAATAAAGGTGTCCCTCGAGTATCGGAAGGAAGTATGTTGAGGCGAGGGATCAAGAGCGGGATTTGCCAATCCGCATAGCAGGATAGATACTCTGGGCCCACTCGGTGAGATTGCATCAATGAGCTTGCAAGCATGTGACTAGGTCACGAGGATGTAATATCACAGACGAGTAAAGATAGTATTGTCAAGTAACGAGATCAAGCTCGGTATCATGATACCGGAGATCGAGTCTCGGACAAACTAAGTATCGCCTGGCAAAAGGCCTGAGACTTGACGTCTAAAGGTTCAAATGACAAAGTTATTCGTGGACGCACATGGGCTATCATAGCCATCCAGATCTCCCTGATAGTCATTGATCAGAAGAATTCTCGATCATGTCTGGAGTGATCCCGAACCGCTAGGGTGTCACACTTAAGGGTAGGTGACGTTTATTTAGATTGACACAGAAGAGAAAATAGAGAGAAGAACACCGGAAATGTTCCGGGTCATATCCGATGGAGTTCGGAGGGCAACGAAATGTTTTCAGGCCGGAATAAAATAGATAATATGTATTTAATGGAATTAATGATTAAATATATTTTATTCTATTTATTTTCGAATTTATAGGCACCCCAACCTTAAATGGGCCTCTCCCATGAGGAGAGGGCCCATAAGGGGGGGAACTTCCCCCAAAGGAGGCACACCAAGGGAGGAGGCCTAGGTGGGCCCACCTAGGGCCAGCGCACCCTCTTGGGTCGTGGCTGGTTGTGGGATTAGTCCCACACCGCCCGGCCACGGAGGGTGGGCCCTTCTCCTCTTTATATAGTGGTGCCCCCATGCCTTGGAAATTCAACCAGAAACTCTCTCTCTCTCTCATCCGTTTTAGACGTGGCTCCGCAATTGGGGCTACGCACGGGTTGAGGTTTTCTCCACCATACGCACACCGCCGTGCTGCTGGTCTTCTTCGGTCGAAGTCTTCTGCTTCCGCTGCGCGGCTGGATCGGAGCCGGAGGTCGTCATCTTCTCTGTACGTGTGTAAGCTCTGCGAGGTGCCATGCTTGGGGCACTTGGAGGAGTTCGACTTCACCACCTTGAGGTCAGCGCCACCATTGTCGCCCGTCTTCATCACACGTCGTCATCGAAACAGATCTTTTGATCGTAGGCGCTTACGGTCTACAAGGGTATGTACACCGTTCCCTCCGTTACTTTATATCTGCATAGTAATAGATCCTGGCTATTTCGGTTATCGTTGTTAGGATTTTTTTTGTTTTCTGCACACGATCCCCTTCAAGTCGGGGCAGCCAGGTGGTGTGTTTAGTGGCGTTCGGTGGGCTAGCGTCGTGTGGGCGAGTCCCCTCGCTGTGCGGTTTTTTGGCCCTGTTTTCCTCATAAACAGACATTTGTATGGTTTTTGGGCCCAGTTTTCTGTATAAACTGAGTCAATTCTTTCTTCTATAGGAGTTGCAAGAACGCCCGCTCTCTTCGAGAGGTTACTCGAAAAAAAAAGATTCACGTGGACAGAGCCAAGCTATGCACAACATAGTTCTTAGTTATGTAATTTCGCCAAAATCTCAGCCAATCCAGTACGTAGGAACCAAAACATTCACATCTGATGTAAGTATTTCATTACATATACGTGAATTGAAATTAAATTTAAAAGTTCTATTGAAACTTCTCAAACTTACTGGTTGGCTTTCTGCTCAAATCGAATATTCGTCAAAATAATCTATCCTAATAATCACTGAAATGTACCTCTAAAACCCCTGAAAGGATACGTGGCAGCCACATCGTGACTATTGTATTTGAGCATAGTCAATGAGGTTAAAACGAGTTGGATGTTGACAGTCCAAAGTTACCGAGTCCGACATAGAAATGAGAACTCGTTGAAGGGTATAGGAAACTAGGCATGTTTCCCAATAAATATTACTCCCACCGTTCACTAATATAAGCCATTGGACCCAGTGGCGGATCTAGGTTCATAATATTGGGGGTGCCTGAATTTAAAGTACCAATACAATTCAATACATGCATGGGTTCATTTTTTTTTGAATATTACACTACAAATAGTATATTTTGGTCTCAGTATTTTCAGAATTCCAACAAATAGTGTCAAATTATGCTTTAAACTATTAGGCAACAAGTGTAATCTAGATGATGTAGACTATTTTGCATTATTGGATACGCCCCTGATTGGATCTCATTTTAATTGAAAGGGAGTCCAGTGCTTTATATTAGTGAACAGAAGGAGTACCATGAGACCAAGACATACACCCACTTGATAGAATAGTTTTTAGAAAATAAAGTTTTTTTATTCTTGGCTTCTACACACAGGATGCATGTAGCCTAAGTCTACTCACATTGGGAAGTAACCTAGAGTAGTAACATGCAGATGTTACTACCTTCATAGTGAGGAGTAACATATGCATGGTGTCATGTAAGACTTCATTTATTAGGTCATAGACTCATTTTGTCTTGGTATGCGTGATGTCACTGTAACATATTATATGTTACCACAGGTACTACTCTCCTCGTTAACTACATGCCACACAAGCAAATTTGTATTGGGTATGTGATGTTATTATCTAAGTTACTCCCGCTGTGGCCAACATAATTGTTACAACCGTTGACTACATATAATCTCGAAAGCAAAAAGTGATTCGATAACCAAAGAAAAGGTAACATGGCATTTAGAAGACACCATATATCTTAGGTGTAGTCAACCTATTATATGTATGCCATCTAAATCATATAAATTTCCTGGTAATCCACTCTAATTTATTGTATTGCGCCCGTTATATCATACATAGCCCATAACAACAACCATTCGATGCAAGAAAAAACAGGAGATTGAAACATTTTCCTAGAGCTCTCGTGTGCGAGAGGCGATCATGCGATCTAGCCATACCCTCAGCCGCTGGCACTGGTTCAGAACCTCGAATCGGATGATCGTCCCCGTAGTTCTTCGCGTCCGATGTAGGGGCATTGGCGGCGATAAGAATAAAGGTCTTTCTGCCAGCCCCAGATCGGTGTTCTTTTTTGAGGAGCGTCGACGGGTTGGAGTTTGGAGTCGATCATCCGGCATCAAGTGTGCTGTGATAAGTGTCTATCTACGACGGCGACTTTCAATGTTGGGGATGATGTCGCAGCGTATGGGTGTCCACAAGTTCTGCCTCTGCCTCATGAAGCTTAGTCAGGTACGGCTTCGTCGGGGAACTTGCGAGTTTGGTGTCCCCATCTCCGCTTATTCGTATTTGGTGGTATCCACTCTTGAGATCTATTTTGGAAAAGATAGTGGCACCACATAGCTCGTCCAACATGTCATCGAGGCACGGGATAGGGTGGCGATACCTTACGGTGATGGCGTTGATGGGGTGACAATCAATGCATAGGCGAAGCGTGTTGTCGGCCTTGGGGACGAGGATCACGGGCACGACACACAGGCTCAAGCTTTCTCGAATGTGACCCATGGAAAGGAGCTCTTGTATTTGCCGCTCAATTTCCTTGGTCTCCTCGGGGTTGGTGCGGTATGGGGCGCGGTTCGGTAGAGGGGCTCCGGGATGAGGTCGATGCGGTGCTCAGTGCCGCGTAGAGGAGGTAGTCCCGGTGGCACTTCTTGTGGAAACACGTCTTCAAATTCCTGCAAAATAGACATCATAGACGGAGGAAGATTTGTGAAGTTGTTAGTCAAAAAAACCTCTCCTTTGCATATTAGGACATAGTGGAGTATGGATGAGTTTTCTCGCAACTCTCTCATCTCTCTTTTGGTGGCAAGCAAGGGCATGCCTTATGGAACTCTCTTAGTGTGTACACTCTCATTTGGCTTGAGGCTCTCACTCACATTTTGGTGGATCTCTCTCTCTCTCCACTCTTCTCACTAGAAGCTTTCTCTTGTTGTGCTCTTGCTATAGTCTTGGCATTGTCGGCAATCACTTGGCTTGGTGTCATGGGACGGAGGACAAAGTTCTTGTTGTTGCTCTTAAAGCTATAGTAATTGGTCCTTCCATCATGCATTGCACCCTTGTCATATTGCCATGGGCGTCCAAGAAGCAAGTGACAAGCGGACATAGGCACAACATCACAATCAACGGTATCTTCATATGCTCCAATCTTGAAGGACACTTGCACCATGTGTTGGATCTTGACGGATCCGGAATCGCTCAACCATTGCACATGGTATGGGTGTGGATGCTTCTTGAACTTCAAGTTGAGCTTATCACAAAGCTCTTTACTAGCCAAGTTGTGGCAACTTCCACCATCGATGATGACCTTGATAGACTTTCCATTGATTCCGCTCTTGTTTGAAACAAGTTGCATCTTTGGTCTTCTTCTACTTGGACATTGGCGGTTAATGCTCTTGCCACAACCAATGAAGGGTTGTTATCACCATCACAATAGATGTCATTGGAGTCTTCTTAAACATTTTGTGTTGCGGTGGCTTGGTTCAAAGCATGATACTCGTCTTCACTCATAGACTCATATTCTCCCGTCTCATTGACAATCATGACTTTCTTGTTTGTGCACTCAAAGGATTTGTGTCCTTGTCCTCCACACTTGTAGCATTGCAATCGTCGTGTGCCGGACGAAGATCCTTGAGGCGCATTGCTTGAGGGAGGAGCCTTCTTGAAAGGTTGAGTAGTTGAGTGGGTGGTGTAGAAACTCTTGGAGGACCTTTAGTGTTTGCTTGAGGAGGAACTTGCGCGGATGTAGGCGTTGATGATGAAGGCTTGTTAGCGAAGAATGCCTTTGTCTTGAGGTATTTGAGCTCTTCAAGCACGTGACGCTCGGCCTTTGTTGCTTGATGGACTAGCTCAACCAAGGTGGCATAGGGTTGGAATTCCACAATCTTCTTGATTGGATAGTTTAGGCCATTCATGAAGCGAGCCATGGATTGTTCTTCCGATTCCTCAATATTGGCTCTCATCATGGAAATTTCCATCTCCTTATAGTACTCATCAACGGATTTCAACCCTTGCTTCAACTCTTGCAACTTCTTGTACAAGTCTCTAGTATAGTGACTTGGCACAAAGCGCTTGTACATCGCTTCCTTCATCTCAACCCAAGTGTTGATTGGTTGTTGGTGGTTGTCCACACGTGAATCTTGAAGTTGTTCCCACACAAGAGAGCATAATCTTCGAACTCCATTGATGCTAGGGCTACCATCTTGTTGTTGGAGTATTGTCGGACTCGGAATATCTTGTCAACCTTGAGTGCCCATGAGAGGTATGCTTCCGGGTCGCTTGTTCCATAGAACTTGGGCATATCGAAGCGAAGGTTGCTCAAGTTGTCATCTTCTTCTCGACGGTTTGGAGGTGGGAATGCACGTCCACATCTCCTTCGGTGTAGTCCATCACCAAGATGTTGGTTGGACTCCACATCACTTGACTCGTAGTTGTTGTGGTGGTGACGATCATGCGGACGCTCTTGGCGTTGGCGAGGCTCATGGTGAGGATGATGCTCTTGGTGTTGGCGAGGCTCATGGTGAGGATGATGCTCTTCATGGTTTCCATGCGCACGATTGTTATGGCGTGGCCTTGGAGGATGGCGGTGTCGACGTCCTTGATCCCCATAGTCATGCGCACCCGGGACACCATTGTCATTGGCCAAAGGGTCTTGACGATCTTGATGTTGAGGTGGTGGTGAAGGAGTTCGTTCACGGCGTCCACCATTTGGTAGATGTTGTTCTTGATGCCCATTGTCATGGTGCGCTCGAGGCGAATGTGGGTGTTCCACTTCATGGTGATGTCGATCATGTGCATCGCGCCTTGGAATTTCTTGACGAGCTTGTTGCGGTTCTTCATGATGAGGATCATGACGCGCATGTCGTGATTGTGTGGACCTTGAGGTGCTCCTTGTGCGGCGCGATCTTGAAGAAGAGCGATGTTGCGCAAGGTTGTTGATAGCTTCGGTCACGCGCGCCATTTGGTCATTGAAGTTATCTTCTTGTGCTTGAAGACGGCGCTCATAGCGACCTAGCCCATCACGAACAAGGTGTCGAAGGCCCACGAACTCGTTGTGTGTGACATAGCCATTGTCACCTTGAATTCCTCCATGGATATCATCCTCCGAGCTTGACCTTCCGTTTGTACTTCCCCTAAACATGATCTCAAGAACAAGTAAAATGTGTGGAAATGGAGAACCAAAGAAACTATATCCCAAGAATAGAGTTGCTTGACGAAAGAGAATCCAGTTCTAACACCCAACACACACACTTATGAGGATAGGAAGGTATGAAGTGGCAAAAGAAACAAGCAAATCCGACGAAAAGTCTATTGTCTAAGGTAGGGAAAATCCACAATGATCAAATTACCAAAGAAACACGAACCATACTAATGATCAAGAAACACACACAAGATAGATAAATGGGACTCATGCAACCAAGAAGTGAGCTAAAAACCATATGAGCCTAGCGAAGACTATAAGCTCGTGTTGCACAAGTACAAGGAGAGCCACTACCTCGATTGCAATTTATTTGTGGGCTACTAGATTTGCACAACAATGCACCACCTACAAGATGTTCATCGAGCTTGCGCGCTTCCTACAAGAGATATGGCAAGTGGTGGCTTATTTCTTTTCTTTCTTTTGATTTGGCACTTTTTGCTTCCTTTCTCTTGTCTCTTTTGATTCTTTTCTCTTTTGCACACTCACTTCTTTGATGCCAACACAAGGTATAAGTCAACTAGCGCAAGTACTTTTGCTCGGAAACTACACGGTGCAAATGTGCAAAGCCCAAGCAATCGTCAAGAGCTAGTCTCAATAGGACATGGTAATCGCAAAGATATAGTGTGGCTTACAAAGGAATAGCAAGGGAAGATGTCGAGTTCATGGTGTTGTCGTCGCTTGTCGTTGATGACGCGTTGTTGCGGAAGCTTGTTGATGTCGTAGACGTTGAACACACCAGCCAAGGACTCAAACAACAAAGAGGAAATGCCAAAACGAAACGAGGAAAATATTTTTTTTTTGAAAATTTCAGCCCCTACGGTAGTACCGCTGTTCTCGCACCGGTAGTACCGGCTGTTCGCGAAGCTCCGTAGTACCGATGATTACTGCCGGTAGTAACGGCGGCTAGAGATCTGGTGTTCTTGGTCGCGATTTTGGCAGAAATTGGGCTCGAAAAATCCTCGATTTCGTGGGAAATTGGCAAAATTGAGGCTAGGGAACGCAAACAAAGGTGGATGTGATCCTAAAGCAACAGATCCATGGACTAAAACTACCAAAAACAACAAATCGACCGAATCGCTCGAATCCAAAATGGCTATTTTTGGTGGAAATTTTTGAATTTCTGAAAACAAAGAAAAATTTGGTGGATTTGGGGGTGGAAACACAAATCAATCCGTTGCAACCTTTGCTCTGATACCATATGATGCGGGTTAGGTCCCGATTTTCACGGATTGAGGGCGGATTAACGATGAACGCGAAGAACACGAAGAACACACGGGGGGAAAACTCTCAAATTGGATAAATAGCAAAGCAACACGGACGAAATCAACCGGTAACAAATCTCCAAGGGCAGCCCCCGATTCTCAATCTCCAAGCAACCTTACTCTTAGGATTGTTTATCTTATCTGTCAATCCAACCGATCCAATCAAGTCACTCAAAGAGGAAAGATTAGCAAGTAGTCTCAACTATAAGAAGAAGCCTTGTAATCCACTAGAGGGATCTTCTCCACAAGGGGAGGCCTTGATTCATCTCCACAAGGGGAGGCTTTGATTCATCTCCATAGGAGGCAACACCATCATGGGTGGAAAAGGAGCAAAGCTCAACTCAAGTCTAATCTCAGTCTAACCCTAAATCTGAAGTGAGATGCACCTATTTATAGTCTAGATACGAAAAGGTAGATGAGTGGCTAGGATTACATGGCTCAACAGCCAACTCAGCACACAGGTTTGCGCACCCCCGGTAGTACCGGCGAAGACGGCCTGGTAGTGCCGATGGTCAACTCAGCTCGCCGGTTTGCGCAGGCCCGGTAGTACCGCGTTTGCAAAGGCCCGGTAGTACCGACGCATTTTCGGTAGTACCGCTTAAGTGCGGTCGAGACACCCGTAGCTTCTGGGATTCGGCGGTAGTTGCTCCGGTAGTACCGGGTGTTTTGCGGCGGTAGTACCGGCCGCTGGGATTTCTTGCTCTTCATCCTCATCTTCTTAGCTCAACCCTTGTCCATCTTCATCACTTGGTGGAGTATCTTCATGAGGGTTGTACCTTAGCACACACAAGATATCCGAATGAAGTAGCAAACCATTCAAAGGGATGTCGAAATCACACATAGAGAGGAGCGAGGTCACCTTATCATGAAGTGCTTTGACTTTTGATCTTGTCATGGGACCACTTGGTGGTGTTGGTGTGGTGTGCCTAGGTTGCACTACATCACAACCCTACAGACCAAAAATCGCTATTGCACCTACAACTATGAAAGTTCCAAGATGGTTATACACATGTGAAGCTATGAGTAAATATATGAGACATATTCCGAGGTGGAGTTACATCAAAGTATAGGTTAACAAGCATTCAAGCAACCTGTACAACTCTACGCACTAAAAAATGTTGAATTGACTTTGGTTTAAAGAAAAGGCTATAATTCCTATCTCCATGTAAATTTTGTTTGGCTAAGTTCTTTTGTTAAAATTAATTAACCCCGACATGAGTATCACAGAAAAAATCTATATCTTATGGACGTGACTTGAGGTGGATGTCAATCTAAACTTTACCCTCAACATAGAGATAGTCATTTTGCCTCCCGAGCTCACCTGCTTTTGCCCAAATAAAAAAGAATAAAAAATAGTAAATATTCAAAAAAAACTGAAACAAATGGTGACGAATTTATATAAGTGTTCTTAATAGATGCCAAGTTTTGTGATGACATGGCATGTGTGATGCTCAGTGCAAAAAAAAAACAGTACTTAAAAAAAATTGAAACCACATTTTGGCCGCTGATCTGTTTTTTTTACAGAACAACACAAATATTATTTCACTACAAATTTAGCACGTATGCAGAACACTTGTTTATATTTGTCACAATTTTTTTTCAGAATTTTTGAAATGTTCTAACATTGTTTTCGATTTTTAATTCAGGCAGGAGAATGTGAGCTCGCGAGCCAATGTTTATTTCTGTCATATTCTTTGTTTGATAAAATAGCCCCACATCATCGAATATTTTTTTCGCCCCACTGACATTTTAGAAAAGAACAAAAAATCTATCCATGACCGCCATGTAACATAAAACCCCTTCATATACAAAACTTGCTAGAAGAAAGAGCAGCTAACTTTATCTAAACTTTCCGAAAAGCTGTTTTGAAATCACTTCATCTACCGATGCCATAGACGAACACTTGCATGCGCGACAACTCCTTGAAAGTTGAAGTAAATAAAACGAAGATACTGGTCAAGAATTCAAGCTCATAAACAAGCTCTCGTTTACCAACGGCAGACAAGACAAGAGGTATTCAACAGTTTTGACGACGGTGTGCATTTGTGCCGGCCGTCCCCGTTTCTGGCGCATCATACGGGTAGTGCACACAAAAGTTGCGGCGCGCGGACTTGGTGCCTCTCCGGCTTCGGGGTTCGGACGGAGCTGCTTGCTACTTGCTAGTGCTGCAAAAATCACGGCCTGATGAACTGAGGCCGCGGCTCCACCAAAGTCAAAAGCTCAAATGGAAACCGCCGGCACGCACGGCGCGCGACACTGCGCCTGCATCAAACCACGCGAAAGAAAAGAGTGGCGATCGAGAAGAAGATAAATCTACATATGCAGGAGCATGCCGTGGGCAGATCGATCGGCTGCCTGTGGTGGCAGGCTTTCGATCACGTTGTTAAACGGAGGAGCAAATGCAAAGGATTTCTGAATGCCACCGTGCAGGAGCTTATATCAGTCTATGGAGACAAAGCAAAGGAGCGACGGCCAATATTCTTACTCCCTCCGTCCACAAAAGGATGTTTCAACCTAGCCAAAATTTGTATATATCTACACACTTAATCATGTCTAGATACATACAAATTTGAGCTAGGTTAAGACATCCTTTTGTGAACGGAGTGAGTACAGAATAAAGGAGCGAAGGCCAGTCAGAACCGAGAGCTGTGCCGGAGAGGAGAGAAGAGGATGGTTGCAGGCTTGCAGCATGGGTTTGACCGAAGGACCAGGTGGTCTTGGTATTGAGATTCGGGATATTATGAACTAAGTGTTTACTTGGTAAATGGTTTTTTTGTTTTGACAATCAATACCATATATTATAGTAGTAGCGAATAGTACATGATAGAGATACATGAGGTTACTACAGCGATTACAAAATAAAGTCTAAAATAAAGGAGCAAATCTTCTAAATCTTCAAACTTTTTCTTCTTTCATGACACAATCTTGCACTTTTCTGAAAGCAGCCGTAAAACGATAAAAAAATCAAACCACATACCTGTGAATACCAACGAGGGTTCTCCCGTAATTCTAATTTTGAGCGCAATGCCAAGTTTACGTGCACGCACGCAACCATTAAGTTAATCAACCAACATTGGTAAGAGTACCAATACCGATATTTCAGGGAATAACAACCGAACGGCCTGGTCGTCGTCGCTAGGAACCGAGAGTATGAATCACCATTGTGGAGGACGTACCAGCCGGGACAAATATTGCGAGGACAATCCTCGTAGCAATCATAAGAAAAGATCCAAAATTGATCCGGCGGCAAATGGTTATTTAAACTGTTTAGTGAGGAAAGCGTTAGGTTATAGTTTTGGATGTAACCGTTTGTCGATGGTCACTCGGGATATCTTCATCCAGTTGGTTGGCAGCATACTACTCCATGCGATCGGAAATTAACATAAATTTATATAAATACGGATATATCTACACACTAAAATACGTCTAGATACATCCATATTTAGATAAATATGTGTCAATTATTTCCGATTCGAGGGAGTACTATACTACAATATGATTGGTTGATGTGTTGTTGCTTTTTTTTTTGTAGATTAATGTATCAACCCTTTCTGATCCTTTAAATCTAATAGATTGATTGTTTTAATAAATTGTTGTATGCATCCATTGATAGAGAGGCCGGGGTTATATTCTCGTTTCCAAAAAATCGAAAAACAAGGTTGAAGTGTGCGTTTATGCGTAGCGCTCTGGATGAACAAGATCATCACTTGCATGGGCATTTTGGCTTTACCGGCGATGAAACATAGCCATGAGTCACAATCATCACTGAGAAAACATGCACGCACTTGCTACTGCAATTAGTACGAGGGCGTAACATAAGGCCTCATTAGCGTGTACTGTACATGGAATATTATCCATCAGCCACTTGATAAAGTGTGAAAGGAGGACTAGGGAGTAAGCAGCCAGTCATGGCTCCTTTGAATCTCTAGTCCCGCCCCCCTTTTCCCTCCAGTATAAAAGGCACCCTGTTTAGCTCCCCCAACTCCCTCCAAAGCCAGCCAACCAACCAAATCCTCTGCTCTTTCACTCTGTTTCACTTTCATACAACTCCTTGGTGCACTGCAATGTCCAGGAATCGTTGTGCTCATGTCGTTGCTGCCATCCTTGGTCTCCTGGCACTTGCACCAATGGCTTCTGGTGCTGGTGGCCATGACTACGGAATGGCATTGAAGAAGAGCATCCTCTACTTTGAGGCGCAGAGGTCCGGCACGCTCCCTCCTGACCAGAGGGTCCCCTGGAGATCGAGCTCTGGTCTCTTTGATGGGAAGGCCAATGGAGTATGTGCACTTTTTCTTGATAGCACTGATATAAACATAATGACATGCTTTGTTCTAACGGTGCGCAATCTTTCGGCTTTGCTGTTTTTTGTTTCAGGTCGATCTTGTGGGAGGGTACTACGATGCAGGGGACAACGTCAAGTTTGGGCTGCCCATGGCGTTCACGGTGACCATGATGTCCTGGAGCATCCTAGAGTACGGCAAGCAGATGGCCTCCGCCGGCGAACTCCAGAACGCCATGGGAGCCGTCAAGTGGGGCACGGACTACTTCATCAAGGCGCACCCCGAGCCGGACGTGCTCTACGGGGAGGTCGGGGACGGCGACACGGATCACAGCTGCTGGCAGCGGCCGGAGGACATGACGACGAGCCGCCAGGCGTTCCGCGTCGATCCCCAGAACCCCGGGTCGGACCTGGCTGGAGAGACGGCCGCAGCAATGGCCGCTGCGTCGATGATCTTCCGGACCACTTATCCGGGCTATGCCAACCTGCTCCTCGAACATTCTAAGCAGGTATATATATAGGCCCAACCTGCAACTGAACTGAACCTTGGAATCGAACAAGAATCATCGCA
Source organism: Poa pratensis (assembly GCA_947311845.1). NCBI lineage: Eukaryota > Viridiplantae > Streptophyta > Magnoliopsida > Poales > Poaceae > Poa > Poa pratensis. The sequence continues at coordinate 29,199,967 of CAMZMU010000036.1, read as the reverse complement.
TAGGTTTACAATGTTGTCTGATTCTTGTATATGCTCGTTCAGTTGTTCGAATTCGCCGACAAGTACCGCGGAAAGTACGATGCGAGCATCCCCGTGGCTCGGAATTACTACGGGTCTTTCAGCGGATACGGGGTAAGCATGTTTCGTTGTAACGCGATGTGGAGCGGAGTGCAGTGTATGCAAACCTCTGACATTGATTTCAATGGTGCGGTGCAGGATGAGCTTCTATGGGCGGCGGCGTGGCTGTTCGAGGCGACGGAGGACCGGTTCTACCTGGAGTACCTGGCCAGGAACGGCGACGCGCTGGGCGGCACGGGCTGGTCCATCAACCAGTTCGGCTGGGACGTCAAGTACCCCGGCGTGCAAGTTCTAGCGGCCAAGTTCCTCCTTCAGGGCAGAGCCGGCGAGCACGCGGACGCGCTGCAGAGGTACCGGCAGAACGCCGAGTTCTTCGTGTGCTCCTGCGTCGGCAAAGGCGCCGTCAATGTCCCGAGGACCCCCGGTGGTGTGATGTACCACCAGAGGTGGAACAACCTCCAGTTCGTCACCAGCGCCTCCTTCTTGCTCACGGTCTACGCCGACTATGCCACGGTGACCGGCAAGGGAGCCGTGCGCTGCCCGGCCGGTGCCGCACAGCCCTTTGAGATCCTCGCATTTGTCAAGTCGCAGGTGGACTACATCCTGGGTGACAACCCGAGGGGGACGAGCTACATGGTTGGGTACAGTCTGAACTACCCGCGGCAGGTGCACCACCGGGGCGCCTCCATCGTGTCGATCAACACCGACCCCTCCTTCGTCAACTGCCAGGAGGGCTACTCGAGCTGGTACGGCAAACAGGCCGGCAACCCCAACCTCCTGGAAGGCGCCATCGTCGGCGGCCCCGACGAGTACGACGACTTCGCCGACGAGAGGAACAACTACGAGCAGACCGAGGCGGCCACCTACAACAGCGCGCCGCTGCTCGGCGTCCTCGCCCGCCTCGCCGGCGCGTGCGGCGGGCTCGACGAGTACCAGTCACTCCCACAGGTGTCTCCTGATTCACATGCGAACCACACATTCCGACCACCATCTCACCGGCATCATCACGGTAATTACTTGACTCCGCTCCATGTAACAAACATCGAACAGAACGTGGAAGAACTCTGAATGATGTTCATCATGTGGTTGGATTGCAGCTTCCGAGCACCTCGAGATCGAGCAGAACGTGACGAGGACATGGGCGACCAGGCGCAGGACCTACTACAGGTACTCGGTGACGGTGACCAACAGGTCCCGGAAGACGGTGAGGGGGCTCCACCTCGGCATCTCGGAACTCAACGGGCGGCTGTGGGGCCTCGACAAGGCGCGGTACGGCTACGTTCCCCAGAAGTGGCTGCCGGCGCTGCGCCCCGGGAGGAGCCTCAGGTTCGGCTACGTGCAGCCGGGTCCTCCGGCCACTGTTTGGGTCACTGGATACAAGCTGGTCTGAACTCTGAAGTCTCAAGTCTCAACCCTCAACCTTGCGGTTCTAGCTAGGATAATCACTAGTGTTTCCTGCAAGTTAGGCGTGGGATCGGTGGGGATGGGAGGAAGGAGTGAAGAGATTAAAGATGTTTTTGGTGCTCATCCTCTTCCTACCCAAGGTGTTCTGGTAGGCAAGACAGGGATTTGGTGTTTCGAGAGATGAAGATGTAATGTTCATCCTCCTTTTTCTTTTGCGATGAAACCACCGATCTATTAATCATCCCAGCAGTGCAAAAGAACAAAAAAGTAACAAAAATTACAAATAGATCATTGTCATTCGACTACCTAGCGACAACTACAAACCGAGAAGTCGCGGCGCGGTCCTCGCTCCTCTCACCGGAGTCAGGCAAAGTTTGTCGTAGGAGAGCTTGTTGTAGTAGACAAATGGAAATCGTCGTGCTAAGACCACAAAGGGTCAGTGCAATAGAGCAGCCAGCAACCATCGCAAAATATGAGTACCGTAGATCGGAAGAAACATCCCTGCAACCACACCCACAAACAAGAAAACCTACAACATCCTAGGATATCCGCCGGACACACAACTCCACGCGCTCTCCGCTAGCGCTATGCGCACCGCCGAAGCGGAATAGAGCTGCGAGTACCTTATTCTGACACCGGGATGTAGCCGCCGCACTCGGAGGAAGGGGGCCGAGGGTTGGGAAGCTGAGTTTTGTGGGTCGTGGGCCAGAGGTGGTACATGGGCTGTCCTCGAGTGAGGACATATACCTTCATTAGATACACTCGTGTGTGGGCTAGGGTTGGGAGAGAAGGTCCGTGTTTTCCCATCCAGACACGGCGGCGACTCTCGTGGGGAGGAGTGGCTACACTTGGGGGCCGAAGCGAGATTCGGGACCATTTGGGGTTTGGGGGGTGTCCTTCGCCATAGTTGCTGCTATGTTAGGTGAGAGTTTCCAGCAAGATTTGAGGAGAGGGTGGAGAGGTGGTTTCACAGGAGGTGGACGAGGGGATTGGGCGATGGGAAGGGGTGGTGTGAATGGCAACTGGAATCAACCCAGACCTCAGTTCATGCTACCGCCGCCACAACCACAACAAGGTACTCTTCCGTTCCATTTTAATTGACTTCTATATAGATGTATCTAGTACTAAAATATGTCTAGATACATTTATTTTGGAGTCAACTAAAATGGAACGGAGGGAGTACAAGTTTTCAGCACTATCAAGAGTTCCTAGATTGTTTTGGATATGGTACGGGACACTCTTTTGTAGCTGATGCAAGGGCAACTGCTCCAGGTGCGTTCTTGCAACAAGAACAATGGTCTAGGGGAAGGGCAGGGTAGATTTAATCCGCAACAATTTAGAGGTCAGCCTTTTCCGGGTCAGAGGCAAGCACAAGGTTTTGGTAGAGGGTTTGAGCAGCAGATTTTCCAGCCAAATTGTTCTTCCTCACTACCTCCTGGTGGCAAGACTGTGAGTTCTAGCTCGGCTGATAGTGCTCAAAGATTTGGAGGGGGCAACGGAATTCAGGGCACATGCAGGTGGATAACATTGTGGAGGTGACTAAGAACGTAGGTGCGCGAGATGCTAGCAATAACTGTTAGGCCTCGTTCGTTTTACTTTGGATTGAATCCAGGCGTGGACCTATCCAGGAGAGGAAGTGGTTGATCCCGTCCATTCTTCTAAGACTAGTCATAGTGGGAGTATCATAGATTGGTATATGCATATGATACTTGTATAATACTACCTCTATAGTGCATAGTATCATATAGTAGTATCATAACCACACCTTATTTATTACTTTGTAGAATCTCAATACAAATATATGTACAAGATTTGTTTGCTATTAAAATATCTTGTTTTGCGTGTCATGATACCGTAACATAGGTAGATACCATTCTCATCTCTTTCCTCGTTAATTGTTGTGCCACGTCAGATTTTTGCCAACATGGCCTGCATGATACTGCTATGATACTCTCCACTATGGCTAGTCTAATCCCCACTAACCTCTATTAACAGCTTCCCCATATTCCCATGTACATTTCAGCTGTTCGTTAATCCCTACTAGGCTACAACTGAGATCGTCGCCTCGCCCCTAGCGCGTCATGGAGATAGTTCCACAGGTGCGATGGGGATGGTTTTTTTTCCAGACCGAGTCAGTGTAAGATGAAAGGGATTTGCTGGGTCAGAATCCCGTCGGGGAATATACGAAGACCACAAATGTGCTGGGCTGGAAAATCACCACGCCGGTCTGGAAAACCAGGATCGGGCCACAATCCAGCCAATCCCCGCATCCGTGGGATTAAGCGAACGAGGCCTTACATGTATTTTATCCAGGGCACATCGCCAAGGACTATAAAGATGAGCTGCTCTGTATCAACTGTGGGGCAAATTACATGCACATTTCTAACAAGTGTGAGATGGTAACCAGACCTAGAAAGATAATTCAGTTAGTGGGATGTGCTCAGGATGGGTTAAAATGTTAGTTGCTAAAAGTGGCAGGAGATTGGAAGGAGATGCACTTGCAAAATGAATCCCCATTTCTTTCCTTACGCACCCCATCTTGATAGTATGGGGTACTCTCTATCTCTATCTCTATCTCTTCTCTATCTCTATCTCTTCTATCTCTATACTATCTAAAAAGCACGAAGTGTCCCTTCGTCAAGCCTCTCGCTTTGTTTTTTTCTCCACGCATGTTTCCTTCGTCAAGCCTCACGGTTTTTTTTCCGCTCGGCCAAATCAAATGTCACTAAGAAACTATTTACGGTAATGCATCAATCAACAATTATTACACGCGTCAGCCAAATCTCCCTAATCTAGCCAATCAGCATTAAAATCTACATGTCAATCAAAGGATTGCATGGAGGGAAACCTACCAAAACTGTATGTAATTAGTAAATATCACTAATTATTATTAAACTGACATGAATATTGACATGCTCATTTCTCTTCTATCGGTAGCTTCTTGGCAGCCACATTCGACCACCATGCGGTTTTGTGGCCATGGATATGGACCAGGGTGAGAGGGAGCCAACGCTTCACCTTTTTTTTCTGCGCGCTGAAGCAATTGTACGTAGCGCAGTCCAATCCAGGCGAGAAAAAAAACCTTAAGCGCATGTACATGCCGTTAGTATTGGAGATAGAGACGCTTATATAGACGCTAGACATTAAATCATTATTTTTAAATTCTTAGCGTCTATATAAGCGCTCCTGCAATGAACAAAGTAGCTGGTGCCACCGGCAGTAGAGGGTCGTCGTGGTAGTTTGTTAGTGGTGGCTCGTGGCCACGAGGGAGGTTAGTTAGGTGATCTGTTCATCTGTGTGATTTTCAGAGATTTTATACTTTCAGTCTTTCAACCAACAGTTGTCTTGCATGAATATAATGCACTCTAGAATATTACATTTTATGGTGGAATCTTATCTTTAATAAAACGTTATTTATTTTCCCTCAGGATGCATACAATGCTTGATGCACTATTCAGTTTCACGAGGTAGGAACTTCCCATCTGAACTGGCATTTAGCTAACTAGATCTTATCTTTTGCTTTGGGTGTTGATACATAGTTACAAACATGATTTCACTTCTGATTGGAAGCACATAAAATCTGCATAAAAGGTATATATAGCTGCATAATTGGTTAATTTCATATGCGCTTTGCTAGGCTATTTGTTAGTCATAATTTTGCATTGCCTCCTTGAATTACTTTTCTTCTACTGTTTTTTTGTCTCTGCATTTCTTATCTCCTATATTTGCAATTTTGTACATAGAAGACAATTATTTTCCTCCGATTAATAGTTCCTAACTCTTAAGCATGCAGGAGGATGACGATGCTATGACCGATTGGTGCAGAACTAAAATCAGCCTATTACTATAGTTCGAAAGAGCGTTACAAAGGGGTGTAATGGAGGGTGCGGGAATGCAGGCGCGAAGTGTCGTGCACTTATGGTACAAACGACAGAGGAGATAGCGAGTGGAAAGCAATAACCTCAAATTTGAATTTAGGATTCATGGCAATGCCAGTCCGTGATGATCAAAGGAATGTAATGTAAGAGTGCATTCTCCGGGTCTCTATAACCTGGGCAGTTTGATTGTGAACATGTTTGATTGCGTGTGGACTGGGTCGGCCTGACAAAATCTCAGTAATAGTTATCCAAAGTCATCTGTGATCTCAGTTTTGGAGGGAAACGAAAGGAACAAATTGTGATACTGAAATCATATTTTTGTAGAAACTATCAACCATAATTTTTGGTTAGGTCATTTTTGTCTCCTCCTATACCAATGAGAACCTACTTTACGCGACTTCATGAGAATATTTTGTTCTCTCCCATTGCAACGCACGGGCAATTAGCTAGTATAACCAAAAATACAAAAGGTCTTCGGAACACGCCTCTTCTTTTTGATAGAACACCGAGGAGAACTTAATCATGTGTGTCATCAATGAAAACACCTAAAACATCTAAAGTGCTAAACCGAGAGTTAGTCCACTAATTGCATTGTAATCAAACACTAAAACTAATTAGGGAGCTAATTGAGCGATCTGTCGTGGTGGGAACACGCAGATGCCTAGGGGTAGGCTTAGTCTGGGGCCGAACGTACGCTTGAGGATTCGGGGAGGGATTGCGTGCTAAGAAGCACACACGAACAAACAGACGAACACAAGGATTTACCCTGCTTCGGGGCCCTCGTGAGGAGGTAAAACCCCTACTGCAGCATCTATCCTACTTTGGTGTATTTCTCCTCTGTATACGGTGTGTACAAATGCTCCTCGAGCTGTATGTCTAAATATGCCTCGTGTGCTAAGCAGCACAGAACCAGCAGAGAGAGAGAGCAGGGAGGAAAATGAGCTCCCGGAGGAATGAGCCCAAGGGGCTCCCGTGCGTCGCTGCCCTCATCTCCTCCCCCTGGTGCTCTTTATATAGGGAGAGCCCAGGGGACATGCAGGGGACAAGGGGACAAACATCACTGTACACTGTTCACTGTAGCTGACTTGACCAATGGGGTCTTGTCACACTGTTCACGTGTCACTGTAGTTGTACTCTTGTCACATCACGGGCACTGTAGCCACGCTGTCTGTCTTTGCTTTTGTCTTCTAGCATCTGTCTCCTGGAGATGGCAGAGGAATCTTGTACTGGGCGAGGAGGATATTTGTGACCGGGGATGATCCGGTTGAAGCAGTGGCCTGGATGCCGGAGACGCGGACATGCTGTTCTGGTTCAACTCGGTCCAGCCGAGATACCAAATAAACTCGGACCAGCCGAGGTGTGCGCTGGAGGTGCTGGTCAGTCGAGGCAACGACGTGCCGGTCCAACCGAGCTATGAATCAGTTCGGCTCGCTCTGGCCGTAGCTGAGGCGAGGATATGATCAGTTCCGAGTCACGGCAGCACTAATCCAGCCGAGACGAGGCCCAGTCCGGAGCTGTGGGACTGCCGAAGCTGGTGGAGAGCGGGCGGCCCATCCGAGGCGCAGGGGAGCTCGGTCCAACCGCGGCTGGAGGGAGGCACGGTCCACGGCCGGGGTATTGGTTTACCGAGCTAACCAACACTCGGCTTGCCCGTCCGAGGCTCCGGTGGAGTGGCCTTGGCCCGCCCAGCAAAGGCCTGCCGAAGCTTGGAGGAAGGCCAGCTTGCCCGGGTTAAGATAGTGGGCCGGCCCAACCGAGGTGAGGAGCTCGCTACCGAGGCAACGGCCTGCTCCGAGGTTGGAGTGGCCCAGCCTGGCGCGGGAGACTCGGCCCGCTTTGACTCGGACGACATGGACTGCCGTGGGCAAGACGAGCTTCGGCCCAGCCCGAGATCTGGACATGCCAGCCAGCTGTATAACTCGGTTTACTCCGAGTTTGAGGAAGATTCGGCCCAGCAAAGGAAATCTCGGTTTGGGCATTGCCAGACTCGACCCGGACTACTTTTTCCTGTCTTTTACATTATCTTTTACCTTTTTCTTTGCTGCTTCATCTAACAACTCAACAAAACAATCAACTCTGGGGTACCCGGGGTTACATCCCCGACACGATCTTTCAATTGGCAAGGAGGACTCTTGTTGGAGTCCCCATTGAATAGATTGACTTACCAACAGATGGTCAACCATTTCTAAATTTCTAGGATTAATTTGGGGAGAGGTTCGAGATTCAATCTATGAAATCAAAGGATAAGATTTGTATAGTGGATTCAAGTGTCAACCGGATTGACCACAAAACTAGAACAAATAGTGTGAGAACATGAATCAGATCTTGATACGGAAATAATTTTGATGCAATATGAATCCCTTGAGCACCAGATTGATTCCCCTAGTAGCTTGATTTCTTAGGGAATGCCATGTCAATCTTTTTATTCATCACCAACAATTTATTTTCATGCTAAAGACAAAAAACTCACTAAGAGTACTAATCCTTCATTGGTGATGTGTCCATCATATATTGCATGTTCATGCCCCCTTTTTTGTCCCCTTGTAGTGGCACCCCTAGTTGATCAACTGAAGTCTTATCATCACATCTAGCGCAGTAGCAAAGAATTTCATCAGGCTTGCCAGTAAAACCGCATGTCCCAGTTTGGTAGTTTTGTTGTATGCAAAAGTTCTCACATTTTACACCACTAGTTGACTTGCACGTGCAACGCACGTCTCATAATTTATTTGATATAAATTTGGATACGTTCTACTGGTAACAAACCATCATGTTGATATAATCTAACATTTGTTCGTTCGCTTGTGAAGCCCATGTGAATTACACAAAAAATAACATAATAATCGTTGAATTTAATAAATAAATTTAATACAGACAAATACGCACAAGTTTAGAAAAGTCTGCAGAGCAGTCGCAATGCGTGTATTTTTTTCGAGACGTGGTATAAAGACAAGCGCTTAGATAAACATGCACACAACTCAACTGTATGAACACATGCACGCACAATCTACCCCTATGAGAACATCCGATATTCTGAGTCGGTGTGGCGAGTTTTAAGATTGATTAAGTCACACATGCACCTCGTTGTCGACGGGGACGTCGCCTCCCACTGAAAAATATTACGACCAAATGAGAACTATTAGTGTCAAACCTAGGGTTTGAACTGGAATGGCCTGAGGTATAACCACCTTTCTAACCATCTTATCACATGAATGTTCTCAATATCTAATAGGGTTTATCTAATTAATTTTCCCTATATATTTTGCCAAGTCATCTTAAATACAATTATACGTAGTACTACATCAAGAAATAATAGATGTGGGGTAGTATCATATAAAAAAAAAAACCCACATAGCCGCTCATGGAGGTAGGGGGAAATAGATGTGGGCCGGTAGGATTAGAAGGGGAAGGTAGGGAGGAATTGGAAAATTATACACCGGAGAGTACGGATATGAAAAAGGAAATAGAAAGGTATGGTCATGGAGATGGCTCAATTCATGACGGGAGCAGCAGACCACGACCTTGCAATGAAAGAGCTTAGCACGGTCGCCAGCTACTCGGCCAGTCGGCCAGTCGGCCTGTCCGCTTCTACGCCTGAGCGGCTCAGCCCAGGCTCTCCATGGACTTTCTCCTCTAGGATTGGCCACCAGCCTGCGTCATCCGGCTCGACGATCGATCTGGGATTGCTTGAGCCATCAGCCTCTTGCAGAGCAGTGTGCCAAGCACGGAGATTAGCCCGCCGACCCTGTCCGACCTGAGCCAGTACGGGTTCGAGCAGCACGCAGCCCGGCACCGCAGTGGCCATGCTGGAGTGTGCTGACGCCGCGACAGGCGGACGTCCAGATCTGCAACGACTCGCGGTGGCTGCCCACGGATAGCCGGCGATCTGATCCTTCCTTCTGCGTGGAACCAGTAGGCCAAGTACGAACCGTTCGATTCTCTCACCGAGGACGCCATGGGCATCCACGATGGCGTCCCCAGCGCGGGCGAATCGACCGGCGACCTCGGTTTGGCGTTCACGTGCAGCAGCGCTCGTTCCTCTCTTCCGTTCGACCGTTCCTCTCTTCTACCTTGACGCAGTTAACGATGGAGGAGAGAGAAATAATTGTAATTTCTTTTAGCGATGGCAATCCGTGTAATTTAGAGAGGAGAAATAGAAGAACGAACAGGTACGGTGGCAATTTGGTCGTATTATGTGATTTGGTGGGAGGGCAAAACGGTCCAAAACGGACAATGTTGAGTTGTCAAACATTGGGACGATCTGAGACGTTTGATCGGATATTGAAGGGGTCAGATTTAAAGTATCCCAACAAGACAAGTTTGCTCTTTTAATAGTAGTATAGATTACAACGTCCAGGCAGATTGTAGCGGCGTTGAGTACAGTTTGCTTCTCTACCTGTATTAAACAAAATCGATGGACATAAAATATTTGAAGTAAAGATTTCGTACTAGGTTCTTTACTTATTGTAACAGTACTATGTACTTTACTTACTGTAGCAGAAGCTGGACGCTAATATGAACATAGATACAACTACTATTGCCACCTTGCATGCCATGGTGTATTCTTGGGTTGGTGATTTTAGATGTAGAAGGCTGGAGCTGGAGTGATAACTTGAGATGTATGAGGCTGAATTCGGTAGATATGTCTCTTTATATTGTTAGGTTCGTATATGTAAAAATAGAAGTTGGTAACTTTATTTTGTTATCTTGGCAACCATTAAGTAATAATTAATGAGTTGATAAGGTGCAGATGCCTCGGATGCTGCACGCATAGTGCAAAGGTAAGACCCGTCGAACTTTCGAGCTAGGCTAAGGACCGTTCCAGCAACGTCAATCCTTATACTTTCCGTGTCAGCAGACATGATGAAAAATCCCGACGGACGCGTTGGGTAAATTTCAAAGCTATACTGCAGATTGACTCAGTAAGACCTCCGCGGCCTAGTCGAATCTGACCAGTTTGTTCCTGATTCGAGTCCGGGGACTCGAGTTTGATTGAAAGCTAGTAAGGTTTTACCCGAATGTGTAGTTAACCAGTCCCGATCCGTCGAGTGTACTGGGCCTGCTAAGCTATTATGCCTTGACCATCATAAGCAAAAACCACAGTCGATGAGATACTCGACATAGCCAACATGTGCTATTCATACAGGAATTCCAATTATAATATACAAAATACAAAGCACATGACGTGCACTTACGAGTGAGTCCATGCCCGATTCTTCGAGTCACACAAGTACTCAGGGGCTACTGACAAGGATATACATCTCGGGTACCCTACCGTAAGGGTACCTGGTGCACGTGTCGACTAAGGCCCAGTTATCAAGAGCCTACATGAAGCCCATGACGAAAGGCCCAACAAGATAGAGTACCATCGAAGATTAGACATAGGCATAGTCGGTTTATACTTTCCTTACCTGTAAACAGGGTCGGCTACGGATTCCCGAGACCCAGCCTCTTATAAAGGCTGGGAGAGCCGTCGATCTTGAACAAGCCATACTCGAACCACCAAAAGCCCTAGCGAGATCGACATCTCGCCGGAGCTCCCCTGTAATCGCGTAATCTCACACAATCAATACCAGACTAGCAGGAAGTAGGGTCTTTACCTCCACCCGAGGGGCCTGAACCTGGGTAAATCTTTGCCTCTGCTTGTCAGCCGACGAAACTACCAGTACTACCACGTTTTTCCCCATAATCTCAACCCTAGGTCCTTAACCATGGGATTTGATGAGTTAACCCCTCGTCACTAAATATACATGCACTCCACTACTTGGGATTACAAGTACTATATGATTGTATTGTTAGCAAACATCCGTAAATACTAACAATGCATTAAGGTTTCCCCAACCATAGCCTTAAGTTCATGGTCCTCTTACTCCCATACGTGCAACTAACCGGTTCGAGTCCTCAGGTTTCTGTCACTCCGGCAGGCCTACCCCCTTCCTTTGCACATACTACTAACCCTAGGGTGTTGATCCATGCGCGCACAAATATAATGGACATCAAAGGACAGTACCATATCAACATACAACTCTAATGAACCAAAGATACATTTAACCATTCAATCTAAGAACAAATAAATTACGCAAACATGATATAGATCATAGGATAATAACTTATAGCATCAAATACCATGTTTACATAGAGCGGTACAGAGGTTTGTGGGAGGATGAACCACTGTATACAAGGAGGAGTTGGTTATGGAGATGGCGATGAACCATGTTTACAAGGAGGAGGAGTCCATGTTTACATAGAGCGGTACAGAGGTTTGTGGGAGGATGAACCACTGTATACAAGGAGGAGTTGGTTATGGAGATGGCGATGAAGATGGCGGAGCGGCAGCGCCGTGGCGCAGGGCGGCGGCGGCGCCGGCGATAGCGCATGGACTCCTCCTGTGCGCCGCCGACATGGAGGGAGAGCGCCGCCCCTTAGCCTCCTTCCTTCATGGCTTCTTGGGAGCCCTCCCCTATGGAGATGAGATCCATGGGGGAGGTAAAAACGTGGCTTTGGTGGCTGGAAATTCGTGGGTATGGGGTGTTGGCCATGACCTAGGTTTCTTCCTTTTATATAGCTTCTCGGATTCCCGTCATCCCATTAGGATTGCAGTGGGACGGCGATATCTGGAGCGTCCGGACTCCAATTGGGCCGAATTTTAAGTCCAGATCGTTCGGCGGAAAATTCCCTGCAACTTTCGTGACTACACTTTTTCCATTTGACGTCATCTTCTGTCTGTAACGTGACCATCTCCGAAAAACGTTGCAGACATATTTTAGGAAAGTCCCTATTTGACTCCAACAAGGTTTCCTCTTATATTTTTGATAATTCCTACACATCAAAGAGTAAAACAAGAACATTGTGCACTTTTGTAACTATTAATAGGCTCGTCCAAATAAATTATAAACTTAATATAAAAACAAGTGTCAAAGGCATAATATTAACATGAAACAATAAAAAATTATAGATACGTTTTGGACGTATCATTTGGCTTCAGCAACAAGTTGTGAAAAATGTTCTGTTGCTCTTTTGCATCCATACACCTATGGAATTTTGCCGATCAGTTCGTTCACTGTTTTTAAGCAATGTAGCTGATTTAGAGTACTATATATGTACCATGTTTTTTGAGAATTTTCCGTATATGTTGGTACTTCGCATGTGCAACAAGCTGTGAAAAATGTTCTATCCTGCCAAATTTTGTTTCTTAACCTCTGCATCCATACACTATGGAATTTTGCCGATCAATTCATTCACTGTTATTCAGCAACCGAGCTGATTCAGAGTACACTGTAAAAAAAAGGAGATGAAAAGAAGAAAATAAACCATTTTCATGCGCATCATTATTTTATCCTTGAAGAACATGGTCATGGAAGACAAGATGATTTGGCCCTCGTGTGTGCACTACAGAGGGGGTACGGTACCATTATTCTATTACTTGGCCAAATTCAAATCTCAGTTGAGCGGCGAAAACTGCCGCCTGCCCCGAAATTTTTCGCGCTCCACACTCTGAGTTCCACTTCTACCCCTCGTTAATTAGACCCAATGCCCATAGAATAGTCGGTTGTTGGGGTCGGTGGGAGGGTATCCTGGTAATTTCATCTTCACCACCGCCCTGCACCTCTATAGTCCAGATTCGGCGTCCCAAGACCCATTCCCCCCCCCCACACACCCCCACCCACCCGAGGCACACCACACATCCCCCAAATACCATCTCTCTCGCCTCCAGCAGCACCGCACCAGATCTGGTTAACCGCCTTCCTTCTCCACCGCAGCAGACCCACTTCACCGTCGCCGCCGTGCACGGCACCGAATCTGCTTCACCTACTCTCATCGACCGCCCGAGATCTGCTTCCCGGACTCCAAAAGAAACCGCAAGCGTAGCATCCCCGGCAACCTCGACTTCCCGCATGATGCGGTGTATGCGTGCCGGCCGCCGCAGCCTAGGTAACTCTATCCCATACCTGCCTATTCCTAAATGTCATCATAATCTCCTTCGTACTAGGTTTAACTGCTATTACGTAAGTAGTTAATTACAAAATTGATGTCGCTGAATATACTCCGAAAGAAGTTTCCCTATCCTGGTCAACTTGTTCAGAAGCGATGTTGTTATATAATTTATATTTGATTCGTCCTAACCTACAAATGTAACTGCTAGAATATACTAATACCTCTTATAGTATTAGGGAACAGAGGGGGTAGTCATCATTTTTTAAGCCACTGAAAATATCTAAGAGTTCACATGTTACAATATAGCAGGTTCAAGCTTGTCGCAGTGAACTGTATATCTATATCTGTAGTACATTTTGACCTATTAAGTACTCTTGTTGATGACCGCGTGTTCTTAAATGAGCTTGTTGTGCCACTTTTAAATCTGAATCATTGAACATACTTATTTATTTTCTCTCTTCTACATCTTCACAAGTTGTCGGAGAATGACTCCCACGAAACAGGGGCAGTCACACTCGCGAAGAGAGTTCGTGTAAGGGGCTGAACACGACGTCAATCAACCCTCATCCGGCGCGGCGACGCTGCTCGTCGTGCCTGAGGAGGGACATCACGGCAGAGAGAGACACGGCGCGTACCCAGGTTCACGGCCCTCTTGTGGAGGTAAAACCGCTACGTCCTGCCTGTCTGTATTGCTGCTTGTAGAGGTTACAGTACAGCGTGCTTGCCGAGGGCACAGTTGTGGCAATGGCGCGTACAAGGGGAGGGAAACTACTGTCTTCTTCTCCCTTGCGCGCAAGTAGCTAGACTAGGAGTAAGATGTGATCGATCCCCCTTTAGGGTGGTGCACCAGCTCCTTTTATAGGCGCCCCGGGCCTCCTCCCTGTCCTTGTGCAGCGGAGGGGCTACCACATGGCGACAACGGTCGGGAGCACGGTGCACCGCTGCTTGGGCGTCCATGAGCGCGGTCCATGGGCACAAAAGCTGAGGCCGCAGCAGAGAGGCCGCCGTCCATCCAGGACGGCCAGCTGCTGCCGCAGAGGAGCGGGGGAAGTCCCCACGGTGACGTCGCGTTTGGCGCGTAGCGCCGGCCTGCTCCCTTATCACCAAAGAGGAAAGCTTGGTGGTCTGCGCCGTTGCCCCTGCTTTGTTGACTCCTTTATCACCAAAGTGGGACTGTAGCTCCGTCGTCACCCTGCGCAGAGGCGCGGTCACTCTGCGGCCGCTGCGGATGCCATGTGCGCTCCGCAGAGCTTGCTTTACAGTGAAGGAACCCTCGCGTGGGCGGGAACGCCCTGTGGAGGATTCTGCGTTGACTTCCCTTCAGGGAAAGCTTCCTTGGAGAGGGGGCAGCGGAGTAGAGGCTCCACAGGCCCTCGCTGCCTCCTCAGGCCTCCGCGAGGCGATTCTGCCCCGCGGGCTCCCCAGGCTTGCAGACCTGGTCCTTAGCGAGATTCACTCGCCGAGTGTTGAGGGTTATAGAGGCCTGGCCCAGTACACCCTGGTTCTTACTGGGCTGACAGTAGCCCCCGGGCCCATGACGGGCACGACGCGGTCCAGGGGGCGCAGGCGAAGCGTCATGGGCCCAAAGTGTCCGGCCGGCCCGAGACACGTGGCGAGCGGTTGGTGCGTCTCGGCTTCTCCGGAGGAGGTGGGCGTCGTGGTGGGACCCACGACGCCTCGGAAACCGCTCTGAGGTGATATAAAGGCTGCCGCGGCTGTGCCGGCAGCAGTTCCGCCGCATTTACGCCCTTTCCTTCTTGCATACACCTCCGGTGCTCCACTACTCCGGCGATTTCCGTTCTTCTCCGAGCTTTTTCGCCGCCCTTCCTTCGCGAGCCATGGGCCCCAAGAAGGGCAAGGCTGCGATGGTGGAGGCCTCCGCTGAAGCGCAGCGGGAGGAGGAGCTTGCGCCGGCTCTCATCGGCACTCGCGTCTCCACAGCGGAGGCGCTGGATGGGCTGAAGGTCCTCGTCGCCGGGAGGAATAATGAGCATGGCGCCAGCGGCGTCAAGGCGGCGCGCTTCGGCAAGCTGGCGGCGGGGTGGTACCCCATTTTCGTCCACACGCTGTTCGCCGGCTTGGTGCCGCCGTTCTCTCCCTTCCTTGCGGAGGTGCTGGCTTTCTATCAGATCCAGCTCCTGCACCTCCACCCGAACTCCATCCTGATTCTCGCCATCTTCGCCTATCTCTGCGAGGCGTATCTGGGAGTGATGCCTTCCGTGGCCTTCTTCCGGAGCTTCTACGCGCTCCGCAACACGGCGCCCGGCGAGCGGTCTGGGTGCGTGTCTTTCCGCATCGCAGACGGGATGGGCGCCGTCTACATCCCCATGTCGTGGGATGGCGACAAGGCCGTTACGAGGGTGACGAAGAAGGTGGAGGACTTCCGCCAGAAGTGGGTCCTTGTCGACGCCAAGGAGCGGAATGCCTTCTTCGATGAGCCTGAGGCGCCGCCGCTGAAGAACTCCAATTGGTCCAGCGAGAAGTTCCAGCACCTGAAGATTGCCCACTTGGTCTCGCGCATGAAGCTCGTCCGTGAGGCTGGCCTCACGGGGCAGATGGTCACTGAGGACTTCGTGAGGCGGCGCATCGCTCCCCTCCAGGCGCACACGAAGCCGTGTGGATGTACTCCGGCCCGGCAGATCCAATGCGCTTGCACCTCAGCGCCCACGCGCCAGACGACGTCGCCTCCATCTTAGGCACGCTCTTCATCGCCCCGGAGATCCCTGTTCCGGGCACTGAGCACCTGAGGCCCCTCCACCAGCTCACTCCAAAGAAGCGCCTCGCAGTTCTGGAGATGATGCCGACGTTCACGCCAGAGGGCTTGGAGGGAGAAGAGGCGAAGGGGGCTGCGGCGCCTGTAGTGGAGGAAGACTTGTTTGGCGAGTCCTCTGCTGCCTCAGACGCCGAAACTGACGCTGCTACAGGAGGAGTCAACCCCTCGTCAGGGGAGGCGAGCTCTTCAAAGCAGGCGGCCCCTGAGGAGGAGATCCTGGAGATATCGTCCGATGTGGGCGAGGATTTTGTGGTGGCCCCGTCACGACGGGCCACCGAAGAAGAAGACGAAGACGGAGACGATAGCGGCCCGGAGGCCGCGGCAAAGCGGTGCGAGCCCCGCACCAAGGCCATCCACGACCGGGCCGCCAGAAGCCTGGAGAGCACTCCTCTCAAGAGGAAGTGCTAGGCGGCCCCTGAGGAGCCCAGCGCTGGAGCCTCAACAGGTCTGCGGCGCTCCGCCAACAAGGTGTGGGTGGACACCCGCGCCAAGTCATCTGGGTGAGTACTGCTTCTTCTTGACTCGTTCTTGCTTATCGAGAGTTCTTGCCTTTCTCGAGGATCTCACTGCCTTGATTATCAGGGTCTGGTTCATGCGAAGCGCCGCCGACTCCGCAAGGCTGCGGACGTGCGGCGCGACGCTACGCCCGTTGCTGAGGGGCCTACAGCGCCCCTTGGAGAAGAAACTGAGGAGCCCGTGGTGACAGTCACCACACTAGTACAGAAAACCTGTTCTGTGGCGCACCAAAAACCTATTCTGTGGCGCATGGGTGGTGCGCCACAGAATAGTCGCCACAAAAATAAGCTATTCTGTGGCGCACCACCTGGTGCGCCACAAATAGTGGCTATTCTGTGGCGCACACAGCCCGTGCGCCACAGAATATCGTTTTCAGGTTTAAAAAAAAAAAGAGACGGCCACCGCATCCCGTCGGCAGCACCCAGTCTAGCAGCACCACCGCACCATCACCGCCACCGGGAAACGGGCAGCACGGGATCCTTGAGGAGACCGCAGCGGCCATGTCCTGGGCACCAGCGACGCGTCGTGCCCGCCTGGATGATGAAGTTCTCGAACGTGATGCTCTGCAGCAGTCCAAGTTCCCAAAACCGTCAGCTCCCCAGATCCAAATCCATTTCACACAAATTACAAATCTTTGTCGACCAAACCAACAACAGAAGCAAGCAAGCAAGCGGATAGGTACCTTCATGGCGATCTGTGGCTTCTGGGAGCGGGCGGCGCCCAGAGCACGAGCGCGAAGAAGGTGAAGAGCACCGCGAACCCACCGACGAAGATGAGGCAGTACTTGCAGCGCTTGGGCATGGGCCGGCGCTCGTCCTCGTCGTCCAGCAACCCCTCCTCCTCGATGATCCGATCTCCTGCCACCCCTTGCCGGCCGGCGCTCCCTTGCGCCCCGCGGACTTGTCCTTGTGGCCGCGGGAGAAGCGGGCGTGGAGTGGACGGAGGTGCAGTCACGCGGTCGGGGACGGAGATCACTGCAGCTGCACTTGCTGGTGGGAGGAGGAGAGAAGGAGGGGGCCGAGGTCGTCGCCACTCCTCTGCTGCTGCTGGTCACGCGGGCGGAGGCGGCAGCAACTGCTCGGCTGGGCTCGGGCAGAGACGGACGGATCTGCGGGATTCCGCGAGAGAGCTCGACCTGCGGGCGGCCGGACGCGGAGGAGAGGAACGGCGGGCCGATGGTGTGGCGCGCCGGCGCGCCGTCGCCGGAGGAGATGGAGGACGGGGCTCGGGTGAGGGCGAGGCGGGCGGAGGCACGGGGACGGGATCGTGCGTGTGCTGCTCTGTGTTGCGTGCGTGTGTGGTGCGAGGGAGAGAAGAGAGATGGAGAGGATGGTGCGTGCGTGTGTGGCTGTGGTGTGGGGCCGGTGATTTGACCAGATCTCAGATCTCAGATCTGATCTGAAAAAATAATTTTTTAAACCGTTTTTGTGGCGCATATAGTGGCCAGTGCGCCACAGAATAATCTTATTCTGTGGCGCACCAGTTAGGGGTGCGCCACAGAATAGTTCCCCCCAATTATTTGTGGGGCCAGAGCACCTTATTCTGTGGCGCACCTGCATCGATGCGCCACAGAATAAACTTATTCTGTGGCGCACCTGACCAGTGCGCCACAGAATAAGGTCAAAAGTGGCAGACCCGTGCGTTGGTGTGGGGCCCGCGCTTATTCTGTGGCGCATCCTTATAGCCGTGCGCCACAGAATAAGGCTATTCTGTGGCGCACCATGACTGGTGCGCCACAGAAGCTTATTCTGTGGCGCACGGCTATGAGGTGCGCCACAGAATAAGCTTCCATAGAATTGGGTTTTCCTACTAGTGCCACGGGCCCGGCTGTTGACGAGGCCATGAGGCCTGTGGGGGAGACGCCCCTTGAAGAAGCAACTGCCTCGCCACCTCCTGCCGAGAGTCAGATTGAGGAGGCGGTGAAGGCTCCGTCGCCGCCGCGCCCTGATGCTCCACTGGAGCCCCCAGAGACACCCGCCGTGGAGACGGCGGGGACCAGCACACAGGCGCCGGGAGGCGCCGACGTCGAGATGGAGGAGGGAACTCCTCCGCCGCCCCCTCCAAATTCCGAGCCTGAGGGGGAGGCCACTTCTTCTGAGGCCGCAGCAGGCGAGGCTGCGGTTGAGCCACTGGTGGCTAGGCCTCCCTCGCCAGCCCCCGAGGCCCACGAGGAGGTCGTCGTGGAGAACAACGACGCACAAGACGGTGGGGGCCCGCTCCGTGGCCCCGTGTTGACCCTGGTCCAAGCACTGTGCTTTCAGCACCAGAGGCTGGCGCTGGGGTGGAGGACGCTGCGCCACGTGAGGGCTCTTGGGCCTTGGTCTTGAGCGACCGGAGCCGGAGCAGCGCGTGCCGCCAAGCTGCCCTCCGTTGGTGAGGGGCACCCTAGACGGGCTAGAAACCCAACTTGCCCTTGAGGAGGCGGAGCTTGGCAGGAGGTACGACGCCCTTGCTGCTGACTGGGCCCGCTTCTTCGAAGTCAGGCGGCGGAGTGGCCCTGACGACCAAGCTCTTCAGGCGCAGCGCGACGAGGCGACGCGGCAGGCCCAGGAGATCCGCGAGAACGCGGAGCGCGAGGCGCAAGAGGCCTTGGCGCCGGTCCAGGCGGAACGCAAGGCGGCTGCAGAGGATCGGGAGGCGGCTGTGGCGGAGCGCCAGGCTGCAGCCTCCGACCGAGCGGCTATCGAGACCTCCCTCGCCGACCAGCGCAAGGAGCTGGCCAGCCGCGAGGAGAAGATAATTTCTGAAGCTGAGGTGGTGAGGAAGTCTCTGGAGCAGCATCGTCTGTCGCTGGAGGCTCGCGAGCAGGCCATGACGACACGCGAAGCTGAGGTGCTCAAGCGTGAGGAGAAACTGGAGCAGGCGGAAACAGACATGAACAGAGAGCGTGAGGCCTTGGAGTCCCGCGAGAGCAGCTTGGCTGAGGCCATGGGCAAGCACGACAAGGAGGTGGAGCGGCACCGGGAGCTTGTGGAGAAGGCCAACCAAAGCTTGCCGAGAAGAAAAAGGAGGCAGGCGGAGGCCCTCACCAAGCAAAAAGTACCGCACTGCTGTCACACAGGCCGTCTCCCGGGAGTATGCTGGGAAGTTCAAGAAGCAGGAGGACGGCTTCCAGAAAAAGCGCAGAGAGCTCGGCAAGCGCATTCGCCAGCTGGAGGAGTGGAACGCCAACTTGAAATCCTCGCTGAAGCGCGCCAAGGACGCTAATCTCCGCACGGAACAGGCCCTCGAGCGCTCGGAGCAGGACCTCACAGCCCTGATGGCAGACATGCAGGAGTTGAATGCGCAGGTGGCCCCTGTTGTGGAGAGGGTCGAGGAGGCTGAGCAGAGCGCGGTGGCGGCACGGGTCTTGACGCAGCAGCGGGAGCGTATGTTCCGATCTTTGGTGACGCGCGGGAACGCTCTTGCTGCGAAGCTGGGGGTGGATGCTCCTGCCGTCCCCGTCCACGGGAACGCCGACGTCGCCACGTATCTGACCTACTTCGACCAGCTCTTCTCCGTCCTTGAGGGCCCTGTGGCGGAACTCGACGATGTTGTCGACGAGGAGTGCCGCAAGCTCCTGCTGGTGGCGGTCGAGCGCGTCTTCGTCAACCTCAAGCGCCTATATCCATGCTTCGACTTCGAGTCCGTGACCGAGCCCATGGGGATGCTCAGACGAGACGCGCCTCTTCAACTCGCTGCGGGAGGAGATCAACGACTATGTCAACCGCTTCAAGAGGGTCGCTGAAGAGCCGGCCTCTGGCGAGGAGGAAGACGTCGAGGAGGAAGGCGCGGAGGAGATGACGCTGAGGAGGATGAGGCCGCCAAGACTTCTGCTTAAGCTGCTCCTGCCACAAGTCGCGCCTGAGGCGCAAGTTATCTTTGTTTAAAGACTTTGTTTCATTTGTGATGGTCTGTAAAACACTTTATTGTGCTGCAATGTGTGTGTGCCCCTCGACGGGCATTTTATCCCTATTCCATGCCTTTTTCGCTTTACGTCGTCAGGACCCGTCTCTTAGCGCTATGACTCCGCCACTACGGTATGCCAGAGCAATGACTCAGCAAGGCCGGGGGTGTTTAAGGCTTAGAGAGGTAAGAGCTCTCGAGTCGCGATGCTCGAGGGCTCCCCTTTGACGCTCAAGCAGTCCATGAAATGCGAAGGAGAAAATACCCGCCCGAGGGACGGAAGTTGCTCGTGAGAGGAAAAACACAACGCCTGAGGTGTAAGCGCAGGACTTAGCTTAGCGAGGTTCTGGCCTCGTGGAGGGCGTTGATTTCCCTGAAGGTGTGCTTCCCTCTTTGGGTCTGGAGCGTGACTCCACGAGCCTTGGGGGGACTCTTGTTCCCTGTGTAGGTTAGAGGTGGAACCAAAGCAAAACATGGTAGAGAAACTCATGCGCGCTTATAGGTTTCCTCATGGGTGCCTCGCGAGGAGAGTAAGTACCAAAGGTCCTTAGGTGAGGTGGCAGGTTTGGGAGCAAGCCCCTGGGCCAGAGCTCTTTGGTGAGGTAACAGGCGTGAGAGCGTGCTCACGTGTTAGAGCTCGGATCCTTTTGGATTTTGCGGTGCTGCTGGGATGCTCCCGAGGCACAGTCACCGTACTCAGCCCCCGCTCGCGAGGTGCGCAAGGGGAAAGATATGAGCGCGAATGAAAACACAGAGTAATGAGAACTAAAACTCACCCCCAAAATATTACATAGCGGCGCCGCAGCGCAATGTTTCACTAGGAAACGAATTGGTTCGTTACACTTGGGCTTGCCAAGATAAAGTTTCCATGTCGAGGCATGGGGACCACATTCAGTGGCTGAGACTCTTCACGGCCTGCGGCGGCACGTTACAGGAAGAGCTCAGAGGGACTGGCCCTCAGAGAGAGAAGCTTTTGTGAAGCTTGGAGGTGAAGCTGTGCGCTTTCCTCTAGAGACAAAAAATGCCTGGTGTGATAGAGATCACGGGTAGAACTTGCGTAGATGCGCGATGTTCCAAGGGTTCTTGACCGGGATGCCGTCCTCCGTCTCGAGGCGCACCGCAGGTCTGGCGACATGCGCGACCCTGTAGGGGCCTTCCCACATGGGCGAGAGCTTGTGGAGACCTTCCCTGGAGAGGATCCTCCTGAGGACAAGGTCGCCTGTCTCGAGAGTGCGCGGACGTATGTGGCGGCTGTGGTAGCGTCGCAGGTCTTGCTGGTACTTTGCCGCTCTGAGGGCGGCTCGGCGGCGCAACCCGTCGAGGAACAGCAGGTCGTCGTTGTGGAGGTCTTCTTGATTGTCCTCATTGAAGGCAAGGACCCTTGCGGACCCGTGCTTGATCTCTGTGGGGAGGACTGCTTCGGCTCCATACACCAGGGCGAATGGCGTCTCACCAGTGGGCTTTGTAGGGTTCGTGCGGATGGACCAGAGCACGGAGGGGAGCTCATCGATCCAGCCCTTGCCGTAGCCCTTGAGGCGGTTGAAACTTCTCGTCTTGACCCTTGAGGACCTCAGCATTGCTCGCT